>OU342745.1:360433022-360930866 GCA_910589775.1 Avena eriantha
CGCTCCAAGGACACGAAGGAGCGCCTGGCTGGGGTGGAACGGCTGCACGAGGCGCTGGAGTCCGCGGCGCGGCGCGGGCTGACGGCGGCGGAGGTTACGTCGCTGGTTGACACCTGCATGGATCTGACCAAGGACGCCAATTTCCGGGTTGCGCAGGGCGGGCTGCACGCGCTCTCAGCCGCCGCGGTGCTCGCCGGCGAACACTTTAAGATGCACCTGAATGCTCTCGTGCCTGCGGCCGTCGAGCGCCTCGGCGATGGCAAGCAGCCTGTCCGTGACGCCTCCCGGCAGCTCCTGGTCACCCTCATGGAGGTCAGCCATTAGCTTATTCACTGTCGCGTGTATTGTGGTCTCCGAGTTGGGTTCTTCAGGGGAATGTGGGTTCGATGCTGGATGACAAAAGGTTGGAACTTTGGGGAGTTAGTGGCGAAAGCCTTTGTAGCTAAAGCAGAATTTGCGAAGTATCTGTTTTGGATTTGTTTGCAGTTATAAATTTGAGTTCTATAGACAAATCTGGAAATATTCTGTATAGAATACCAAATTTGAGTTATGATGAAGCTGAGGCGGGTCTTACATGCTTAAGGCGAACTATCTTGGTTGCTGGTGTGAATTAGCAGTGGGTGGGGGCGAAATGATCATGTTTTCTTATGTGTATTTAATCTATTGAAGCAGAACTAGAAATATGTTTCATTCGTGATATTCTCTGGGTGTGCCTTCCGGATTGTTGGTATATGTTCGTTCAGCACTGCGCCATGCTGTCCTCTGCTTTCATATCCTTGCAAGACTTCATATTTAGGTTTCTACTACAGGGACCAGGTGTATCCGTTCTTCTCTCATAAGCAACATTTCAGCAGAATTCTAACGATAACTAAGTGAATAGATGATAATTTCTCTCTTTCTAGTGAAACGGACACACTTTACCTTAGCTGAGGCTGAATGCTGCAATATTTTGACTGAATGGAAGCACGTTTGGACTTGATGACATTCCATAGTAGTACTTAATAAACCAATGCTTACTTTGCTGTCTGGATCGAGTTGGACATCTGGACTATAGTGCATGTATCTAGACACAAGCGGTTAGTGTATTTTGCTTTTCAGTGGAACAATATCTTGTCCCTTGGGTGCTTCACGGTATGTATCTTAGTGCTAGCATGGAATTGAACCAAGTAGAGGTAGAAAATCAAACTACTGATTCCCCTTTTCTTCTGTGTGTGGCTGCTGCTTTTCTCGCAGTTATACATGCGGAGCTGCAGATTGCACTGACGTGTTTTTTTAATGTTGAGTTAAGTAATACACAATTTCATCCCCTAACTATTGCACACGGCTCATTTTCGCCCCTAAACTATGAAAGTGACCAAATTGGTCCGTGAACTATGTGATGTGGCACATCTTCGTGATCTTGCCCATGTGCAAGTACACGTGGTATACCGACTCCACGTGATGGACTGTGGGACGCATGGGGACATTCTGCACACGTGAAACCCCAAAATGTCCAAGGAAAAGACATTTGTTAACGAGTTATAGTCAATCAGCGACAAATTTCTATGCCAGAAAGTCCAACAACCATACTAGAGTTATAACACAAGGAATAGTGGTACAATGCAGTCCTTTAATCATGTTTTACCTTGAATGAGAAAGGTATTTTGGGTTATCACATGCAAAACATGTCTCAACCTTCTATTGCCTTGTCACATTGAAAAGAGGATGAGAATGAACCATAACGGGTAGTTTTTTTTTTTGAGCTGAAAACTGTAGGGGAGGCCCTGACAGTAAAATTTTATTAAGAGGAAGAAAATATGTACAAGAGGGGCGAAAGAATATACAAGAGGGCTTAGCCCAGGGCATAGCCCAGAGAAACTACAGAGCGTCTAGCCAAGTAACTAGGGAGATTTTCAGATCATCCTTCATTCTGGTAGTTTAGGGATGAAAATGAAGTGCGTCACTCTTGTGGTAGGTCAGGGATGAAATTGGGTATTTAATCTTTTATTTTTGAACACTCTTGTGATGAGTTGATCCAGCACTTCGAAGAACTGTTATTTTGTTTGTTAAAGTTAAAACAATATGTTTGCAATTATTACAGCATTGAATTTTTCATTTGTTCTTCAAATAAAAACTTCACGGCTTTGTGAGCTTCAATATATCATGGATTTTCCTATGCTGCTTACACTTGTTTGCATGGAGATTTTTCTTTTTGAACTCAGTGCTTCACAAGTTACAGAAGTGCAAGAAAAGGATACTAAATCTCGCTTAACTGAATTCAGAATAGAAAGGTTCTGAATGAAAATGCAAAGAAATACCCAAGAGTTACGCCGAAGTGACTAATTTGTCACATTAATAATCATTTATCTTCACGTGAAACTTTTTTCATTGTATGGTTACCTTGTGGGGTATAATGAACTGATTTTACCTCTCCAATCTCAGGTTTCTTCTCCAACAATCATTGTTGAAAGAGCTGGAAGTTATGCTTGGACTCACAAGAGCTGGAGGGTGCGAGAAGAGTTTGTGCGCACCCTTGCGACAGCAGTTGGGCTTTTTGCTTCTACAGAGCTCCTTCTACAACGAGTGTTTCTTTCACCTGTATGTCAATATATTTTTTCTTCTTATTTGATATGGGCTTTCTAGTGTTCCCTTTATTACTATTAAAAACATTGCCCTTTATTTTCTTGCATAATTGGCAACGGTAACTGCTAATCTTGTATCAACTTCACAGGTTCTGCAATTGTTAAATGATTTGAACCAAAGTGTTAGAGAGGCTGCAATCTCCTGTATACAGGTGGTTCATTACAAACCTGCCCAAATTTATGCTTTTCAGTTGCTCATGCAATTTCTTTCTTCAAATCTTTTTGGCTATTATTTAAACCTTCTCATTATTTTTTGTTTTCTCTCGTGTCTATACTCTAGTTACATCTCCACCCTTTGTATGATTTTATTTAATTGGATTGTACAGTGTGGTGACTTTTGGTACCAAGCCAATTGACTTAAAGAAACACAGATTATATATTTGGATGTTCTCTTCTGGTTGCGTACTTGCGTCCCTTTCTCGTACTCAGTCTCTTCCATTTCTCTATTCTGCATTTCACCCATACACTTCTTTGACTAGTTAAGTCAAGAAGACACCACTGCTTACTATGTGGCTATTGCCACATGCCAAAGATTTCTTTAGGTCGGTACCAACCATATTGTTGTTGGAAACATATCAACACTAACTTCTATTTTCATGCAGTTTACCTATATCCAAATGTTATACTCAATGTTTTCTTCTTTTCTGCTACTGAATACCTGATGCTCTGCACACATTTTGAAATACTTCATCCTTAATCGAATAATTTGCATTCTCAATTTTCACTACAGGAGATGTACAAAAATATGGGATCTCAGTTCCATGAAGAATTGCAGCGCCACAATCTGCCTTCTTATATGGTAATCAACTAATGCATGTGGTCCTTTACTACCTTACCATGGTGATCTGATATCTCCATTATTATCGATTTCTTTCGCCGTGATTGTTTAGTAAATTGGGAGCCTGAGCTCTGACCTTGGCCAAAATTTAATATTTGGTTCTGCTGACATCGTGATTATTCTCCCTTTTGCATCGTTTGATGTTTTCAGCTAAAGGAAATAAATTCAAGATTGGATAAAATAGAACCAAAGGTTCCCTCATCTGATGGGGCTAGAGTGCAATATAGGGCAATGGAAAGATCTGTTAGTGCTCATCCCAAAAGAGGCAGTCCAAGGAAAAAAAACACATCAAGGGAAAGCACATTATTTGGAGGCAAGTTTTACTTTTTAGCCTACTGGACGATTCCATTCTATTTGATCATATTTTTTTTATATGGCCAAAAGTGTTAACAAAGATTTTAAGTAATGCCTTCTTTTTTAGTGCATCTGAGTGGACTTTTTTCAGTTCTAGATGGTTCATGGTTGTTGCTGCAAATGCTGTCGTTACAATGACATTCCCAATATTTAGTCTCTCCTATTGCAGTCTATGGACCATTATTTAATGTCCCTTGTACCTAGAGTCTATGCCACTATTCACGCCTTTTTCTATACACTAAAACGTGTCTAGATATATAAGAATCTAGACAAATGTGTGACATCTAATTCGGGACAGAGGGAGTACGATATTTGTTTCTATAATGATGTCATTTAATATCGTACTCCCTCTGTGGAAATGGAAACAAATATGTCCGTTTGTGAATCCACGGACATACTTAAGGTGGAAATCACATGTTTCTTTCACATACTATGCTTACAAATTAGACTCGAAATATTTTTCCTGTTAATTTTTGGCAACTCCATTCTGGACCTTGCATCGATTAAAATTTTGACAGTCGATCTACTCATTGTGTATAAACACAGTTGTCTCTTTCAGAGGTAACTATCATATGGATGCCACCATTAGAGACAACATCATCATTTCTTTGCTTGGTATATAAGGTAGATGCTTCTTGTTCTAGTATTTTGTAGGATTTTTTAACAAAATAATTTAGCAAACAAAGTTCTGTAGTCAAAAGTTGTTGTGACAATACTAGTCTTATGCTAAGTTACTATTTCTGAAGTTTTGTGGAAGTACAAGCACATCACCATACTGATAGATGTATGACGGGATTTTGTGTCATTTTTCAGGTGATACAGATATTACTGAAAAGCCAGTGGAACCCATAAGAGTTCATTCAGAGAAAGAATTAATTAGAGAGATTGAGAAGATTGCTTCTGCCCTTAATCCAGAGAAGGACTGGTCTATACGTATAGCTGCAATGCAAAGGATCGAGGCCTTGGTTTATGGAGGTTGCTCTTTTGTTTCTCATGTCCTGTTTTCCTACATACATTTTTGTTTTGTCATTATGTTGCTTTCTTCACAAAATGTACCTGTGTCAATCTTGAATTTCTTGTTACATGTAAAATTTGAACTGAGGGGAAGTCCAAAAATAGGTTATCCTTTTGTTAACACTAAGGAAAATATAAAGTAGTTCATCGGTTTCCTTTCACGAAAGATAGGCAGGATGCAGCCTATCGGCTTACTAAGTCTGGATGCTGGAAACCAGACTGTCCATGAGAGAGACACTTTCCTTAGCATCCTCTTGTGTCATAGCAGAAGTGTTGCAACTTCAATATGACATTAGTGGGCATGGTGCCTTCTCACTTATTTGAAAGATAAAGATGGGAATGGGGTACGTTGGACTGCAGCCCACCTCCATGTTGCGCTGGAGTTGGATTGTGGAGTCATGTAGCAGAGAGAGCAAGAAGGCCTTGCAAAAGAAACAAATATGTCATAGCACACGAGTGACATTTTCTAAATGCTTTGACTTTGCAATGGCATATTTTAGAGGTGGATTTCATGGCGTATTATAGTTAAATTGTCATGGACATCAGTGGTGGAGCTAGGATCTAGGACCAGCGATGTCAATGCACTATGCTGCTTTATACTTCTAGGGTCTGATGCATAAATTTCAAAAAAATTAAAGGGGCATATGGAAAACCTATGATGTCAAGTGACATCACAAACCGTGAGTAGCTCTGCCACTGATGGACATATGTGTCAGAGCTGCAGAAGTTGACCTAAGTGGCATAATTGCGAAAATTCAGGGACATCATGGTGGTGCTAGATCAATTTTTTTTTCAAGTAACTGGTAGATGGACATTGTTGTCACAGTAGTAATTTTAGCAACATAACATAGATTTTTTACCAGACTGGCCTTAATTTTAGCAACATAACATAGATTTTTTACCAGACTGCCCTATGGCATTGTTCCTTAATACGATGACCCATTAACTGCCCATGAATTTTAAGTTTTGGATGTCACATCGCCAGTTTATATCTCACAGATGTGAACGTTAAACATGTAAGCTGTACAGAATGCACTCGAGTGGGATAAGCTAAGCCATGGAAACTAATAGATTGGGACAGTAAAATGAAACTATATGGTTCTAACATTATATTACACTTTATATCATTCATAGTATTGACTGGTCAAATGTTTATGTTTATTTTTTCGTCCTCTCTTGCTAACATGATTTTGCATATTTCACTTGAAAAACCTTTTGTATCAGGCGCAATTGATTATCCATCATTTTTCATGCTCTTGAAGCAGCTAGTTCATCCATTGTCCTCCCAGCTATGCGATCGACGGTCTAGCATTGTAAAGCAGGTACTATATTTTCTTGCCTTTTGATTTTCATTGACTGCACAGATCTCAAGGCAAATTGGAGTAGTGCTCACCCACAGAAGCACAAACTCAACTCTAATATACCAACATGAGCAGAAAGTCGGCTGTAAAACTAGAATTGGCGTAAATTGCACCACATTTCTAGAAATTGAGAGGTGGACGTGACTAGGTACGAGAGCAGGACAAGTCAGGTAGAGAAGACTCACCATATTCAGGTTTTACCTCGCCGGCACCTCAAGTGTAGGTGGCATCCGCGTGGAGAGCGACTCTGTCCTGTCCCTGCCCCGCTGCTCTACCATGGTGCTGCTTCTGTAGCGCCACCCTCTTAGCGATTGGTGGCAACCGCTGTGGTAGGTCACGGTTTTGGATGCGGTTGGGGTACCTGGTGTACTGAAGGCCAGAAGGTGAATTCTGTTGAAGTGTATAAGTGAATTGCCTACCACTTTCTATCAGATCGGTCTTTTGGAATAGTTGGTTAGTGCATGAAGCTTGACATGGTATCAGAGCCAAGGTATCGAGTTCGAGTCCTGTGTGGCACAATTTTTCGTAAAAATTGCTGGTGCCCCCTCCGTCCACGTATTGGCCTCTTGAGCCATACCTCTGAGTTTACACGTGTTGACTTGTCTTCTCATCACACGTGAGGAGGGGTGTTGAAGTGTATAAGTGAATTGCCTACCACTTTCTATCAGATCGGTCTTTTGGAATAGTTTGTTAGTGCATGAAGCTTGACAAATTCCCTGTAAAAAAAGATAAGCAAAAGGAAGGAAAAAAGAGCAAACCACTGCAGAGTGTGGCTGAGTCATGCCATGGTGGCACCAAGACCAACTTGCATATATAGGTGGATTTGGTACCTCACTGGCTTTCAGTGAGCCTTTGTCCAGTTCTCTTACCTACTTGCACCACCTCCCAAGTTCGTGTCGTGCAATATGTTCATAAAACATATATAGTTGGTCATATTAAGAGCCAAGCAAAATCACTATGACACAACTGGTACTAAATGTTCTAAATTTCATTGTCAACAAAGCTACTTCAAATCTAATATCATAAGTAAGGCTAAGTGTTCCACAGACCATGGGAAAGACTCACTAAGATTACCAGTTTCCTCCCTAGGTTTTAACAAAGTTCCAAAGAGGTTTAGGCTCATCTACTATACACTGCACAGGGACTGAATCCATTACCTCGATGCCCCCTCCTTATATAGGCCAGAAAGAAAACAAGAACTGTCTGTTCCGGATTATTATTAAGGTGCCCTTTGCAAAAAGAAAAGGCTTTTTATTTTATTAAGAATATGCAGACTTCTGCATTGGAATTCCATGCATGCTTAGTTGTTGACATTGGGGGGTTGCATGCATGAATGTACATGACAAGTAATCTAATTATCTTGGACATGCATGATACACTAGATGGAATCAACCTTTTATCTTTGTGAGTTTCAGTAAGCCATTAGGGTCTGGTAAAGAATTTTCAGTTTTACACCACTAAACATCAGTTCAGTCTGAAGTTGTTTCATTCTCTAAGAATGCAGGTGCTATGGAATTTTGTTAGAACATTTTCTGGTTAAATCTGCAATGACGGGACAAACTTCTTGGTGATGAAAAAACTTGCTGACTAGGTTTATTTCGCAGGCATGCCATCTACTTAATGTACTATCGAAGGAACTCCTCAGTGACTTTGAAGCATGTGCTGAAATATTTATTCCGGTAATTCTAGAAGCTGTTTGAGTGCTATGCAAAACTTGCTTAATACTAAATAGGGCTAACATATCTATGAAATTCTCAGGCACTTTTTAAGCTTGTTGTCATAACTGTTCTTGTGATTGCCGAATCTTCGGACAACTGTGTAAAAACTGTGAGATTTCTGCCTTCTTGTACTGAACCATGGTACTTCTTGTTCATTACTTTTCTGACATGCAATATCTTGCAGATCCTGCGGAACTGCAAGGTTTCACGTATCGTTCCTCTTATAGCTGACACAGCAAAAAATGACCGCAGTGCAATCCTCCGTGCTAGGTACTTGTGCTTTGCATTGTCTCAACACACATGGGGTCTTAAAGCTACTTATATATTTATTTCAATGACAGGTGTTGTGAATATGCACTCCTAATATTGGAATATTGGGCAGATGCTCCAGAAATACAACGTTCAGCTGATTTATATGAAGACCTAATAAAGTGTTGTGTGGCAGATGCAATGAGTGAGGTAGAACTAATAACCTCTATGTTTCCCGACTTAATAACATTACTGCAATACTGTTCAATATTGAAAGCCTGAAACTTGTCTTAAGTTGTGTTACTTGTATGTAATGACATGTTGCAAATACAGGTTCGTGCAACTGCAAGAAGTTGCTATAGGATGTTCATAAAGACATGGCCTGAGCGTTCACGTCGGCTTTTTATGTCATTTGATCCTGCAATACAGAGGGTATGTCATGCATTCTCAGATCACAATATATCAGTTACCAAACCTATAACAGAAAAAATGAGGTTGAAGATGCTGATTTTATATTCATTTTTGTTGTGTATCATGTGGTGCCAATTCAAAAAAGAGTGGAAGCAATAGCTCTTTATAGAAAGAAAAGACCCATGCAACTATTATCCTAATGACATTATTTAGATCACTGTATGAATCTCATGGAAGCAGGAGTCTTTTCTGGATTTTGTAATATCTTACATGGGTTATTTTATGTTTGAATAAATGTTTACTTATTGATCATAATTCTATGTTTGGCTAATACAGCCAAGGATTGCATGTACAATTGTGGAAAGCAGTGCAAATCAAATATCTCCCCCGATCAGTTCAAGGCTGGGGAAATAAGTTAGTAGTGCTACTTAGCTGTTTTAGGACCACTGTGAATTCCTTCCAGCCCAACCTTGCAGCTTAATATTTTTTCTAGAAAAATGTTTTTTATAATATAAAATATCAAATTATGTTGGAAAATTTGTATTTTTGTCCAACCTGTAATCACGAATTGCAGGTTGTACCCTTTTGTCATACCCTGATGGTATGGAGCTGTCAGTTAGGGAAAGATGAGGCCCTGTGTGCCGGTAGGGTGGGAAGGCAGAGAGAGTTGGGGCAAATCACTTGTTTAATTCAATAGATACAGCCCCTAAAATAGAGTACTCAACCTCCACTAGGGATGGCCATTTCTAAGTATTCTGGCTGATTACAAAATTTATTCGAATTTAAATGCATTGATTTCAACTGGCCTGAATATTAATGGGACCTAGGACACTAGTTCGGCTGGACTAGCCGGATCCATTACCACTGGAGTCCGAATCCTAGCTATCTGCGACTTGGGCTATGTAACCAAAGGGGATTAGGTGGCACATCAATTTGGTTTGGCAGCTGCCCTAGTACCACGAGTCTACACACGCTCCCCAGCTTCCTACCCCAGGGAAAACTACATGGATGTAGGTTGGCACCTCGATGTCGGCTCTTCAGCACCTGGAGCTTTAGGTGGTTCAAAGGGTTGCTATGCTATTGCACAAGATTCTGTTAGTTGATCTAACACTGGGCACATTTGCAGATAATTAATGATGAAGACGGAGGCATGCACAAGCGGTATCCGTCTTCATCATTGCATGAGAAGGGTGTTCAACTTTCTCGTGCCTCATCTCATGCAAGTGGTACACATTTGACTGGATACAGCACTCCATCTATTGTTGCAATGGACAAGGGTGCAACAATTTCTTCTGAATCGTCTCTCCCGGCAAGTGTTCTTCTGTCGCAGTCGAAAGTAACTGGTAGACATGCTGAAAGAAGCATAGAGAGTGTGCTTAATTCAAGCAAACAAAAGGTTTCAGCAATTGAGAGTCTGTTGAAAGGTGCAGGCATCTCAGGCAGGCAAAATTTCTCAGCTGTGCGCTCAACAAGCTTGGATCTTGGTATGGTTTATGCTGCTTAGTGATAAAATGTCAAAAGGCTCTTTTATTATGTAGTCAACAGCAAGTCTCTATTGCTATTGCTTTCATGACTTCTATATACTATGGAAACCTTATTTTCTTTTTCTTTTCCTCCTAGTGCAGGAGTTGATCCTCCATCCTCTCGTGATCCTCATATACCACTTGCTACACCTGCTTTGGATCGCCTTTCTTTGCAGAGTTCTGCATTGTTGGATTCATCCCTTCCTAGCATAAGTATCAGAAGAAATGGCAGTTCACGTTTGATAGATGCAGTGCCTCAGGTAGACAGCAAAGAGCGATCAAGGTCACCATATTTGCGTAATCTATCATCTGAACACATATCAGGTTTGTCAATGCCTAATCTGAAAAGATCTTCAGGGAGGTCTCAAGATGATAGCATTATGGATGAGAGTAATGATACATTGTCAAGGCCTACCAGGCGATCGCCACAAATGAATACGGACAAACACTTCGCTGATATACCTTATAGGGATGCCAGTTACAGAAATTTGCAGAACAACAATGTTCCACACTTCCAGAGGCCTCTTAGGAAGCAAGTGGTATCAAGGGTTTCTGGGAGTGTCAGACACAGTTTTGACGATGGTCATGTCCCATCTAATGACATGTCTGGATATACAGATGGCCCAGCATCTCTAAATGATGCACTCTCTGAGGGTCTTAGTCCAAGTTCAGACTGGGTAGCAAGAGTTGCAGCTTTTAATTTTGTTCAGACATTGTTGCAACAAGGGCAGAAAGGCATTCAAGAAATTACTCAGAACTTTGAAAAGGTCATGAAGCTATTTTTTCGTTATTTGGATGATCCTCATCACAAAGTTGCACAGGCAGCTTTCTCCACACTTGCAGATATTATTCCAGCATGCAAGAAGCCATTTGAGAGCTATGTTGAAAGAATTTTACCGTATGTCTTTTCAAGACTTATTGATCCGAAGGAATTGGTTTCGAAGCCATGTTCATCGACCCTGGAAGTTGTTGGCCGAACATATGCTGTTGACACATTGCTACCGGCAATAGTACGGTCACTGGATGAACAACGGTCTCCGAAGGCAAAACTGGCTGTTCTTGAGTTTGCTAATAATTCATTCAGCAAGTACAAGGTAGACGTCGAAGGTTACAGTAACAGTGGCTTTCTTAAGCTTTGGCTTTCAAAACTAGCACCTTTGGTACATGAAAAGAATGCAAAGTTGAAGGAAACATCAATTAAAGGAATCATATCAGTTTATTCTCATTTCGATTCAGCAGCAGTCCTAAATTTTATTCTAAATTTGTCGATTGAAGAACAAAACATTGTGAGGCGAGCTCTCAAGCAATACACTCCTCGTATTGAGGTTGATCTAGTAAACTACTTGCAGAGCAAGAAAGAGCGTTCACGTCCCAAGTCTTATGATTATGAACAGGTTGATTTTGGAACTTCTGAAGATGGTTATAACCTGACATCAAGGAATAACTATCCTTTTGGACGGGTTTCTGCTAGTTCCATTGACAATGAATCAGGGAAGAGGACACATGCAATTCAAGAATCAACATTTCATATTGGTCGAACAACCTCTGGCATCAGCACTGATCATGCTAATCATTGTTATGAGCCTTCTTCTGAATCTGAAATTCTTACAGCAAGCAGGGAATCAAAGAGCAATGCTCGCTCTGTTGTAGAAGCTGCACGCTCATGGGCAGATTATCCTGAAAAATCAGATGCCACCATCGATGATGAAAATTCTGTTGGCACCCCTCGCCTGGATTTTGGCCGTCTTGTTTCTGATGGACGTAATGCTGTTGTTACAACTGGTGTGAACAACACTCAAGACATGGATCAGTTTGTCGACCTTAGTTCTGTGGAGGCTGTCTCACACACAACTAACGGCCTAAGCATACCACAACTTCTTCATCGGGTACTTCTGATATATCCTTCTATTTTCCCTTCATGTTTATTGGTTCCAATAGTAATACTGATACATGTTGTTTTTACTTTTCACGATACTAAATAACATCACGATGATTATATGACGTTGTACCTTCTCTATCTTAGATAAGTAATTATGGCGAAGTTTCATCCGAAGATAAGCAGGAAGCACTACAGCAGTTGGTGCAAGCTTCTGCCAACAAAGATAACTCTATATGGACAAAGGTCCGTAACCTTAGCAGCTCGATTTCTATTTATTTCAAGAAGCTTCAATATTCTTATCACATCCGTTGTGAGTTTACTTTTGTTTAATTTCCTCTTCATGATTGGGCTTAATAGCAAGCCTTTCGTTGTGTGTGTGTGTGTGTGTGTGTACAAATTCATCCAATCTTTTGATCTTTTTCCATCTGGTGCCTACCATTTCTGGAAAGCTGAGTGGATGGGAGGGGATTGCATTACACACGAGAATGCATCATGTTCCTTTTTATCTCATCGAATACATCTGAATTGAATGTAGTGACTCGTCATTAGCTGTTCATTACACCATGCTATTGTTTAAAAAATCATCTCCTTTCTAGTACAATTCATTTGCTTGATTTTTGAATCTTGACAAGATGGTTTCTGTAAACGATGAATTTATCTCCATTTCAACAACAGAACAAGTTTACATTTGGGTTATGTCTAAACAGTCATTTTACCTGGTGTCCCCCAATTTCCCCCCCTCAAAACACAGTTAGTATCAATTCCTCTGCATCTAATATGTTACTCCGTTTTATTAAAATATGTTATCATTCAGTTATGATATTTGTATTCTAATAGCACTCCTTTTCTATATAGTATTTCAACCAGATATTAACAACTGTCCTTGAGGTATTGGATGACTCTGATTCTTCTGTCAGGGAGCTTTCTCTATCGCTAGTTGCTGGGATGCTTCACAATCAGGTTTGACACTCACAAATCTTGCATTTAAATAGGTAGTATTGTTGATTAATATTGCCAATTTATTTTCTCAGAAAGATCTTATGGAAGAATCCATAGAGATTGTCCTTGAAAAGCTGGTGTTGATGACCAAAGATATTATGGCAAAGGTATAATTTCCTTGAATTAAGTGGTTTTGTGTTGTTTTTGCGGTGCTAATATTATTTTTAATGCTGGTGCAGATTTCAAATGAAGCTAATCAGTGTGTAAATGTCGTGTTGGCAAAATATGATCCTTTTAGATGCCTTGCTGTATGTCCAGTGCTGTAATCCTATATTCCAACTATATTACTGCGCTACTACTATGTTTGTCTGTAGTTTTTATAGCTTGCAACTTATGTTACGGTATACCTTGTTTTGCTTGTGCTGCAGGTTATCGTGCCCCTGCTAGTTAGTGATGATGAGAAGACACTTGTCATGTGTATCAACTGCTTGACAAAGGTATCTTAGTTTCACACTGTAATCAGCTATGGGAACAATCTCATTATATATTTTTATTCAAAGAATCATTTTTCAAGTGCTCTAAAAGTTTCAGTTCTGGTTCATCCGGCCCATCTTGGCTTGACGACTATTGATCTGATGGCTCATCGTGGCTTGATGACTATTGATCTGATGGATAATGGTTCTGGTGTATCTGGTATTTCCTTGGATTGTCTGTAGTCACCAGGCCCATCATGGCTTGATGAGTTATGACTATTGATATGATAACCCCCGTGTACAGCAGTATTCAGACAATATTTTTCATTTAAGCACCATTGTTAGTTTGTTACATCTGTTAGCAAGGTCATATATTGTACAGGAAAAATTGTCTGATAGTGACTATTTATTATAGTTATTAGTTTGTAGAAACAGCCACTCAAGTTAATTATAGCAATATATCCCGAGCAACAATGGTTGACTGTTGGTATTCTCGTGGTACTCCTGCAGCTGGTTGGGCGGCTTTCACAGGAGGAATTGGTGGCTCAACTGCCTTCATTTTTACCAGCACTTTTTGATGCTTTCAGCAACCAGAGTCCAGATATTCGCAAGGTAGTTTACCTGTTCTCATGATGAATGACCTTTCAATTTTCGTTGCCGATGCTAGTTTACTCAACTAGGGGGGATCTGAAGCTTGTGTAAAGTCCCTAAGCAAGCCATGAAAACACATGGTTTATTATCCCACCAGTATTAGGGCTTCTGGTAGTGCCTGAAAAGTAGGGATAAGCTGCTACCATTATTTGAGGCAGCAAAAAGGACCTGGATTTTATCTGTCAACTATAATCTCCACTTCAGCTTTTAAGAAAAATAGATATGGGGTGGTAACACATGATTAATGCTGGTGGAAGCTATTAAATTTTAAACATGAAAATCAGAACCTATTTATGGTCATTATGAAACTAAGAATCATGCTAAAACCGGCATAAACTGCTGGCAGATGCTGCAGATCTACTGCCACTACCACTGTGTGGCCTTGTCCTCTCCAACCTAATATGCCTCCCAGTCTTTTGATTCAGAACTCAGTAATTCAATATGCTTACAATTGATGATCTGTTCCGCATGTGATACCATTTACACTTCCTTTCAGACTGTTGTATTCTGCTTGGTGGATATCTACATCATGCTAGGGAAAGCATTTGTACCATACCTGGAGGGGCTTAGTAGCACACAGCTGCGGCTAGTAACAATCTATGCAAATCGGATATCGCAGGCAAGGTCTGGCACACCGATCGATGCTAACCAATGAATAGTAGTATTGCTTTTGTGTACCTGTGGACATTTGCTTCGATGGGCCAGGATATCGGGTTTCATTCATTTGTGTATTTGTATAGAACAGACGGCTGGTGTTCATGTATTCAATTGCTGGCGGTTTTTCTTGTGTGACATTGTTCTTTCTCTTGTTTATTTCCCTGTCATGTGTGACATTATACCATTCACGCTGTACAAAGGAAAACCTTCACGGTGCATGTTTATCTCCCATTTTCCTGTAGGGGCTGTTATAGGATAAATCAGTTGAAGGAAAGACACCAGATGTTTTGTTAGATGTGATGAAACCTTGGGTATTATAACTTGAGATTACTTGCAGATTATGTGTGTTTGTGTTCGTGCGTGCCATCCTGATGGCTCTGAATTAGCCAGAGTTTCTAGTTGTACGATCTGGGTGTCTGATCATTTAGCACGAGCACCTGGATACTTCTTTTTCTGGGTACTTCGTCAGCAGTACACCATGTGTCACACCTCCATCTACTGAAGATGCATCGGTGGACATCGAGTCGCCTGTCCAAGAAGATGATGGACCGGCCAAGCTCAACAAGCGCCCACGTGTCAGAGAACGTGACCACAGCGGTGTGAGATAAGAGTCGTGGACCGTGGTCCGGTTGTAAGCGTGTGTGGCTAGAGTTTTTTTTGAGAGAGAAACCGTGTGCTTTATTGATCAAATCATTAGAATGTCATTACAAATGGCCTCCCGGATGCACTCCGGGGGAACACCATGCCACACGGCATCTACAGAAAACTCACAATTTCTAGCTAAGTTGTGTGCAGCAACATTTAGCACACGATAGACATGTTTAAAGTAACAAGATTCAAAGGACCTGGCTAGCCGCTTCACATCTTCAATCACCGGCCTACAGAGAGACCGGTCAGAAATGGCCATTTCAATGCGTTTAACAATCTGAGCCAAACATCACTCTGGGGTAGCCCTCGTCCACCGCAAAAGAAATAGCCGCTTCACATCTTCAATCACCGGCCTACAGAGGGACCGGTCAGAAATGGCCCTTCACATCTTCAATCACCGGCCTACAGAGGGACCGGTCAGAAATGGCCATTCCAATGCGTTTAACAATCTGAGCCAAACATCACTCTAGGGTAGCCCTCGTCCACCGCAAAAGAAATAGCCGCTTCACATCTTCAATCACCGGCCTACAGAGGGACCGGTCAGAAATGGCCATTCCAATGCGTTTAACAATCTGAGCCAAACATCACTCTGGGGTAGCCCTCGTCCACCGCAAAAGAAATAGCGCGCCGGATTGCCAAGGCTTCGGCCATCTCCGGGCTAGTGACCTCCTCCAGTCTCTCGCCACAAGCAGCAATAAAATTGCTAGTATGATCTCGAACTACCACACCTGCGCCCATCTGTCTGTTGACGGAAAAAAATGGCTGCATCGACATTGATTAAGACTATACCTTCCGGCGGCGAAACCCATTTAGGAGTTGAAGCAGAGAGTTCACGCCTGTTGGTAGGTGAGGGCTTGTAAAGATGTGTGAAGATCAGCTCAGTGTATGCTTTGATCTTAGCAGCAGTAGTCAACGGCTTCGGAATACATCCTTCCTCGCGCAGTTATTTCTAGCGTCCTAGATATGCCAGAAAGCAACCATCAAGATGGTAGCTTCCTCGTTTGTACATTTCTCCAGAAAATCAAGAGTCCACACTCTAGCGGATGTGAAACCTTTACGACGGAGATGAATAACTCTATCACTTTTAACTGCTTGCCAGACCTCCGAGGCAAAAGGACAGAAAAGCAGTGTATGTTCAGCCGTTTCATATTGTTTGCAGAAGATGCATTCAGCCGATGCAGGGATGTGGCGTTTTTGGAGTTGATGACCACTCGGTAGACAGTCCTAGGCGAAGCGCCATAAGGTAATCTTCATCTTCCCAGGTGCCTTGCTAGCCCAAAGTTTCTTCCAAAGTTTTGAATTATCAGTTACTACCGAAGAGGAGCCCTGGCCCGATTTGCTTCGCTAAACCGCTGAACGGTCAGTCCTTGCTAGTTGATAAGCCGACCGGACTGAGTAATGGCCATAGCGTGACAGAGGCCAAGAAGTGAAGTCATCACCTCCATGTCGACTAATCTGTACTTGCAGAATTTTGCCAGCCACATCCTCGTTGAAAATGGAATGAATAAGATCCGCATCCCATGCACGCCCTCCATCCAGCATAAGCGTGCTGACAGTTTGGTTAGGGAGGAGAGAAACCTGAGGCCGCAGAGTATACGGAGGAACATCAGGGATCCATCTGTCAGTCAAGATCTTTATATTTTCACCATTTCCTACACCCCAACGGATTCCCTTTTTCAACAATAACATTCCATGTTGTAAGCTTCTGCAGGTGTACGATGAAGACCTAGGTGTTGGAGCATCCCAGAAGTCACATTCCGGGAAGTATCGGCCTTTAAGAACACGAGCGCAAAGGGAGGTAGGCTCAATCAGTAATCGCCAACATTGTCGCCCCAGCATGGCTTGATTGAACAACTCTAAATCCCGAAAGCCCATCCCTCCCATTGCTTTAGGAGTTGAAAGCCATTCCCAAGAGCGCCAATGAATTTTCTTCCTTCCCTCCTCAATACCCCACCACTGATTCGCAATTGATCTATGCATAGAGTCGCACGTGGAGATGGGTAAATGGAAGCAGCTCATCACATACGTTGGTATAGCCTGAATGATAGACTTCAGAAAGTTTTCAGTCCCTGCCCTGGAGAGGGGACGGTCCGAACAACCATTCATACGCTGCCATATGTGATGAAGGAGGAATTTGAAAGTGCGAACCGGGGATCCCCCAATCTCCGTAGGCATTCCCAGGTAGGTTTCATGCAACGCCTCAGACTGAACACCAAGCTTTAGTTTTACACGATTTTTGACAGCCTCATGGCAACGGGGACCAAAGAAAATAGATGATTTTTCCAGATTGATCCTCTGCCCAGAACCACTACAATAGAGCTCCATAGTCCTCTGCAAGGCATCTACACTTCTTCCATCGCTCCGGGCGAAGAATATGCTGTCATCTGCAAACAATAGGTGGGAAATAGGGGGGCCAAGTCTGCCATTACGAAGACCTTGTAGTTTGCCTTGGACCTCCCTTTGTTGTAGAAGACAGGATAAACCCTCCGTGCAATGGAGAAATAGATAGGGGCTAATGGGGCCCCCTTGTCTGATCCCTCGCGTAGGTATCACCGGTTCTGTAAGGTCACCATTCACCCGCACCGCATATCAAACAGCAGTCACACATCTCATAACGGTGTTGATCCAATTCTGATCAAAGCCAAGTCTCTAGAGGCAACCTAGAAGGTAGTTCCATTCAACATGATCATAGGTTTTCATCATATCCACTTTCAGAGCAAAATAGGGCTGCTTAGCATGTTGTTGTCTGATAGTATGCAAACACTCATAAGAAATAAGTGCATTATCTGTAATTAACCTCCCAGGAACAAATGCACTCTGATGTTCAGACATAATCATCGGCAAAATGAGTTTCAGTCGATTCGCTAAAACTTTAGATGTGATCTTGTAGAGCACGTTACATAGACTGATAGGCCTAAAGTTCCTCAACTCATCAGGCTTTGCGGTCTTTGGTATCAGCATAATTACGGAGTCACAAAAACCATCAGGTAGGGGGCTCCCATCCAGAAAGCCTCTAACCGCACGACATATTGCTTCCTGCAAAAACTCCCAATGTATTTGATAGAACAGCGATGGGAATCCGTCAGGCCCTGGTGCTCATTGTCTAGGGTGGGACATCTAATGGATATTTCTGTTTGTAGACCAGAATGGTTACAAGAGATGGTGAATTCTTACACTACTGATAATGGCATGTGTGCTCTTCAACAAAGACTTGCTATTCACTCTCCTGATGAAAAAGGATACGCACTAGAACATGGTATAGTCACATACAAGGGAAGAATGGTAATTGGCGCTAATTTGGCATTACAAACAAAGTTAATTGCTCAGTTACATGATACACCGGTGGGTGGTCACTCGGGAATCTAGGCAACATACCAGCGCATCAAAAAGCTATACTACTGGCCGGGGCTGAAGTTAGCAGTGGAGATGTATGTGCGACAATGTCCAATTTGCCAACAAGCCAAGCACTCAAACACCAAACCTGCGGGTCTACTTCAGCCATTACTACCTCCAAAGGGACCTTGGGAAGGGATCACAATGGATTTTATTGAAGGACTTCCACTGTCCGACAATGCCAACGTAATCCTGGTCATAGTTGACCGCCTAACCAAGTATGCTCACTTCCTACCCTTGCGCCACCCCTTCACTGCTGCTTCGGTTGCCAAGGTGTACATGGACAATGTTGTTAAGCTGCATGGCGTGCCCCTTTCTATCACTTCAGACCGGGACAAGATTTTTACTAGTGCATTTTGGCGGGAGCTAATCAAAGCAGTGGGCACCAAACTGTAGTACAATACAACCTACCACCCGTAGATAGACAGTCAAAGCGAGAGAGTCAATCAATGCCTCGAACAATACTTGTGTTGTGCAGTACAAGATCATCCTAAATCATGGCACAAATGGCTGGCAATGGCAGAATTCTGGTATAATACTAGTTTTCATACTGCAATTGGTACCTCACCATTCCAAACACTATACAAAAAGGAGCCAAATTTTGGAGCATTTCCAAACATCTCAGTGGCCGAGGGATCTGCAGCAATAGAGGAAGTTGATGACTATCAAGCTCACGCTACTGCAAGCACAACACAGAATGAAGGCCCATGCTGATAAGAATCGAACTGAACGACAGTTCGCCGTCGGCAAGCACGTTCTGCTGAAACTACAACCATATGCTCAACAATCTGTGGTGAATCGTCCATATCCCAAGTTATCATATAAGTTCTTCGGTCCCTATGCTATCTTGGAAAAGATTGGAGCAGTTGCCTACAAATTGTAGCTTCGTTCGACTGCCCAGGTGCATCTAGTTTTTCATGTTTCTCAATTGAAGCCATTTACTCCCAGGTACACTCCTGTCTATAGTGACCTGCCAGATGTTCCTGACCTGGCGGCTGCTGCTCTGGAGCCGGTGGAAATTCTAGATCGTCGCATGGTGCGCTCAAGATATAGTTCAGCAACACAAGTGCTGATCAAATGGCGTGGACTGGAAGCAACACAAGCAACCTGGGAAGATTACGAGATACTGAAGCAATGTTTTCCTGCAGCAACTCTGTGGGGGGAAGATGGTGCTCGAGCGAGGGGAAGTGTCACACCTCCATCTACTGAAGATGCATCGGTGGACATCGAGTCGCCTGTCCAAGAAGATGATGGACCGGCAAGCTCAACAAGCGCCCACGTGTCAAAGAACGTGACCACAACGGTGTGAGATAAGAGTCGTGGACCGTGGTCCGGTTGTAAGCTTGTGTGGCTAGAGTTATATAAAGGCAAGTAGGCCTATGTGATGGTCAGGTTGTAACTGAACTCTGAATTCCCATCTCCTTATTTCGTCACAATCTCACCTACCCTTCATCCCCTCACCCCAGTTCTGTTATCCCATCTCCTGCTTGCTATAAAATTAGCGGTGCTCGATCCAATCACAGACCAGGACACAACAATCTGGTATCAGAGCCAATAATCTTGCTTTGTTTGCGCTCAAAATTCCCGAGATCGAACCCGAAAAATTCCATCACGAAAGGTGCTGAATCACTTTGGTGAATCGGCTAGAAATCCTCCGCGGGGTTGGGATCGATCCAGGGCGAGCCGCAACGGTGCCTCCGAGGACCTCGGTTCCTTCAACGCAAACCACGTTTGTGTTGGAGAAGATGGAGGCAATGCAGAAGAGTCTGGATGAGTTGCTGAACCGCGTTGGCGCTGTCACCGACGAGATGCACCTTTTCCGCAAGCAAGTGGAAGACTACGTCATGGATTTGGATGTCATCAAGCGCAAGATCGTTGATGTGGAGAGCACAACTGCACCTATGAATGTGGAGATTCCACACCGCGGCCCTCGCCAACAACGGCATCCCCCTGCTCGATGATACATTGCAAATGTATCTATAATTTTTGATGTTCCATGCTTGGTTTTATCTACTTTCTTGCGTTTTGTCCACACTTTGGAGTACTTTTCATATGATTTCTTGGACTAACCTATTAACAAGTGCCACAGTGCCAGTTGCCTGTTTTCTGCTGTTTTTGGTTCCAGGAAAGTCAGAAAATCAATATTCTCAGAATTAGACCGGACAAAAGCCAAAGTTGATATTTTCCCGGAAGACTCACGGAGCCAGAAGGAGAGTCGGAGAGGGGCCACAGGGTGGCAACACCACCCCATGGCACGGGTCCCCCCAGGCCGCGCTAGGGCATGGTGTGGGCCCCCTGGCCGCCCACTGACCTTGCCCTCTGGCCTATAAGAAGCCTCCCGAGGCATAAACCCTAGAGAGTCAAGCCTCCAGCCACGAAAAGTTCCGCAGCGCCGCCGCCACCGAAGGGGAGATTCGAGGGACAGAAAGTCTCTGTTCCGGCACCCTGCCGGGACGGGAAAGTGCCCCCGGAGCCATCTCCATCGATCTCCACCACCATCTCCATCACCATTGCTGATTTCCATGATGAGGAGGGAGTAGTTCTCTCTCAAGGATAAGGGTTCTACCGGTAGCTATGTGTTCATCTCTCTCTCTATGCATGATCTTATTGAGATCATGAGCTTGTAATCTATAGATCTACCTTGCTACTCAAGTGCTTTAATAGATCTCTGCTCTCCCCATGTGTGTGAAAGTGACAGCGTGCTCACCATGGTGGCACTTAGGCTAGAGATTACAAATACTTGTTATGAGTTATATTTGGAGTTGGATGTCTTTATGAAATTGTGGTGTTTGTTGGAACCATCTGGTGCTCAAGGTGACAGTGTGGGGTTTTCTAGATGGGAAAGGCTTACTTGGAGGTGTGCTGTTATAGCCCTACCATGGATTAGAGTGTCCAACTAGAGAGTAGTTAAGAGTAGTATCATAAAGAGAAGATATTTATATGAGAGTGTTCACTAGTGAAAGTATGATCCCTAGGCCTTGTTTCTAAGCACTGAAACATCGTTTGCTACTAGATCTGTTACATGTTTGCTTGCTTCCTTATTTATTTCAGTTTGCCTTTAGTCTCTTCCACGCCATCAAGCTATTTTCTAGCATCGTTACCACTTATAATTATCTATACCACTTGTATTTCACTATCTCTTCGCTGAACTAGTGCACATATACACCTGCCAAGTGTATTGGGTGTGTTGGGGACACAAGAGACTTCTTGTATCTTGATTGCAGGGTTGCTTGAGAGGGAATACCTTTGACCACTTCCTCCCCGAGTTCGATAAACCTTGGGTAATCCACTTAAAGGAAAACTTGATGCTGTTCTACAAACCTCTGCAGTTGGAGGCCCAACAACTGTCTACAAGAATAGAAGTGCGTAGACATCACTCGACACCCCACAGACATCGGGCGCGGGCGCCGCTGCAGGAGCCGCCACTGGTGCCTCTATGGGCGCCGCCATAGGCTTCCACACCGCGTCGTCGTCACCTCACGAGCACGGGGAGGTCAGGGTACGTGCTCCACGCCATGATTTTCCCAAGTTCAGGGGCGAGACACTGCTGTTGTGGGTAGATCAGTGTCTCACATACTTTGATATGTTCAAAATTGCATGTCAACAATGGGTGAGCATGGATTCACTATATCTGGAAGGCAATGCCGCATTATGGTATCAGGCATACAAACATCGATATGATCAACCGAGTTGGGATAAATTTGTGGCAGCGGTGCTGGATGAGTTTGGACAAGATGAGTATGATGGTCAAATGGGTAAAATGATGCAGCTGAGGCAAACGGGAACAGTTGCAGATTATCGCTAGACTTTTGAAGATTGTATGTACCATTTGATGGCTGTCGAAGGATCTCTCAGTACCCGTTGGTTTGTTTCACAATTTGTGTTCGGTCTCTGGGATGATCTTCGAGTAGCAGTTCGATTACAGGCGCCTACCAGCATTGCCCGAGCAGCAGCTCTATCTCGTTTTCAAGAAGAAGAAGCAGACCATCATCGCCCGCGTGCTAGACCTGTAGCACCCACTAAACATCCACCAGAACCATCATCGCCCGTGTGCTAGAAGAAAAAGTCTCACAATTGAAGGCTTGGGTGTTGTAGTGCTTAGTCTTGAAGGTTTATTTCTAGAGATACTCAACACCACTGAAAATGTTGATTGACTTGATAGCTCTCTTTAAAAGGATTTGTTTGATTGAATTAATGTTTAGCAGTTTTTGTGAGCATGCCAAAGTTTGACTTGTTAATCAGAAGAATGATATAGCTTTATGCGTGTCAAACTTCATGGGATGCCAACAACTCCGCTGGCCTACGGACGATCTCCATGGAGGAAACTCCTAGATTTCAGCTATGAGTTGATTAAATACATGTAGCAGCAATGCTATAGTGGGTAAGATTCTTGGCACTCCCAGGTAGCTGTAATCATGATGGAATCACTCCTCTGGCTGTTATGAGTAATCATTATGCAAAAGGAACAAAAACCTTAGTGATGCCACGAGTGTCCATCACATCCTGATAAACTAATAAAAATCTTTGGCATGCTCTCAATTACTCAAAAACTAAAATTCTTGAAGGACAATGAATAGAAAAGTAGTGCTTGAAGAGTCTTTATTTATTGATGTGGGAGAATTGAGATACTCTAGTGTATATTATGTTCTTGACAACTCTCACACTCTCAATTTACATGATTATACTTTATTGTTCAAAGGCAAGCCTATGAGTTGATTACATGACATGGAACAAAGTTTACTCATTTGAATCATCCATGTTAACAATAATTTTGCTGCACTATAAGGATGCATAAAACCCATATTATATGCTTTCCATTACTCTATCTATGATAAAGTTTTTCAGATTTATGAAGTGGAGGAAACATGAGACTACCAATCATGAGTAAGATCACCATCTTGTTATTTCAGTTTAAATGCTGAGATCCTTTTTGATTTTGGTTTTCTTGCTTAGGGACGATCAAGTTTAAGCTTGGGGAGGTTGATGGCTCTGAAATATAGCCATCTACGTCCACATTTAAACTAGATATTATTCATATTTTTGGTGAAATATCTCTCTAAACCCTGCCACTAATGCCTAATATTCAAAGGGGTATGCAATCCTTTCTTTTTATATTTTTCCTGCAGATAATGTTGTTTGAAGATGGGAATCACTACATTAAAGTCAAAGATATGAGATTTCCAGCAACCAGAAGAAACCGGGAGTCGTGAAGCGGAGGCAGATGCTTTAACGACCAACTATATGGCTGGAGCAAAATTCTGGCAGTATAGTTCCGGTCGTATAGTTGGCGCCACCACCGTTAGGTCAAACAGAACAACTTTTGTGAAGGGACCCCTATATAAAGAAGCCTCGGGCAACGAGAAAACAAGCCCTTTCTCGTCCAAAATTCTCTGCCTCAGATCATCAGCCACCTCCAGATCTCAAAACCCTTCTCCATCTCCATAGCCATATTCCACCACTTGTAATATTAGATCTCTTCTTTGATTGGCGACATTGTAAGACTATTGCTATCAATATTATGATTTTCATTACAATATTTATGATTGTTGATCTCATCTCTATGTGTGAGTATTTCTCCTTGGGATAAGGGCTTCGACCTAGCCATGTAGCATTTGCGCATGTTATTTATCATAGATGGGATCATGTATTAGTTTGTATGACATGGTGATTATTGTATCCTCTCTTGCCTCAATCCAAGGACTTGTCAGGTACCCAAGACCCGAGAGTTGAGCTAGGTATAGGGAGTATGAGTAATGGCTGATCTGCAGGTTGGGAACCCCAGGCACAGAAGGGGTAGTATGACTGTATGTGAGGGATTTTCTTGGGATTAACGGTGACATCACTATGCATATTATTAGTTCTCTTTCTTCTATGGATGAGACTAGTAGGTTATTGCTATAACCGGTTGCGGAGGCAATATCAATTATGGATACACTGCCCACATATATTTTATCTTGCTCTAACAAGTACATGCATACTTTATTTCTATCTTTTATTCCCATCAGATGTTTTGCACAGCTACAGGTGAAACTGAACAACCTAGGCCCCCTCTCTCTCCATCATCGACAACAACAAAAAGATGCAAACTATTGGTCCGGTAAAAACACAAAAGGAATTCGAAAACTCACGAAGGTCCGCTAAAGTAGCTTTACTATGCATTCGCTTCCTGAGGATTCGATAACCTAGGTCTACTAGGGAAAAAGAAGCTATACTATATCCGTAATCCAGATCGAAGGTATCAGATACCACATAGTCATCACATACATATAGCCACACAACATGGGTCCACAGATAATTCTCAACATAGGTCCACAAATAAACCAAAGCAAACAAGAACAAGTCACACGCGAAAGAATCAAATGAAGAGCGAGCTTGTGACTTCCCATGCAAATCCCACGCCATTACCTAATAGCAACTTCTCCCCCTTTGGCATCAAGACACCAAAAGGGGACAAGAGCGGACTACACGCCCCAACCGGATCACTCGTCATCCTCCTCGTCCTCGTCATCATAGGAGCTCTCCTCGGAACCTTAATCATCATCAGCATACGGGACCTTGACATGGAGATAAGAGGAAGAATCGTCCTCAAACATATGCCAATCAACAAAACCTTGAGCCCATGAACCATAGAAGATAGTGCGAGAGGGCTGAGGCCGAGGCTGAGCTGAACCGGATCCTTCGGCATCACTATTTTCCTCCCATTGGTGAAACTTGTTCAGAATCTGCTTGTCCCTCTTGTACGCTTCATATTGACCCTTGTGAATATCAATGTTCATGCAAAGTAGCATCTTCTCCCAAAATGTGGCATTCTTCATTTTCTCCTTCACATAGTCACGAGAAAAGGAGGGCACACGGGCATTGCTAGCATTCATCCTCCTAGCGCGGACAGGGCTGGCAGCAGGAAGGCTATCCTCCTCATCCTCTCTAATCTCATCATCTGGCACGGGAGAAGAATAGCCACGAGGATCCACAGTGGTAGTGAGAGCCTTGCGCTGCAACTCGAGAGGGTAATGGGCAACAATAGGCAGGCCCTGAAGCGGAGAAGGTAAGTTCATCTTCGCAAAGATGGATAGCACTAGCCTCATGACATAGAGAGAATATGTGGGAGTCTTCTTCTCATATATGTTGATGGCTAATTCCATGAAGATGAAGTGCATGACATCGAGGGGAGTGGCAGGAGCATCTGGGCCTTTGATGTACACGAAGTGAGAAAGAGCCATAAGAGGAACCAAGGATGACCGAATAGTGTCAATATTGCCCGCTTGAGGATAAATGTTCTCACGAAACATGCGGATCAAAATGTGGAACGGTGGCCTTAGGTTCCTTGCTTCTCCAAGAACACCATTCTTGTTGTAGATAGGAGCAAGAGGCTTCTTGTTGTACTCAAGCCCGATAGTCTCATGAATGCGATGACCAACCGGTGAATTCCTGCCCTCAAATGGATACTCCAAGACCGCAACAAACTCACTGATGCTAGACTAACAACGAACCTCTCCAGTCATCCAAGTCATAGGAATCTTGTTCCCTTCTCCGAACATGAAAGTGGCAAAGAACTGATGCACAATCTAAACATTGTAGCTCTGCTGAAAACCCATAAGATGATGCAACCCAAGTTTCTCGATGATCTAGAGAGCCTTAGAGAAATAGGTCTTGTTGTTCATGAACCAAAGTCCATAGGACGCTGCGGGTACACTGGCTTCTTCTCAAATAGATGAGCATAAATCTCGGTCATAATCAAATACTACTGATGCCTCTAGAAACGAGTATCCGGGCTATTACTTGCCATATCATAGGACAACTGCCTCCTCATGACCCGGAACTCATCATTGTTCAGCCCTGAGAGTGTGGTGAGATTGTCATACTTCTGTTTCTTAGCAAGTTCCTCATGACGAAGATGCTCTTCCTCTTGCCGCTTCAAAGACATGGCTTTCTGATGAGTGCATATTTGCATCATGTTTTATATTATTGTTTTGCATTATAATTGAAAGGATAGAGATGTCGCCTAGAGGGGGGGGGGGGTGAATAGGCAATTTTAAAACTATTATGGTTTTGGCTTGATAGAATGCGGAATTAAACTAACGTTTATTTTACAAGCACAAAACCTAAATACACTAGGCTCAACTAAGTGCACCAATAACAAGATAAGCTAAGCAAGATAGCACAAGATAAATATACCACAAGTGATAAGCAAGATATAAGTACTTCAAGCTCAATGGCTATTACAAGGAAAGTAAGCTCGGGTATAGAGATAACCGAGGCACGCGGAGACGAAGATCTATTCTCGTGTTCCCTTACAAGTAAGGTACGTCACGTTGGAGAGGTGTGGGATTCCACGAAGGATTTCCCAACGCCACGAAGGCTCACCTTCTTCTCCGAGTCTATCCCACGAAGGAATAGGCCCTTTCCTTATGGCTAGCTTTTCCTCCACTCCGGAGATGGCAAGCTCCACAACCACTTCACAAGCTCTACGAAGGAGAAGCCCGGGTCTCTTCACAATCTTCCACGAAGAGGACACCGCGACACCAACCGCCAAGCCAACTAGGAGGTCATCCTCCAATAGCAACAAGCTCACGGTCTCTCACTCGAACAAATCGTAGTGGAGAGCTCAACACTTATGCAAGAATGCAAAGCAAGAACACCAAGGGCATTCAAATCCCTCACTATCAAATCCCACCAAAGCAACAAGTGCTAGGGAGGAATTAGAGAGGAGGAAAAATGGTGGAAGTCAACCAATGACTCCAAGATCCAGATCCAATGGGTTCCCCTCACTTAGAGGAGGAATTGATTGGTGGGGATTGTAGATCTAGATCTCCTCTTCCAAAGCCCTCAAAAAGATGCAAGAATCATAGGAGGGAAGTGGGAGGAGGCAAGCTCAAGAGGGCCAACAATGGAGGTCAATTTCGTGCTTAAGAACTCCCAAAAACTTTGGGGGAAGAACCCCCTTTTATAGGGAAAAGCAAATATGGCCGTTGGGAGGAAACAGCGCGAACCCGGTTTGAAGTCCGGTTGGACCGGCCCCAGAACCGGACAACTCGGTCCCCAGGCCGGTGGACCGGACCACAAACCGAAATACTTCTGTATGCCAACCCGGAATAGACTCGGTCGCGAAAACCGGAAAACCCGGTCTGAGATCCGGTCAACCGGAGCTGGAACCGGACCGTCCGGTGTGGGGCTCGGTTAAACCGGATCCACAACCGGGGTGAAACTGACTTCACGAAAAACGCAATAACTTTTGCATCCGGACTCCGATTTCAATGATCTTGGGCTTGTTTTGACGAGGACAACAAGATCTAAAATATGGTGCATGAAAACATCATAGTACAACAAAGGAAGATAGAACCAAAAGAGGAAAGGCATGGAGCCTCCCTATAAGAAGAACCGGTAAAACCTTCAAACTCGAAAACGCCATATAAGATGCATACGAATTCCGTTTTCGATGAACTTGGGCTTGTTGAAGAGCTAGCAACAAGCTCAAGAACCTCACATAGAGAAAATACCAAGAAGCAACAAGATAGTAATATGCAAAGTATGCAAATGATTGAGCTCCCTATAACGATGTGATCAAGTTACCCAACCGAAAGCCCCTCTTGATAGTGCGGCTATCTATCCTATAACCCGGTCTCCCAACAACCACCTTCATACCGGGAAAAGGAAAACCTAGCAAGGCCATACCTTTGCCTTGCGCATCCCGCTTGATCTTGATGACAATGCTTCAAGCTCCATCCAAGCCGGAATGCATCACTTGATCATTGTTGCTTCATGAAGACTCATAATTTGCTCCCCCATAAACCACTATGGGATAGCTTCATTAAGACACGTCTTCACATGTCCATTATCACCAAAATGGACGGCAAGCTTCAAGCAAATGATCTTCTCGAGATGCTTATCTTTGAACTTGCCCTTCTCAACCTTGATGGCGATCACCACTTGATGCCATCCTCTCATGGGCTATTGAGATCTTCACTTTTCAAGCATGCCCATGGAAAGATACCTATCCCATATATAAAACACAAAGGAACATATATAATGGGTTAGTTCATGATGCATAAATGACAAGGCTTACCACACCACAAGATCCATGTGGTACATTATTTATGCTTCATGCGTTGACCAACTTGAAATCACTCTTCACTCTTTGCATTGGTCAACCAAGAGTCTTCTCATGCTCCATCTCAATATCTTGAGGTACATAAGGAATTCTTCATTTGATTACATGCTCTAAATCTTAGTCAACCATAGCTCAACTAATGAGGCTATCATGACACCGAATTAGAGCCATATCTTGAATTCTTCTATTGAGATCACACTCTCAAGATCTTGAACATATCATATTCTTCTCTTCAATTTGATGATCTAGATGCCAAAACTCAAGGTATATCTTTATCTTCATGGCATCCATACTTGAATCCAACACCTGAACTACAAGCATGACCTACGGAATATCCCTTCATATAAAAACTCAATGAAAACATTAGTTCATAGGGATTCTCATTAATCACCAAAACCACACATAGGGGCAATTACCCTTTCAATAGTGGTAGGATCTTGGTATTTTATGGAGTTCGCGCGCACGTTTTATGTCTATTTTCACCAGGATCAGGACAGATGATGGATACAATGGACACAATTCTAGAGTAGTTGTATTGGGGAGAAAAGGAGTCAAAAACAACGTAAACCGCTTATTTGGAAAATATCAATAACACCAGAATAAAACCCGAAGTGATCGAGGCATCTAGAAGGTTTAACGACCAACTATACGGTGGGAATTAATTTTCTGACCGTATAGTTCCGGTTGTATAGTTGGTGCCGCCAGCGCCTTCTCATATAGTTTCACCCTGTGCAATTGGATGGGGGAGACGCCATACAGAACACCCAGAAATCGCCGAAACCTCACCTTCGGAAGGCATCCGGAGGGGGAACTTGCCCAAGGGATCCATCTTCACCCTATGCAGATGTGGGGGGCCAAGGCATCGATCTTCATCTTCATCAACCGTTGCACCACCATCATGTTCATCCATCCCATCTTCACCCCATCTAGATCTTGTTGTAATTTCCGTACTTGTTGTGAATTTATACAAGAACTATTCATTTATAATTGTTTCCATTACCATTGCCATGATGTTGATTACCTCCATGTCTGAGTAGATCATTAGTTCTTGGGGAGATGGAGAAACCCTAGCATATGATTGAGATAATATAGAGATTATTATGTTATACATCATTATGTGTACGTGTTAATTGTCTTCATCTTGATGTTGGGAGTTGTGAACCTCCTTAATATTTGCCTCTTATGGGAATACGATGAAGGGGATTACTTGTTGGTAGACGGAGGGATGATATCACTTACTGTGACTATAAAGTTGTTGTCATTCTTTACGTACTAACTTGGGGAAACAAGGAGAACTCATAAAGCCATGTCCATGCCACGTGAGAAATCCCTTAATAGCGGAATAATACGATTGATGTCGTTTATCTGTCACCTATGGTTATGAAGGATGATGTGAGCAGTGGTTGCTGCCTATTTGTCCATATATGGAGCTCCTCCCACATACATACATATCATGAGAATATTTGTTATAATAATCTTGATTGCTTAGTCTAAATTGCTAGTGGTGTATCCACCACTCTCTGACAACGCATTTTCCCCTATTGTAGTTCCAAGCTATTTTACTCACGCGATTCTTACTTTCTGCATTAAGTTTTACTTTACTTTAATTGCTTCATTCAATCAAAAACCCAAAAACAATTCTAATTTTCTTGCATCTCAAAATTATTCCTTAAGTACTTCGTTTAGTTTTAGTTAAAAGCATTTTAGTCTTTCGCCTACTACTCCATGTGGGATTGATATCTTTATTTCGAAACTAGCTACAAACGATCTATGCACTTGCAGTCATCAAGCTATTTTATGGCGCCGTTACCGGGGAGCTTAGCGCTATAAGTCACTTTACTCTTAGTTATTTTTTCGTTATACTAATTTTTAATTTAAGTTGCAGGACCGCAACAATGGACAACACTCAACATTTAATCCAGCTTGAGCCAGTAAGGAAAATGGGTTCGCCCATGTACGCTTTTATGACTGTCAATAAAAGCATAAATTCGGAAGGAATTGAGATCCACCCTTTATTATTTGAACTACTACACTCTAAGAAATTTGCAGGAACCAACAAAGAGAGTCCATATGGACACTTACAATTTTTTAAAGATGTTCTTTGTTCCTTTATATTCGACAACTGTAATCTTGATATGGTTAAAACCAAGTTGTTTAGACAAACTCTCTCTAATAATGTTTGCGGCTAGTATAGATCTTTTTGTGCAGAAGAACCAAGGACTTGGACGGAATTGACAACCAATTTCATATCAAAATATTACTCAGAAAGCAAAGCTCACAAGATGAGAAGTATTATTATCAGTTTCAAAAATAGTCCAGATGAGAGTTTGTATGAAGGGTATCTAAGGTACAAAAGCTATCTAGATGATTTCCCCCATCATCATTTGCCTGATTGGTTAATCACTCACACTTTTTATGGAGGGCTTAATAATAAAAATAGAACAAACCTAGACACCACTTGTAATGGTAGTTTTCTATCTTATACCTATGATGAAGCCTAGAAATTAATAATGAAAATGAGGGAGACAACGGAGAATCTTAAAAATGAGGAGAACATTATGAATAGTTCTTCTGAATATGCTTGTGTTAACAATTTCCTTGTAGATGAAAGGATTTGTGCAATGATTAAAACCCTTGGTATTGAGTCTTTCTCAGGAAAGAAAATTATTGAGAATTATACAGGGCATTTACAGGTGCCTACAGAATGGGAACTCCATAAACCCCTTGAAGAAAAGAAGCGTGCAAGAGAAAGTGCGCTAATGGAAGAGTTCTCCTCTGCACCTATTCAAGAGAGTATCAAGAAAAAGCAAAAAGAGGAAGAACAAATAAAGAGAAGATTAAAGAAACCAGAAAAGAACCCCGAAGCTACCAATATAAATAATGTTATATTGAAGGATCTTATGGAAGCACAAATAGTGGATAATGAAGTGGTTATGCTAGAATTTGAAACTTCAGAATTCATTGAAGGTAAGGTATGAGGTAACAAAACTTCTAAACCTATGACTCCTATATTGTTGGGGATATACTTTCCGGGTATCCTCACAGTTCCTAATAGACCAGGGTGGCCCACTTCGGGTTAGAGCTTTTCTTCATGGGCGGCCCAGTCAGGGAGAAGAGACGGAGTCCAGTCCGGCTACGGGAAGGCCCAGAAGAATTACCGACATAGGCCCATAGTGTTACTTATAGTTCAATATGTACTCTGTAACCGACTCTTAGTCGTAGCCGGATAGATCTCTCCTGTAAACCCTAGGCCGGATATCTATATAAGCCGTCCTAGGGAGAGCCTTTAGGGCACCCCTTACAATCACAATCTCAACTCGCACAGGCGAACCCTTGTAACCCATATTCCGGCTCTACCGTATTACTGGATTGCTAGCAGGAGTAGGATCCGTCCAAAGCCGGCGGATTCGAACCTGGGTAAACTTGTGTGCTCACCGTCCCGGAACACCGTATGTCTCGCACCCCTCTCTTCCGCACGCCTCGAGGACCCCCTCATGGCGTACTTGTCATCAATCTGACGACAGTTGGTGCCCACCGTGGGGCAAGTGAGCTTCGGATCTGCGTTCCGAGCAGAATCTGCAAGAATCAGAATCGGTGAGACTATCGCCGTCGGTCGCATCCTCTACTCCAGCGACGTCCCTCTCATTGTTCTTGACGAGACCTGGATTCCGGCTAGGGAGGCTGTGACTGCCTACACCATCATGTATTTTGGCGAGATCGATGTTTACATCGGTTTCGCTGAACCTGCCCCACCCACCCCAGTGGTGATGATAGAGGCGGACGAAGTTTCTGGGTCCCCTTTGTCCGCAGAGGCTACAGAGTTTCGGATCTCAGAAAACCCTAATCCCACCCAGCCCGCACCAATCGCTGAGATAGTGGAGAAATCCGAGCCTGAAGCAGACCTGGCGGTCCAAGTCTTGCCAAAGTCGAAATCCAGGAGGAGCATAGCAACAACAGTGGTTCTGGCTCTGATGACACCGGGACAGACAGGCCTTTCCTGAGATACATGCTAAGACGCATGATGATGCAAGATGCAAGCATAGACGATATTCTCGAGACCATCAATCGTTTCGAGGAAGCCGACCGCGAGAGCCGCAACTATCTCAGGAGTCACGCGTCGAACTTTGTCGAATATGTGGGATCCGGATCCGGCTCTGCCGATGCTGGAGACAACACCGACTCTGTGCTGGAGGCGATCAGAACAAACGCCGGCGTACCCGCATCCTCGGATGATTCGATGACGTTAGCAGATTTCCGTAAGTTCTCCGCGGAATATGAAGAGGAGTATAACTCCAAAACTGCAGAGGAAGAAGAAGCCATGGATGAAGGATCCAGGGAAAACTCTCCCAAAATGCAGGATGACATGGAAATCAGAGATAATCCCGAGGTCCAGATGTCCAAAAGTACCGATCAGAGCTTGACTCCAGGAAAAGGACCCAAAGCCGTCTTTGCTACTGGTGCTGCCAAGAAGGCAAAGAAGAAGAACAAGACCCCAGCGAAAGACCCTCTGACAGAGGAGGTGATTGCCGAGGAATACAAGGAGGACTCGGGATGGAGAACTTATCCTAGACGAGCCCAAAGAAGAGTCGGTGGATGGACACGTGATCACTGAAGGTGCATGTAAACTCATCGATGCTTCATTAACTACACCTATTCCTACAGCTGCAAAACTTACTGCTGAAGAGCTGGACGAGAGGGCCCAGGCCCTAGAAGCGTGTCGCCAAGTACTCCTCGATGAAGCCAAAAACATTGAGGAGGAAAAGAAACGCATGGAAACTGCGGAGAAGTACAGCTCCAGGCAACATCAGAAGACCAGGAAACGTCATACACATGACGACCAATTCCCGCAGATTCACAAAGTCCTTTTTGGAGGAGAACTTGGGATACCTCGACGCGACAACAACGGGGATTGGGTATATCCAATGCCAGTACAGAACACCGTTGCGGCTCGAGAAATCCTGTCGGCTAATCCAGGCCCGGAGCAGATCTGGTTGGGAATCAAACAACTCAACAAGGGGCTGGAGCAGCAAAAGGTCGCCCTGTTCGGAAGTCAAAAACTGGTCTCCGATTCTGACCAATGTCGCACAGATACGACATGGGCTGACGTAAGACCCCAACGTGTTCCGAAACAGCACCATCGTTCCGACCGTCGGGAAGACAACTACTCAAGAACCGGATCTTCAGGACATCACCACAAAGCTGCGTGTGACTGGCGTAACATTAACCCAGTTGCAGAGCAAAAGGCCATTGCTACGCTAAATCCGAGGAATCCTCCCCGGCGAGAGTCGAAGGATCACAGGGAAGAAGATAAAGAGAAACGTCAGGAGGAGGACCGACAAAGAATGCCACCTCCTAGGCATGCAAGCCATCCGGATGATGGGCGAAGGAACGACGGACACCGTGCCGAGACAAGCCGACAGGGGGCTCGTCTCAATGAAGACCCTCCCCGAAACCGAAATAATGATGCTCCGGACAGAGGCTGACGATCAGCCGGAAATAACCCAGCTGCTCCACCCTCTCCGCCAAGTATCCATCACAACGGCTCCCAAGGAGGCCAAGGAGGGCGTCGTGGTGGAGGAGTGGTGGCAGAAGCCGAAGTCCGGCTCCAAGGTACCGCGGCCATAGCCGTCACTCGGGACGATCTTTATCCCCAAATGACGCAAGGCACAAGATCAACTCCAATATAGAAGCGCGGCGCTATGAAAATGATGATATATATGTGGGCCCAAAGTGCTTCGGACCACGCATAAGAGCTACAAAATTCCCAGAAGGATTTGCTATCTCAAGACATATTCAAGCCTACGATGGCATAGCTCGGCCAGACACTTGGCTACAGGATTTCTTCCAAGCTTGTTGCATTGCCAAAGGCAGAAACTGCCTGGTCGCAACCCGATATCTTCCACTCATGTTGTGGAAGACGGCACGATCATGGCTCAATCAACTTCTAGAGAACACTATCCACAACTGGTATGACATGCAAAGTGCGTTCTTTCGGAACTTCGAAGGCACATACGGGAGGCCCTGTACGGTCGGAGACCTACAGCATTGCACCCAGAAAGCCGGAGAAACTTGCTAGGATTATCTCGGATGATGGATCGACACTAAGAACTCCTATGAAGGAGTAAATGACCAAATTGCGATTGAAGCTTTCATTGCAGGACTCCCAATTGGTTTACTACGTCATTGCTTGAAGTGTGACAAAGTCACTGATTTGGGAGAGATGATAGAAATAGCGAGCAAGTATGCAGATGCTGATGGCAACGCAGAGGGATTACTTAATGCCTTAGCTGTGCCACAGTCGGCAAAATAACCAAAGCAACAAGCTCAGAAGCGCAAGAATACCTCGGATGAAAAACCCAACACGGAAACGGCAGTGGTCACTGCTACTTTCGGGTCTGGAGGACGAGGAGGACGTGGCGGTGGCCGTGGACACGGTCGTGGTACGTCAAGAGTCCAAGGTAGAGGAGACCAGCAACCTGGCAAAACCTACTCTTGGGCCCACATTGCCAATAACCCATGTGTGCATCACCTAGACGCCAATGGAGGCTCGTCCCACACAAACGTCGAGTGTCGTTTCAATGACGACATTAAGAGAGATGATACCGCTGGCTACAAAGCTAAGCGAAAGAAGGGAAATAAGAATCCCGAAAAGGATAAAGAGACCAAGGAAGATTCCGACATGGAGGAAGCTGACGCTTCAAATCCTAAGTCGGAAGGGAAGAAAAAATTTCCGACCAAGAAAGACACTTATGTCACCTTCCTCGGATCTCAACCAGCAAAGGTCAAAAAGGCAGTGCTACATGAGCTCAATGCAACAAATCCGACTGTCCCCCAATTCTTGGACTGGTCGGAAGTGGCAATCACATTTGACCGCGCTGATCATCCGCCTAAGTTGCACAGGCGAGGAATATACGCCTTAATCGTCAATAAACTTATTAACAATTATGGTTTCTCCAAGACTCTCATGGACGATGGCAGCAATATTAATATTCTGTATGTCGAAACACTACGCCGGATGAAGATCTCGGAGACCCAGCTGAATCACAGCTCTGTGATCTTTCACGGGGTTGTCCCAGGAAGACAAGCAAATTCCCTAGGAGAAATCAATTTGGATGTTACCTTTGGAACTCCAAAGAACTATCGGACGGAGGCACTTTCCTTCGAAGTGGTCTCGTTCAAGAGCGCGTACCACGCTATATTTGGACATCCAGCTTACTGGGCTTTTATGGCTCGTCCGTGTTACATTTACAATATGATGAAAATTCCAGGTCCCAACAGCGTGATCACCATCAGGGAGACCCGAAGAAAGCGCGAGAGTGCGAGGACGGAAATGCCGCCTTTGCTGAAGCCATGCTGCACGCCCAAGAGTACCAGGAGATCAAGAAGAGCATAGATCCGTCTGAGATGCCCGCAATGAAGAAGGAGGTGACAAAGCCAAATCCGGAGTTCAAGGCATCAGAAGAGATGAAGAAGACGCCGTTGAAGGATGATGACCCCTCCAAGGTGACCCAGATAGGCATAGGCCTAGATAGCACATAGGAAAGCACGCTCATCAAGTTCCTCCAAGCAAATCAAGATATCTTCGCATGGCAGCCATCTGACATGACCGGAGTACCTAGGGAACTTGCCGAGCACTCTTTAAATGTAAACCCGAACGCTAAACCCGTCAAACAGTCCTTACAACGTTTCGGCAATGAAAAGCGTAAGGCAATAACTAAGGAACTAGCACGACTCAAGTTAGCCGGATTCATAGAAGAGGTCATCCACACTGAGTCGTCGGCCAATCCTGTAATGGTCCCTAAAAAGGACACCACTGATTTAAGGATGTGTGTTGATTATACTGCCTTGAACAAGGCTTGTCCCAAAGATCTTTTCGCTCTGCCTAGGATTGATCAAGTTATCGATTCTACGGCAGGCTCAGAACTTCTCTGTTTTCTCGATGCATATTCCGGTTATCACCAAATCCGGATGAAGGAATCTGACAAAGTCAAAACTTCATTCATAACCCCCTTCGGAACCTTATGTTTTGCTACGATGCCCTTTGGGCTAAAGAACGCATGAGCTACGTACCAACTAACAATGCATCGTTGCCTCCACGATCAAATCGGACGCAATGTACATGCATATGTGGATGATATTGCGGTGATGTCCAAAAAGAAGGAAACATTGATTTCTGACTTGGAGGAAACATTCGCCAATCTACGAAAATACAACATAATGCTTAATCTGAAGAAATGCTTCTTTGGAATCCCAGCCGGAAAATTGTTAGGATTCATCGTGTCTCAAAGAGGCATAGAGGTGAACCGAGACAAAATCAAGGCTATACTTAATATTTCTAGGCCAACTCGCCTGAAGGATGTACAAAGACTAACTGGTTGCATTGCTGCAGTCAGTCGGTTTGTAAGCCGGCTCGGTGAAAGAGCCGCATCATTATACAAACTCCTAAAAAGGACCAAGGATTTTGTGTGGACCGATGAAGCTAAAGCTGCACTACAAGACCTGAAGAAAGTACTCTCATCTGCTCCTATCCTTGCTGCGTTGGAGCCACAGGAACCGATGTTGCTCTATCTCGCTGCGACAAACAATGTCGTTAGTATTGTCATGGCAGTGGAGAGACCGGAGGAAAATCAGGAACACTTGGTGCAGCGTCCGACTTACTTTGTCAGCGAGGTCTTGACAGAATCGAAACAACGGTATCCGCACTATCAAAAGCTAGCTTATGGTGTGTTCTTGGCATCTCGTAAGCTACAACACTATTTTCAGGAGCATCTAATTACCGTGGTGAGCATAGCTCCCATGAGATATATAATCAACAACAGTGACGCCACCAGACGCGTCGCCAAATGGGGCATAGAGCTCTCAGCTTTCGATATTGAGTACAAACCTCGGATAGCAATCAAATCCCAAATCCTTGCCGACTTTGTTGCTGATTGGACAGAGACAAAGGAGAATATGACCCTCACTGAGTCGGGATATTGGACCTTATATTTTGATGGGTCTAAGGCTCGCGGGGGCTCGGGGCCTAGCGTGGTGCTCAAATCACCCCAAGGAGATAAACTTTTATACGTGTTGCAGATCCACTTCACAGCGACAAATAATATTGCCGAATATGAAGCACTGCTGCATGGAATCCGGATTGCTAAGGATATCGGCATCCGATGTTTGATGTGTTACGGAGATACGGATCTTGTTGCTCAGCAAGTGTCAGATATTTGTAATGCAAATAAACACATGGCAGCATATAAAGCTATCGTGGATGATTTATCTAAATTGTTCGAAGGGTTTGAGGTTGAACACATCCCTCGAGCAGAAAATGAGGAAGCATATGCATTATATCGAATAGGCTCTACACGGAAAGAGGTCCTGGATGTCGCTTTTTTAAAGCACCTCAAAGTTCCCTCAATAAAGGGAGTGGACGAGGAATATCCGACCAAATCCGACTCACCTCTAGTAGCAGTTCTAGCTGTAATTCCCAGCTGGACACAACCCTACCTTGACTATTTGGTAGATGACAAATTACCCGAAGACGAGGTTCTGAGCCGGCAGATTATCCGACGAGCGAAAGCCTATACTGTAGTTAATGGTGAGCTCTATAAGTAGACTGTATCTGGGGTCTTTTAGTGCTGCGTATCTCCAGAAGAAGGAGTGGAAATCTTAAGAGAAATCCACGAAGGCAAGTGTGGTCACCACGCTGCAACCAAATCTTTAGTGGCAAAAGCTTTTAGACACGGATTTTTCTGGCTTACAGCTCAGGCAGATGTCGAACGATTAGTCAAGACATGCAAAGGCTGCCAAAAGTACGCCAAACAAGCTCATGTTCCGGCTGATCAGCTGCGAACAATACCTATAACATGGCCCTTTGCGGTCTGGGGGCTTGATATGGTAGGACCATTTAAACGAGCTCCAAGTGGGTCTACTCACCTCCCAGTGATGGTGGATAAATTCACAAAATGGATTGAGGCTAAACCTGTCACTAGTTGTGATGGAGCAACAACCAAAAGATTTGTCGAGGATGTTATAATCCGGTATGGTTATCCGCATAGCATTATCACGGACAACGGGAGTAACTTTTCCATGGGAGAATTGGCTGAATTCTGCAACGAGCAGAATATCTGGCTTGACATTGCGTCAGTCGCACATCCGCAGGCTAACGGAAAAGTCGAAAGAGCAAATGGTTTAATCCTACAAGGGCTAAAACCGAGACTCGAAGCACCACTACGACGTGCTACGGGGGCTTGGGCAGAGGAACTACCCTCTGTAATTTGGAGTTTACGAACAACTCCAATAGGTCAATAGGATACACACCTTTCTTCTTGGTCTATGGCGCAGAAGCAGTTCTTCCTAGTGATTTGATTCATACTTCTCCTAGAGTGGCCGCGTATATCGAAGAGGATGCCGAGATTTTCGACAAAATGATCTCGACTTAGTCGAAGAAGTTCACGTCGTTGCTGAAATGAGATCAACAACCTATCAGTAGAAGTTACGCAAGTATCATAGCCAGAGAGTCAGAAACAGATCTTTCAATAAGGGTGATTTGGTTCTCCGGCTTGTGCAACAAAGAAAGCACAAACTTTCCCCAGTATGGGAAGGACCCTTCTTGGTTAGTTGAGTATTGCACAATGGTTCATAGTACCTAACTGATATGAGGCCAGTCAAAGAAAGACCTGCTACTAAGAAGAGAAAGAGAGCCGGAGGCAGTACAAATCCGGATGAGTTAGACAGACCATGGAATATTGCTCAGCTACGTCCCTTTTATTCTTAGTTTATCCTTCTTTGTAATCATATATGTGTACATGTTCTATGAGAAATAAAAGTTTTGGTTGCCTCAAATTTTTTCTGAGAAGTTTTTACCACCTTATTTCCGAATGATCCTGTCACAGTCGAAAATCCTAGAATACTTGAAAGTACTTTATGCTCATGTTTGTTCTAGTTTAGATTTCCGATTCTAAAATTGCTACCTCTGGGTATAAATCTAAATTTCCTAGTCTATACTTTGGTTATTTGTCTGATTGCCGGATGCGGGTATTTTCTGAGTAGTGAATTGTTGGTACTAGAAGCCGGCTTTGTTTCCGAGTTTAAACTGGTTTAGCAATTGAGCTCCGTTGCTCGGCAAAGTTTCCATGCTAAAATTTGAGCCGGCTCACGAAAGGGACGAGGCGGAAAGCCAGATAAACGATAAGTATAGACAAAAAAGTACAAGTGCTTATGCAAACATTTCAGGCACACAAAATTTAAGCCAAAAGTGCTGAATAGATTAAAAACTTAGCACTAACAAAAGTATCATACTACATATTTACAGACCCATAATGTTTTCGGAATAACACTTCTGTTTTTTCTTGATAACTTATGATGCAGGAGGAGAGGTAGGAGCTGCCGGCTCGCTGGACACATCAGCCGCACCCTGATAACGACCTGAGATGTCCAAATCTGATATGGTTTGTTCATCGTCGGAAACTTAGGTTGCTTCTTCGGGAGGCGGAGGTGGCGTGTCCACGCGGGTAAAGAAGGGAGTGTCATAGCTGGTTAAGTCAGCTACATGACACCCATATCCGGCGCAAGAGTCCATGATGGCCTTGATGTCTTGCTCCTGTCCGTCTTCGTCTACCTTACAGTACCCTCTGGTCACTTGCCAGATTTCCATGCTTCCATGGTGGCTCATGAACATTGTGAGAGCGTTCTGCGCCGCGGATCACGCGTAGGACATGTTCCAGTCCCAGACAAGCTGCGGCATCTCCTTTGCCTTGTCCCGCACTTGAAAGTCGGACATGCTATGCATGTCCAGAACCTTGAGAGCTTCGCCAATATCCTGGATGGATTGGCGGAAGTCATGAAGAAAATCACCGACTTGGGTAAGCCGGTGGGTGTGAGGCTCGGCAGAGGGGGAGTCTGTCAAGTTCAGAGGACCTATGCATATAACGCAAAACAGTTAAATAAATCCAACATTGAAAGAGTCGAAGAATGTAGACAAGTCAGAAAGATGGAAACATACCAAAGATGGCGTCATCAACTTTGGTCTTCTCTTCACGAAGTCTGTGGAGATCAGCCCGGAGCGCCTCGGAAAGATCCTTCTCTCTCAAAAGCTCGTCGTTGAGATCCGAGATTTTCTGCTCGTGGAGTGCAACCTTGCGATCACGCTCCATGGTGGCCATGGAGGAGGATTTGAGAACTTGAGCAATGCTCTTCTCATGGTCCGCCTTAAGCCGGTCTAGCTCTCGGCGGAGATCCTTGTTTTCCACCACCAAGGTCTTCAGGTTTTCGGCCTCTTCGATCATAGCACATGACTGCTTTATCAACGATGTAAGCCAAAAAGAACAACAGTTCAATAAAAATATTCGACTATGAAAAAGAAAGACAAGGTTTGAGTCTCGGAAATTTTACCTTCGGCCTCATCCTTGGAAACTTTAAGCTCAGCATTTTTAAGTCGGAGAGCTTTGATATCTCTCCGCTTATTGCAGACATTCTTCAACAAATCTTGGTTATATGAATTAATTTTCTGTAAGTCGGAATACCCAGAGTCAGAAGTCTACTAAAGACTCGGGCTAATATTGTAACTAATATCAGCACGAGCCTTGGGGATATACTAGTTCATTCTTTGGCATCCTAATGAAGCATAAACCCGGATTGTTTAGCCAACTTCATGCTTGGGGGCTAGAGGATATGATATAAAATACAGTAAAGGAAAAGCATGAGTTGGAATTCTGACTTACATGATGTTCATGTGTGAGCTTGCTCAGGCACATGTTCACCTCAGTGGTAACCTTCTCGGCGAGGGTGAGTGGAATAACCAGAGGTGGTGGAAGAACACCAGCTCTTAGTCCCTCGTCGTGAAGGCGGACTTGTTCGAGAAGATCGGAGTACTTGACATCCTCCGCTTCTTGTGCTTCTTCTTCAACAAAGAGATTACGGCTTTCCAGGCATTGCCGGGCCAGCCGCTGGATTTCCTCTGCATAGTTCCGAGACAAGCCAAATTTGGCAAGTCCCGAATTGTTCAGGAGATTTTCGGTGAAGGTCTCTGCCGAGGGATCATTACCCGAAGAGGGTTCACCCTTATCAAAACCTGAGTCACCCATGGTGACATCAGTCTGCGACTCAAGGGTCACTGGCCCTGTTGAGGGAGCCGATCTTCTGCGACGACCGGGGATGGAGTAATCACCGGCGTTGCAGAAGGTTGAGGGGCAGGAGTGGGAAGAGCTATGGCAGGAGAAGCTATAGTTAGCTTCATCTGACGCAAGGGCTTCGAGATGTTCCCCTTCCCTTTGCCCTTGATGAGCTGCTTAGCTCTAAGAAAGTAATAGAATAAAAAACATTACGTCTCGGAAGAAATTACGAGGAAAGTACAAAGGTGGAAGTTGTGTGGAAATTTACCTCTTCACAACTAGCACTTCCTTTGTGCTGATAGCCATTGTCGGAGCTTTGCGCTTCCTGGGCACAACGTCCGGTAGTGGGACCAATTCCTCCTCCTGAGAAAACTCCGGAGGATATCCCTCGATAGGAGCCAATTCCAACTCGGGGAGGTTGGCAAGCTGAAAATAAGATAATATCTCAGTATTGGGAAATAACTTAAAGGTGAAACACATAAAAAGGGTTTATTGCTAAAAGCTTACCGGCACTACAGGGTCTTCCGCTGTGTGCATATCCAGAGACAAATCCAAAATATTTCTCTCGATCCGCTCCTTTATCAGCCATTTGATCTGGCTTATGTAATCTTGTGGCTTTAAAGCCTTGCGGCTGATGCGGAGGGAGTCATTTTCCGATGCCGTGATGGAATGCATCAGTCGGTCACCGTGGTGCTGGAGAGGCTGGATCCAGCGTGCCACCTAAGATTGGACCAAGTCGAACCCTCTCAGGCCCTTGTGCTTCATCAGATACTCGATCCGCCTCTTGGTGAGAAGCAGATCATCGCTGAGAGCCGGAGGAGCCTCGTCCCAGGATGCTCGGGGCGTGGCAGCTCCGTCGATGAAATCCGACCAAGAAGTAGATTTGCCGGGAGCAGGAATATCCTTATGATAAAAATGGTAGCCGGCCACTGTTTGACCGATTCACTAGCTAAAATCCTAGGATAGACACGCTCACGTCTAACCGAAAGACTAATTGTGCCGGTAATGTAAGGATTACCGGCGGTGATGGAGTTTCTCCATACATGGAAGTAAAACCGGAAGAGAATGAAACTCGGCCTAATGCAGAGATACCCCTCACACAAAGCCGCATAGGCACTCATCTCTAAAAGAGAGTTTGGGGGAGATGGTGAAGCTGAACAGCATAGTGATCTGTCTCCTCGGAAAAGAATTCCGAGGGAGGGAAAGACAAACCGCTGTCGAGGTGGGTGCCGAAGTGCACCCGCTCGTTGGCATGTGGATTGGGGATGGTTTCGCTGAAACCGCTCCACCAATCGCCGGCACGGAGGAGTCCTTCGTTCTCCACGCCGCTGAGCTTGGTCTCGTCGAGGACGCACGGGATTCAAACCCCGCGGTTGCTTTATTTCTCTGCTGCCGCCGCCGCCATCGCCGCCGCTGCTACCGCTGCCAAGCCAGATGATGATGATGAAGCCATTATTTCGGTGCGCCGGTGACCTTGGGTGGGCGGCGCTGGGAATCTGGAGGCAAGGGAGCTCTATGGGCGTGGGAGAAGTGGAGGAGAAGGAAACGACACGGCGAATAGGTGAAGAAGATGAGGGAAAGAGAATCCTCACCCTTATAACCACCGAACCGCGCCAAGATTCGTGCAAATGGCACAGTACACATGGCACGCGTCGCGGAAAGGACTGGGAAGCCCCCACGCGATGAATACGCTGCCTCGATCTCCGCACGTGCATTGAAACGGCGCCTCGGTTCCGCGAACGGCGGACCCACCAATGGTCGTGCTGACAGGAGATGATTGTCAGTGACGTGACTTGACCATGACCAGTGTCAGATGACGTCAGAGACCAAGATCCGGCTTAGTTTGAATATCAAGCTAGAAATCCGAATAATGTACTGATAGGTCTGGCTTATTTTTTAGACCCGGATCGTATCTTTTGTTTTGAAGTTTCAGGAACCCTTCAAGATTCTGCGAGCCGAAGATCAGGCTAGACGATGATGAATCCAACTTTGGATCTTGGAGACTTCCGGGGGCTGTTGTTGGGGATATACTTTCTGGGTATCCTCACAGTTCCTCACTGACCAGGGTGGCCCACTTCGGGTTGGAGCTTTGCTTCACGGGTGGCCTAGTCAGGAAGAAGAGATGGAGTCCAGTCCGGCTATGGGAAGGCTCAGAAGACTTACCGACATAGGCTCGTAGTGTTACTTGTAGGTCAAGATGTACTCTGTAACCGACTCTTAGTCGTAGCCGGATAGATCTCTCCTGTAAACCCTAGGCCGGATATCTATATAAGCCATCCTAGGGAGAGCCTTTAGGGCACCCCTTACAATCACAATCTCAACTCGCACAGGCGAACCCTTGAACCCATATTCCGGCTATGCCATATTACTGGATTGCTAGCAGGAGTAGGATCCGTCCAAAGCCGGCGGATTCGAACCTGGGTAAACTTGTGTGCTCACTGTCCCGGAACACCATACATCTCACACCCCTCTCTTCCGCACGCCTCGAGAACCCCCTCATGGCGTACTTGTCATCAATCCGACGACATATATATTGTGGAGAAACCTTTTTATACGGAATTTGTGAGATGATTTCCACTATAAACATTATGCCTTCATCACTTTATGAGGAACTTCGCTACAATTTAAATAATCCATATGTGGAACCGGTAGACACTACTATTAAATTGTCTAATAGAACTAATATAAAGCCAGAAGGTGTTATCAGAAATATCTATGTCTTTATTGGATCACTCATGTACCCCATTGATTTTCATATTGTTGATATGCCTCGAGATTCTTTTTGTCCTATTCTTTTAGGCAGGACTTTTGTTTCCATAACAAAAGGTCGAATTGATAATAAGAAGGACACTATTTCACTGATGTTTGGAGAAGAGGAAATGACATTGCACTTCGACAAACTAAAGAAGAGGCCATATGAAGTGGAAGATATCAAGGAAGATAAAATGATTGCTAAGCTGGCTACAATTCATTTCGGTACTCCACAAGATGAATTAGAGAGGATCCTAATTAATTGGGAGGAAGCACGAGATGATGAGGAGAGAGAAGACATGGATGATTACCTTGATTCAATTCCGGAAGCACAAAATCCACATGACTATGAAGAACTGGTAAGAAAAGGAGATGAAAAACCTCCGCCAATTGTTGAAACAACTTTAGGTATGAGTTTTTAGATAATGAAAATAAATGTCCTATTATTATTAGTAAAAATCTATTAGAAAATGACAAAAAAAATAAACTCATTTCGGCCTTGATTAAGCATTGTGAAGCCTTTGGATATACTCTAAGTGATATTAAAGGAATAGATCCATCTATTGTAACACATAAGATTACCATGCTTGATGATGTTGAACCGGTAGTTGATACACAAAGAAGTCTTAATCCCAAAATGAAGGAAGTAGTAAGAAAAGAGGTTATATGCTTATTAGATGCTGGCATAATATATCCTATTTCTGACAGTAAGTGGGTTAGCCCAGGTCATTGCATACCAAGACAAGGGGGTCTTGATGCTGCTATGAATGAGGATGGTGAGCTAGTTCCTGTAAAACCTATTGTTGGATATCGCATGTGCATTGATTTTAGGAAACTAAACCATGAGACACGGAAAAATCATAAACCTATACAATTTATGGATAAATTTTTAGAAAGACTTAGTAATAATTCTTATTTCTGTTTTCTTGATGGTTATTCTGGATATTCTCAAATTGCTATACAACCGGAAGATCAAGAGAAAACAACTTTCACTTGCCCTTATGGCACATATGCTTATAGATTAATTCTGTTTGGTTTATGTAATGCAGCTGCGACTTTTCAAGAATGTGTTTTAAAAACCTTTGGTGATCTTGTTGAGAAGAATATGGAAGTTCTAACAAATGATTTCGTTGTTTGTGGAACAACATTTGATAATTACCTCTACAATTTAATCAAAGTTTTGTAGAGATGCATGCAATCAAATTTGGTTTTGAATTGCGAACAATGCCATTTCATGGAAAGAGAAGGTAAAGTTTTTGGGAATAAGGTTTCGGAGAAGGGTATAGAAATAGATAAAACTAATATAAATGCTACAGAAAATCTTCCAATACCTTAGGACATAAAAAACTTAAAAATGTTTCTGGGTCATGCAGGTTTTTATAAGCGTTTTATAAAAGATTTTGCTAAAATAGCTATGCCTCTCACCAACCTTCTTGCAAAAGAAACTCCATTCTACTTAGATCATGACTGCATTGCAGCTTTTGAGAACCTTAAAAACAAATTATTTCAGCACTCATCAAGCAATCTCCAAAATGGGATGAATCTTTCGAAATCATGTGTGATGCAAGTGACTATGCTTTAGGGGCTATTTTAGGGCATCGAGACGGAAAGAATTTAAATGTTATTTCTTACGCTAGTAGAACTCTTAATAAGATTCAGAAAAATTATGCTACTGATACGTCCATTTTTGCATCACTATTCTATGTCATAATTCACTGTTATTCATTGATATATTTCGTATTGAGAGGTGATACTTATGTTATTTCATCTGTTTTTGCATGGTTGATGACTTTTGGAGCATGGACCGCTGTAGTCAGGATTCTGATGGAAAAGGTGCTGTTTGGAGGCAAAATTCGCGAAGATCAGAAAATCCAAGAAAATATACGGAAAATCCTATTTTTCCAGAAGACGAAGGAAGCCAGAAGGGGGCTGGAGATGGGCCATAGGGGGCCCACACCGGCACGGACCAGCCTAGGCCGTGCCACCAGGTGGTGTGGCCGCCCTGGTCCACCCCTAGCACTCCCCTCTGGCGTATATTATCCTCCCGAAACCCCAAGACTCGGGGAGCGACCACAGAAAGATTTCTCCGCCTCTTTGGGGCGAAAAACACCGAGAGAGAAAGATCTCTCTGACAGACAGATTTCTACCGGGGGAATTCCTTCCTGGAGAGGGAAGATCACCACCATCAAGCTGGACTTCATCAAGATCATCATCATCATCACCACCAGCATCAGCATCAGCACCCTCATCACCATCTCCATATTGATGTAACAATTGTGTTAAATCTTGCATAGTTCAAAGGGGAAACTTTCCCGGTGTTGATTACTCTTTGTAGTTGATGCTATTGAGTGACCATTGAATTATTGTTTATGTTCAGATTGTTATACATCATTGTTCCATCTCTGATCATGATCCATATGATGTCTTGTGAGTAGTTCATTTTGTTCTTGAGAACATGGGAGAAGTCATGTTGTTAGTAGTGGAGTTGTGTTGAGAAAGATTCAATAGTTTGATATTTAAGTTGTGGTGTACTTCTTCTAGTGGTGTCATGTGAACATCGACTACATGACACTTCACCTATATGGGCCTAGGGGAATGCATTGTGTATTTGGCTACTAATCGTAGGGGTTGTCGGAGTGACAGAAACTTGAACCCCCGTTAGGAAACTATTGCACAAGGGACGTAAGTGTCTTAGAGTTTAAAGTTGTGGTTAGGTTTCTACCTTAATTACTTTCTTGTACTTACGGATGTTTGCAAGGGGTTTAATCACAAGTATGTATTAGTCCTAGGAAGGTCGGTTGAAAGGATAGAGATGTCGCCTAGAGGGGGGGGGGGGGGGGGGGGGGTGAATAGGCAATTTCAAAACTATTACGGTTTTGGCTTGATAGAATGTGGAATTAAACTAACGTTTATTTTACAAGCACAAAACCTAAATACACTAGGCTCAACTAAGTGCACCAACAACAGGATAAGCTAAGCAAGATAGCACAAGATAAATATACCACAAGTTATAGGCAAGATATAAGTACTTCAAGCTCGATGGCTATCACAAGGAAAGTAAGCTCGGATATAGAGATAACTGAGGCACGCGGAGAGGAAGATGTATTCCCGTGTTCCCTTACAAGTAAGGTACGTCACGTTGGAGAGGTGTGGGATTCCACGAAGGATTTCCCAACGCCACGAAGGCTCACCTTCTTCTCCGAGTCTATCCCACGAAGGAATAGGCCCTTTCCTTATGGCTAGCTTTTCCCCCACTCCGGAGATGGCAAGCTCCACAACCACTTCACAAGCTCCACGAAGGAGAAGCCCGGGTCCCTTCACAATCTTCCACGAAGAGGACACCGCGGCAGCAACCGCCAAGCCAACTAGGAGGTCACCCTCCAAGAGCAACAAGCTCACGGTCTCTCACTCGAACAAATCGTAATGGAGAGCTCAACACTTATGCAAGAATGCAAAGCAAGAACACCAAGGGTGTTCAAATCCTTCACTCTCAAATCCCACCAAAGCAACAAGTGCTAGGGAGGAATTAGAGAGGAAGAACAATGGTGGAAGTCAACCAATGACTCCAAGATCTAGATCCAAAGGGTTCCCCTCACTTAGAGGAGGAATTGATTGGTGGGGATTGTAGATCTAGATCTCCTCTTCCAAAGCCCTCAAAAAGATGCAAGAATCATAGGAGGGAAGTGGGAGGAGCCAAGCTCAAGAGGGTCAACAATGGAGGTCAATTTCGTGCTCACTGAAAAACGTTAGGGGAAGAACCCCTTTTATAGGGGAAAGCAAATATGGCCGTTGGGAGGAAACAACGCGAACCCGGTTTGAAGTTCGGTTGGACCGGCCCCAGAACCGGACAACTCGGTCCCCAGGCCGATGAATCGGACTACAAACCGAAATACTTCTGTATGCCAACCCGAAATAGACTCGGTCGCGAAAACCGGAAAACCCAGTCTAAGATCCGGTCTACCGGAGCTGGAATCGGACCGTCCGGTGTGGGGCTCGGTTGAACCGGATCCATAACCGGGATGAAACTGACTTCACGAAAAACGCAATAACTTTTGCATCCGGACTCCGATTTCGATGATCTTGGGCTTGTTTTGACGAGGACAACAAGCTCTACAATATGGTGCATGAAAACATCATAGTAAAACAAAGGAAGATAGAACCAAAAGTGGAAAAGGCATGGAGCCTCCCTATAAGAAGAACCGGTAAAACCTTCAAACTCGAAAACTCCATATAAGATGCATACGAATTCCGTTTTCGATGAACTTGGGCTTGTTGAAGAGCTAGCAACAAGCTCAAGAACCTCTCATAGAGAAAATACCAAGAAGAAACAAAATAGTAATATGCAAAGTATGCAAAGGATTGAGCTCCCTATAACGATGTGATCAAGTTACCCAACCGAAAGCCCCTCTTCATAGTGCGGCTATCTATCCTATAACCCGGTCTCCCAACAAAAACCTTGAGACCGATAAAAGGAAAACCTAGCAAGGCCATACCTTTGCCTTGCGCATCCCGCTTGATCTTGATGACACCGCTTCAAGCTCCATCCAGGCCGGAATGCACCACTTGATCATTGTTGCTTTGTGAAGACTCATACTTTGCTCCCCCATACACCACTATGGGATAGCTTCATTAAGACACGTCTTCACATGTGCATTATCACCAATATGGTCGGCAAGCTTCAAGCAAATGATCTTCTCGAGATGCTGATCTTGAACTTGCCCTTCTCAACCTTGATGGCGATCACCACTTGATGCCATCCTCTCATGGGCTATTGAGATCTTCACTTTTGAAGCAAGCCCATGGAAAGATACCTATCCCATATATAAACCACAAAGGAACATATATAATGGGTTAGTTCATGATGCATAAATGACAAGGCTTACCATACCACAAGATCCATGTGGTACATTTTTTATGCTTGTCAGGGGGATGATCCCCAGGTACCCCAACCGGATAAGAAACAAGACAGTCGGATCGCGTCCGGCTGACCGGATGCAGCCGGACAGGGCAAGACATGCCGGCTATCACCCGGTAGCCGGATCGGCAAGAGACAGCCGGATACGGCGACGTAGCCGGACTCAATCAATGGGACAGGACGACGTGCGTATCAGTGCATGGTATGGCCTGTACGATGACAAGACGGGCAACCACCTGCCCATACCGAAGGCTTTGCGTGGGTGACGCTGGAATAGTGGCATGTGCTGACGACGGGCTCGCACAGGGTCCACTGTACCCATGACAGCCATACCGCTCATACTCCGATAAGACAATCCATACTGGACACTGTAGATGACTAGTTTGCTGGGACCCGCCGGTGGGGCCCGCTAGTCGGACTAGCCAGTGAGACCTTTGCCTCTCTACCTATATAAGGAGAGGCAAGGCCTCAGTAGAAAGGGTTGGTTATACAACATTTAAGGCAGTAGCAAGCGCATACATCTCGAGGAGCACTTGTAGTTCGTGTATTCTACATAGTTAGATCCGGCAGGAGTAGGGGCTTTACCTCACCACGAGGGCCCCGAACCTGGGTATTTCTTGCGTCCCGCTACGCTCGCTTGTACCCAATCTCGCCTGCGGATGCCATCGATAGCTTCCCTGCTGGTCCCCACACCTCTATCTAACCTCCTCAGGTACTGCCGTTCCCAATACAACGACAGTTGGCGCCCACCATGGGGCAAGATGGCCCGCCCAGCCTGGAGGGTGAGGAGCGAGCCCGCCAGCACGCTCACGTGCAGGAGCTCCTCCGCGTCGTGGACGAGCAGGCTGGTGCCAACCGGCAGATGCAGGAAGACCTTAGCTACTCCAGGGGGAGCAAGCTACCTGCCAACAGCAGGGGCACGCCGCGCGACACCCAGCAGGCGTCCTCCCCTCAGACGCTCAGGGCCCGCAGCCGGCATCGCAGCTCTGGCAATAGGGGCCAGCCGCGCCAGGAGCAGACGGTGAACAGCAAGCCGCCACCTCCCCCTCCGCCAGCCGGAGCGCCTAGACCAGCCGGTTCCTGTCTCTCGGGCCGGGTCGGAGCGCCCAACCCGGATTGTCCGGATGCCTGCGACCGCATCGAGCTCCTCGCTCAAGCGTGCGTCACGGAGGAGGAAGATTCGACCGGCCCGGTTTGTTTCGGACCTCGCATCCAGAACGAGCCGTTTCCGGATAAATTCTCCCTGCCCAGGGACACCCCCAAGTATGACAGCAGCATGAAGCCAGAAGACTGGTTGACCGACTACGCTACAACAGTCGGCATCGCCCACGGGAACAAGCGCACAGCCGTGCGCTACGTCCCCCTCATGCTAACCGGGTCGGCAAGGACAGGGCTCAATAGCCTTGCGCCTAACAGCATCAACGCCTGGCCTGACTTCGAGAAGGTGTTCGTCCGCAACTTCAACGGCACGTACAAACGCCCAGGGCACCCACGCGACCTGGCCTTGTGCGTCCAGGGTGACCGCGAGACCGACCGCGAGTACCTCGCCAAGTGGACGGAGCTACGCAATACTTGCGAGGGCATCCTGGAGAGCCAAGCCATCGGCTTCTTCATCGAAGGTTGCCGAGAGGGCAGCATGCTTCGTCACCGGCTACTATGTGACGAGCCGAAAACCATGGCAGAGCTCATGACGGTTGCGGACCAGTACGCCATGGTGGATGCCGCCATGAAGAAGCCCCTCTGAGTAAATGCGGACGGACATCCGACTCCCACGGAGCCGGCCCGCGACCGACCAAGCAATCCGGCTGCAGAAGCCGGATCCTCCAGGCGCCACGGCAACGACAACCGGTTCCATGGGGACCGCCAGGCCGGACAACAGAAGCCTCGCTACCACGCGTGGCAGGTCAATGCTGTGGAGGGTGCGCCCGGCGCACTGGCTAATGAGGCAATAAGGCAGAAGCCACGGCTCACCTTCAACCAGATGATTGACGGCCCGTGCAAGTGGCATAGCGGTCCCTTCAAGCCGGCTACGCACACCACCCGGAACTGCAGCTGGACCCGCCAGCTAAAGTACCAGGGCAACCAGCCTCGTCTCCCCCCTCCCCCACCGGGTCACCACCGGCTAGGGGAGCCGGTAATGATGGTAACGGCGGCAACGACGGCAACAACAACAACGGCTACCCCCAGCCGCACGCTGCCTACCACATCTACGAGACGGAGCAGGACGACAAGCACAGCCGTAGGCGACGCTCCAAGGAGGTCAACACCATCGCCTCTCCGGTCCCCCAGTACCTGAACTGGTCAGAAACCCCCATCACCTGGAGACGGGCGGATCAGCCTGAGAATCTACCGACCCCCGGGGGCTACGCCATGGTGCTCGACCCCCTCATCGTCTCCAACGCGCGCACCTGCCGATTCTCGCGCGTCCTCATCGACGGAGGCAGCAGCCTCAACCTCCTCTACCAGTCCTCGCTGGAGAAGCTGGGAATTCGCAAAAGCGACCTGCGCTCGACTACCACGACGTTCCACGGCATACTGTCGGGGCCAGCCTGCGCCCCGCTGGGGAAAATCCAGCTGGACGTCATCTTTGGGACCGAGGAGAACTTCCGCCGCGAACCAATCTGGTTCGAGGTGGTAAATCTGACGAGCTCCTACCATGATCTCCTCGGGCACCCCGCCCTCGCCAAGTTCATGGCCATCCCCCACTACGCCTACCTCAAGACGAAGATGCCGGGACCCAACGGCGTGATCACCGTCGCCGGCTTCTTCAGGCGGTCGATGGAGTGCGCTTCAGCCGGTTCCAAACTAGCGGAAGCCCTCATCATAGCTGAGGAGAAGCGCGTGATCATGCGCAATGTGGCCATGGCCCAGCAGGACATTCCGGCTAGCAGCAAGCCGGCTGGAGAAGGAGCTTTCCAGCCGGCAAAGGAGACGAAGAGGATCCTGCTCGACCCCTCCGACCCGACTAAGTTCGTCACCGTTGGTGCCGGCTTGGACAGCAAATAGGAAGGCGCGCTCGTCGACTTCATCCGTGAGAATCGGGACATGTTCGCATGGTCCCCCAAGGACATGCCGAGTGTGCCGAGGGAGTTCGCCGAGCACTCACTTCATGTGCGTCCGGATGCCAAGCCGGTCAAGCAACCTTTGCGCCGGTTCGCAGAGGAGAAGAGAAAGATAATCGGTGACGAGATCACCCGGATCCTTGCAGCCGGGTTCATCATGGAAGTGTACCACCCGGACTGGTTGGCGAACCCAGTCCTGGTGCTGAAGAAGAACAAGACCTGGCACATGTGTATCGACTACACCAGCCTGAACAAGGCGTGCCCGAAAGACCCCTTCGTCTTGCCCCGTATCGATCAAGTCATCGATTCCACGGCCGGCTGTGATTTGTTGTCTTTTCTAGATTGTTATTCCGGGTACAATCAGATCCGGCTAAACCCGGCTAATCAGATTAAGACATCATTTATCACCCCCAACGGGGCTTTCTGCTATGTAACCATGCCTTTCGGCCTAAAGAACGCATGCGCCACCTATCAACGAGGTATGCAGAAATGCTTGCACTCGCAGATAGGCCGAAACGTGCACGCTTACGTGGATGATGTGGTCATCAAGACCAAGGAGAGGCGCACCCTCCTCGAGGATCTGGGAGAAACATTCGGCAACCTCCGCCAGTACCAGATGAAGCTGAACCCAGAGAAGTGCGTCTTCGGGGTACCATCCGGCCAGCTACTCGGTTTCCTCGTATCACAACGAGGTATCGAGGCGAATCCGGCGAAGATCGCGGCCATCGAGAGGATGCAGCCGCACAAGAACCTGCTTGGGGTCCAGAAGTTCACCGGATGCCTGGCTTCCCTCAGCCGCTTCGTCAGCCGGCTGGGGGAGAAGGCACTCCCGTTGTACCAGCTGATGAAGAAGACGGACAAGTTCTCCTGAACTTCGCAAGGCGACACCGCGTTTCACGACCTCAAGCGCATGCTATCCACAGCACCAGTTCTAGCCACGCCGGCTAGCAAGGAGCCGATGTTGCTCTATATAGCAGCCATCAGCCGGGTCGTCAGCGTCGTCTTGGTGGTGGAGCGCCCCGAGGAAGGCAAGGCTCAGCCGGTTCAGAGACCCGTCTACTACCTCAGCGAGGTTCTCTCCCTCTCCAAGCAGAACTACCCCCACTACCAGAAGATGTGCTACGGCGTGTACTTGGCATGCAAGAAGCTCAAGCACTACTTCCAGGAGCACCCGATTAAGGTCGTGTGCACTGCACCCCTTTCGGAAATCATCGGCAACAAGGACGCCATCAGACGAGTCGCCAAGTTGGCCATCGAGCTCGCCGCCTACTCCATCCAATACGAGCCCCAGCTCACAATCAAGTCGCAGGCGTTGGCAGACTTCCTCGTCGACTGGGCCGAGACCCAGTATCTCCCACCGGTTCCAGATTCGGACCACTGGCGGATGCACTTCGACGGGTCGAAGATGCTCGGGGGCTTGGGAGCCGGCATCGTGCTCACCTCGCCCAAGGGAGACCGGCTGGAGTACGTGCTGCAGATCCACTTCAAGGCCTCCAACAACGTAGCCGAATACGAGGCACTGGCGCACGGGCTCTGGCTAGCCAAGGAGATCGGTGTCAGCCGGATCCTGTGCTTTGGTGATTCGGACTTGGTGGTGCAGGAGGTGTCCGGGGAATGGGACGCTAGAGATGCAAACATGGCTCTCTACCGAGTCCACATCTAGAAGCTCAGCGCCTCCTTCGACGGGTGTGAATTTCACCACATCCCCCGCATCAACAACGAGGCAGCCGACATGCTCTCCAAGATCGGATCCACCAGGCAGGCCATCCCACCAGGGGTCTCCTTGGAGCACCTGCGCAAGCCATCCATCAACCCGTCACCAGAATCAAACTCCATCGTCTGGGCAGGAAGCGTTCCGGCTGACGGAACGGCGGAAGCAGAGCCGGCAGAACCGTCGAAGAAGAAGACCCGCACCAATTCTGGCCAGGCAGTGCCTTCCGGCTCGCAAAACCCGGGGGCTGCCGGCTCGCCTAGTGGCTTGGGGGCTGCCGTCCCGGGTACACCACCCGGACGACCCCCGACACCCGTCAGCCGGAGGACAGGAGTGTCCTCGTCATCCAGGAAGTGCCATCCTGGGCACAACCCTTCATGAGCTACATCGCCCATGGAGAACTCCCGGACGACGAGGTGGAGGCCAGGCAAATCCGGCGACGCGCGCACACGTACACCATCATAAACGGCGAGCTGTACAAGCGCATTGTATCCGGTATCTTCCAAAGATGTATTGACGTGGACACGGGCTACCGGCTACTCAAGGATATCCACCAGGGCGAGTGCGGGCACCACGCTTCGTCAAGGGCGATAGTCGCCAAGACATTCCGCCATGGTTTCTATTGGCCCACCGCCCTCGAGGATGCTGAGCAGCTGGTCCGTGCGTGCAACGGGTGCCAACGCTTCGGGCAGCTCAGGCACATGCCAACTTCGGTGCTCAAGACCATACCGATCACCTGGCCCTTCGCGGTTTGGGGCCTCGACATGGTCGGTCCTTTCAAGCGAGCACGCGTGGGCATGACCCACCTGCTGGTAGCGGTGGACAAGTTCACAAAGTGGATCGAGGCCAAGCCTATCCGGAAGCTGGACGGAGCGACGGTTGTGACCTTCTTTACCGACATCATCAACCGCTTCGGCTACCCCAACAGCATCATCACCGACAACGGCACGAACTTCGCTAAGGGGGCCTTCGCCCAGTTTTGTAGCAACAAGGGCATCCGACTGGACCTCGCCTCCGTCGCGCACCCGCAATCCAATGGGCAAGTCGAAAGAGCAAACGGCTTGGTGCTAGTTGGCATCAAGCCACGCCTCATCGAGCCGTTAGAGCGGTCACCCGGATGTTGGATCGAAGAACTTCCGGCTGTGCTGTGGAGCCTCCGCACCACGCCGAATAGGTCAACTGGCTACACGCCATTCTTCCTGGTCTACGGATCGGAAGTTGTCCTCTCCGCCGACATCGAGTTCGACTCCCCTCGCAAGCTCCTGTACGATGAAAAGGCCAACAGAGAGGTGCGGGAGGACGGAGTAGACCTTCTGGAGGAGGCCCGCGAGCTGGCCTTGTCCAGATCAGCCCTGTACCAGCAGCGACTACGTCGCTACCATTCAAGCCAGATCCGCACAGTCGCATTCCACGAGTGAGACCTGGTTCTCCGGCTGGTGCAAGACACGAAGGGCATGCACAAGTTATCGCCACCCTGGGAGGGCCCCTTCATCATTAGCCGGGCACTGCCCAACGACTCCTACTACCTCATCGACGCGCAGCAGCCGCGCAAGAACAAGATGGACAAGTCAGACGAGGAGACCAAGCGCCCCTGGAACGCGGCCTTGCTGCGCCCGTTTTACACCTAGTCGCCAAGCAGTGTATGTATCCCGAATACCTCATGAATGAAAATGCGGACCCCTACGAGAATCTCGGGGGCTCCTTGCTAGAAATGTGTGTGCATCTGTTTTCCGGTTCCAGTTATCCGGCGCCGACAACCCCTACCCGGGGGCTCGCCGGCTGGCCCGGCCTGCTAAGTCAACAAACGGCTGAGTAGTGTGCGATGATGTCAGAGGCCCACTCTTCGTCTCAGCTACAAACCGTAACCCGGCTGTTCGGCTAGCAAGAGCAAAAGCCCGAGGCATCCCACACGAAAAACGGGGAGGAGACGCGACAGATCGGGCATCCCGGCCCTGCAACTAGCTCGAACCAGTCTAGCTGCTAAGCTGTTAGTACCGTGCGTAATGTACTATTAGCTCCCTTCGATTCCGGCTGCAGACCGCAACCCGGCTGCCTGGCAAGGACGCAGCGAAAACAGCAGAGCGCACGGGAAAGCGACTAAGTGTCTAGAAAGGGACAAGCCAGTTTTCGAAAAAACAAGCCGTTTTCCGGCTACAATTTGGCAGACTAACCTAATAACCTATGTGGGCATGTGTGTATGCGTATGTACATTCTTGTCCGACTACCTAGAGTCGGAATCCAGGAGAAGGAAAGAAGATTCGAAGTCCTTGCCTTCATCAAGCTCTCCGAATCTCGGGGGCTACACCCACTGGGTGCGCTCGCGCGCCCCCAATGGAATCTTGTAGTTCCTGACCGGCTAAAGGCGTTTAGCCGGCCGTTCGGAGCCCAGGTGAGGGAAAGAGCTGGAGCAAGAGGAGACAAGGAAGATTCGAAGCACTTGGCTACGCCAGCTACTCCGAATCTCGGGGGCTACACCCAGTGGGTGCGCTCGCGCGCCCCCACTGGAATGTTAGTTCCCCCGGCTGAAGGCGTTCAGCCGACGAAAGCAGCCGACTGGGGCGAGGCTAGTCGGATAAAGTTAGAAGACTTGGAAGAAATGAGGAAGATTCAAAGCACTTGGCTATGCCAGCTACTCCGAATCTCGGGGGCTACACCCTGTGGGTGTGCGTGCGCGCCCCCACTGGAGGTGTAGTTCGTCCGGCTAAAGGTGTGTAGCCGGACGAAGTCAGTCGGGCAAAATAGCAAAAGGAAACTCAACGCACAAGGGAAACTCAAGAATTTCAACAATAACACACAAAAGAGAGACGAAGCTCCCACAAGTTACCCGGCGTCAAAGACGGCCGGCACAAACAGACAAGGTTCATGAGTATGTAACACAAGACATATACACCCGGCATCCCGGGGCAGCAACTAAATGGCAGGGCCTTTGCCGTGAGGGAGTTCTTGGCCGGCAGAAGCTGTGGGCGGAGGAGGAGGCACAGAGCTCGATCCGGTTCCGGCGTTGGCGAGCGGTGGCATCGGGCCCTCCACATCACGAGTGCCGACAGACTCCGAGTCGGTGAGCACCTCGTCGGGATCCACGTAGTCGGCGATCTTGATGGCAGACCCACGGAGCTCCGGATGGGCTTAGCGGATGGCGGTAAGGTCAGCTCCGGCACGGAAGCCACCGTCGATCTTCTCGACGCGGGCGTCCTTGTACCAGGAGAGCATGAGGGCCAGAGCCATCTCCGCTCCGGCCCGCGCCGCCAAATCCCGCAGCCGGTCCACCCCAGCCGGCACCTCCCCCACCTTTGCAGCCAGCTGTGCCATCGTCTCTGGAACCGGAGCCTCCGGCCACACGAAGGAGAAGACGTCCCGCGCCACCTGACGAAGCTTGGCAGCTTCCTCGCCTAGAAGGACGACGAGCTCCTGGGTCGTCGGCTGCGCTCCCGGCCAGTTCTCCTGCAGCCGGTTGTAGGCCAGCAGGTCTATGCCGGGGTAAAAGGCTGTCAGAAAAGAGGAGTCAGATCCGGCTACCAGATCCGGAAAGAAAAGAGGACGGGAAAGGGAACTCACCCTTGGCAGTGTGGCCGACCTGCATCAGCTCCTCCACCAGTGCCTTCTCCTTGACCGCTAGCCGTTTGATCTCCTTCTCTTGGTCCTTGTTCTGGGCCTCGAGAAGGGTGAGGGCTTCGGCCCGGCTAGTGAGCGAGGCATCGCGCTCCTTGATGGTGGCCTCCAGACCGTCTACCCTCGCATGCCAATCCTTGTTCTGCTGCCGCAGAGTGGAATTGGACTTGCTCAGCCGGTCGTTCGCTTTCTTCAAGCGATCGATCTCGCACTGAGCACACACGATGATGGCTGCAACAAAACCGGCTGTTAGCACAAAAAAAGGCAAGCCGGATGAAGTGAACTTACTCTGGGAAGTCCCGGTGGCGGCAGCAAGCTTCTGCTCCAACGTCCGGTTCCCGCTGGCTGCGCCCTCCAGCAGCCGAATCTCCTTCACCGCCAGCTCGAGCGTGGCGGCAAGGTCCGACAGCGAGGCGGCGGAGGAAGCGTCGTCATCCACGGCGTTGACGACCAAGGACTCCTTCGCGGCGACCACCGCCGTCCGCCATTCCTCCCCAGGCTCCTCGTCGGAGTTATCGTCGCCAACGACAACGAGCTCCTTGCTGGCAGCCCCCCGCGCGCCCGCGGAGGAGCCTTCCGGCTGGGAGGACTCCGCTTCCAGTTGGGCGACTTCCGGCTGGGCGGAGGCAGTCGGTTCAGCCCGAGGGGGAGGCGAAGGCTGCGCCTCAAAAGAAGGAGGGGTGTTGGTCAGCGCAGTCGGGGCACGTGGCGACGACCCGGCCGGCGCACGTGCCGGGCTCGCGGCACCGAAGGAGACCAGCATGCTAAAAAGAAAGAGGAGAAGACAAGAGCAAAACAAACCAAAGTCAGAAAAAGAAGAGAAAGGGCAAATAGGCAGAAAGCGCCGAAAGAAAAAGGGGAGGGGGAGAAGGAGCATACCCCGGCACAACTCGGGGCGGCCCCTTCTTCCGGCCAAGACGGCTCGGCGGAAAGGCGCCGGACCGACTCCTCTTGGGAGCCGGCTCCTCCGTCGCAGGCCGACGGGAGCCGGAACGGCTGGAGCCGCTCCCGCCTGCCTCGCCTTCCGTGGCGGAGCGCGTCGCCGGCTTTGCGATCGGCGCGGCCTCCTCCTCCTACTCGTGCACCTCCGCGTGCGGGTCGGCGGCCGGCTCATCATTCCGGCTGGGGAAGGCGTCGCCGTCCCCGTCCGATTCCTCGCCAGACCGCCGAGCGTGCGGCTCGAGCAAGTCGGGCGTGAATTCCTCGAGGGGAGCCTCACCCTCCTCGCGAAGGATGCAAGGAAACATCTGCTGATTACAAGAGATCAGTCAAACGAAACAAGGAAGAAATGCAAGAAATACCAAAAGAGCATCCGACTAGAAGAACTTACCCGGGGCGCGCGGTTCTCCCGGGTGTAAGGCGCCAGACTGAACTTCCAGTTCTCCGGCAGTCGCTCCTTGCTGATCATCCACAACCACTCCTTCAAGTTGTGGTAGCGGGGATCACGGCGCGACAGCCGGGTCGGGTCCAGTCGGCCGGAGTAGTAGCACATCTTGTGCGCCCGCTGCTGCATCGGCATCATCAGCCTGGACATCCAGCTAAGAGTGATGTCCCGACCGGTTAGCCGGCAGGTGACAAGGGAGCGCATGCGTGCCAGCATCGCCTCCGTCTCCACCTTGTCGCCGTGGAACTTCAAGTCCCAGTTCTGCCGGCTGGATTCGACGTCCTGGAAGGCCGGAAGATTTATCCGGTCGACGTTGGTGACGTTCTTGACGTAGAAGTACGACTGCTGCCACCGCCGTACCGTGTCCTAGAGCAAGAACTTGGGGTAGCCGAATTGGGAGCGGGAGTAGATGGAGGCGCCGCCACAGACGACTAGCGGCCCCTTCGTGTACTGCACCTGGGGCCGGACTCGGAAGAGCCGGCAGAAGAGCCCGAGATCCGGCTGGATCCCGAGATAGCTCTCGCAGAAAGCCATGAAGTGTGCCAGCGTCCCGATGGCATTGGCGCCGAGGTGGTGAAGACGGAGGTCGAAGAAAGCGAGAAAGGTCAGGAGCAAGGGGTTCACCGGAAGGGCGGACCCACGCGCTAGATGGGAAAGAAAGATCACGCGCTCCCCCTCCGCCGGGTGCGGCGACACCTCCCCCGCCGGCGCCAACCACACCGCCACCTCCTCCACCGGCGGGAGGACGCGGGTGGCGCGGTACTTCGCGATTTGGTCTTCGGTGACGGAGGAGCCGCACCAAGACCCGCGGTCGGCGGCCATTTCTGGCTGGTGGAGGGGAGCGGCGATGGAAGAGTGGCGGTGGCCCGTAGCGTCGATGACGGCGAGCGGGCGACGCAGAGGGCAAGAGCGCAGAAGCAGGAGCACGCGAGGGAGAAGGAAACCGCAACGGGGGAGCGAAGGAAAGGAACTGCCTCCCCCGCGGCGTCCCTTTAAAGGACCAGAAGGGCAACCATCGACGCGGCCACGTGGCGCGCAGCCGGGCAACCCACACCCCAACCGCCGCCTAGATCCCGTGTGCTAAGGCAAGATGCGCAGAAGATCCTGGAGCGAGAACCGAAGCGCCGGACAGCAGTTTCCCGAGGCGACGTGCGACGGGACGTTACGCTGCCCGCCGCAGAGCAATGATGGCGCGTGCGCGCGTGGCCGGCGTCAGCACTGACGTCACGGGTAGTGCAACCGCTAGGCTCAGCCGGACGAAAATTCAAAAGCAGGAAGGAGCGCGCGCACATTTCGCCTAAGGGCGGAACCCACACGCGCTCGGGGGCTAGTGTCAGGGGGATGATCCCCAGGTACCCCAACCGGATAAGAAACAAGACAGTCGGATCGTGTCCGGCTGACCGGATGCAGCCGGACAGGGCAAGACAGGCCGGCTATCACCCGGTAGCCGGATCAGCAAGAGACAGCCGGATACGGCAACGTAGCCGGACTCAATCAATGGGACAGGACGACGTGCGTATCAGTGCACGGTACGCCCTGTACGATGACAAGACGGGCAACCACCCGCCCATACCGAAGACTTTGCGTGGGTGACACTGGAACAGTGGCATGTGCTGACGACGGGCTCGCACGGCGTCCACTGTACCCACGACAGCCATACCGCTCATACTCCGATAAGACAAGCCATACTAGACACTATAGATGACTAGTCGGCTGGGACCCGCCTGTGGGGCCCGCCAGTCGGACTAGCTAGTGAGACCTTTGCCTCTCTGCCTATATAAGGAGAGGCAAGGCCTCAGTAGAAAGGGTTGGTCATACAACATTTAAGGCAGTAGCAAGCGCATACAGCTCGAGGAGCACTTGTAGTTCGTGTATTCTACATAGTCAGATCCGGCAGGAGTAGGGGCTTTACCTCACCACGAGGGCCCCGAACCTGGGTACTTCTTGCGTCCCGCTACGCTCGCTTGTACCCAATCTCGCATGCGGACGCCGTCGATAGCTTCCCTGCTAGTCCCCACACCTCTATCTAACCTCCTCAGGTACTGCCGTTCCCAATACAACGATAATGCTCCATGTGTTGACCAACTTGAAATCACTCTTCACTCTTTGCATTGGTCAACCAAGTGTCTTCTCATGCTCCATCTCAATATCTTGAGGTACATAAGGAACTCTTCATTTGATTACATGCTCTAAATCTTAATCAACCATAGCCCAACTAATGAGGCTATCATGACACCGACTTAGAGCCATATCTTGAATTCTTCTATAGAGATCACACTCTCAAGATCTTGAACAAATCATATTCTTATCTTCAATTCGATGATCTTGATGCCAAAACTCAAGGTATATCTTTATCTTCATGGCATCCATACTTGAATCCAACATATGGACTACAAGCATGACCTATGGAATATTCCTTCATATAAAACTCAATGAAAACATTAGTCCATAGGGATTGTCATTAATCACGAAAACCACACATAGGGGCAATTACCCTTTCAATCTCCCCCATTTTGGTAATTGATGACAATCACAACAAGAGGGTTTATATAATGAATATTAGAAACAAGTACGCAACTTATCCGAGAATAAGTTGAATACAAGAGGTTGTATTTGATATGGTTAAGTAACACAAAGATACTAGCCCATATCAAAACTGCTTCTACTCACACAAGCTACAACTAATGCAAGAGATGTGAGTAGAACCAACATATATAGAGCAAACTCCCCCACAATATATGCACGTGTGATGAACTTGAATTTCATTGCATACATTGTCAAGAATAACCTTTGGGAGAGTTTCCACTATATATATTCAACCATGCAATACACAATAAAGATGAAATGCATGAAAGGCAAACACTTAAGAACAAACCAATCTTAAGTAGAAAACCATTTCCCTTAAAACCCTCTAAACTTCTCCCCCATTGACATCAAGTGCCAAAATGGATGACAAAGTTAGAAGGCCAATATAGTTCAAGTTCCTCCCAAGGTGTGCATTTCTCATAATATGAGTGAAATCATATGCACATATCCAATGACGAAAACTTGGAGGAAATCAACTATATTGAGGATCAAATATTGCTAAAAGGATAACAAGGTGAAGAAACTTCAACGGATGAAGCAAGCAATCAAAAGATCCAAATAATCAAATGGACAAATAGTGATCTAAATGAAATAAGGAAGCTCCCCAAGGTTTGTGCATAAATGAGTTGTTTCATTTGAATACAATATGCACAAACATGGAATCCTCACTCCCTTTATATCATTTAGAACACAACCAAGATACAAGGAGTATAGATATAAATCAATACACTTGTCAAGACAAGCTTAAGTCCAAAAGAAACCAAATATGATATATGAGTGCACGAAGATGCAATAAAAGTAAACCAAGCACTCATAAATCAAGACCTTTCCAAAACCATGAAAAACTAAGTGGATAAGTGAGGTGGTTGGCAAAAGGCGGGGATATCAAGGCGAGATATTAACACTCTTGTGTATATAAGTTTCTAAGTGGGAAAACATGAGAATAATCCACAAAGAAACATCCACACATAAGAGGTTGATAAAAAAAAAGAGAACGTGATATCCAAGAGGAAGTCATAAGATATACCCAAAAAATGATATTTTGCTTAAGTGCATATATAGCCCATGGCTCTATTTTCTCTCATGGTATATCAAAGAACTTCACCAAAGAAAAACAAAAACCTCAAAAACATCACAGCTAACACTAAGGGAACTAATGCTAGTTGGGATATTTTGAGAAAGGCAACAAGTATCAAAAGGAAGGATTCAATGCAATTTCAACAATATTGCACATGAGAGTACATTGAGGAATTGATATGCAATAAATTGCTAGAAGGCATATTTGGGATTGGTGAATCATGAGCATGATTTTATATACTCCCCATTATATGCATCATCTCAAATTACTCACATAAGCAATAAGGATAGAAAAGTCTTTCAAAGATCTTTGCAAGAACCACAACATTTACAAACAAATAAATTCATGCCAAGATGTAACCTACAAGAGATTAGATGGAAGAATAGTATGCATGAATAAGATACTTGTTACCGAGATAGCAATGGTATGCTGTAGTAGATAAGAATTCTTTGATCATCCTAGCTTGGCTCCAATTATCATATGGTGACAACACCTTCCTTATAGATGAGACAAGCATCCATTGCATCTCCAATGTACCTAAAACAACATTCAAGTACATCTTGGTCCCCAAACTTATTGGGTCCAAAGTGGTTAGACTAACCACAACACATAGGACATACTCCATAAAAATATGTGCATATTTAGAGATGAAATTTGAATTTCATGCACATCATAGCCGTTTAAGGATTTGATGGAGTATACCCTATATATGGGATCAAAGAAAGCAAAACATGATATAAGATATACATTTAGTAAACATGCATGTACGAGACTTTCAAGAACCAACAAAGATATAATTTGGACAAAACACCAAAATATTCAAGAAGGCATACGAGGTGTGACAAAACACATTTGTTGTCCAAACTATATCAGAGAATCAAATCAACACAAGATTTGTTCAACAAAGTTCAACAAATGAACCAAGCAAAAACTATTGAGCATAAAAGATGAGATAAAAACATAAATGCTCAAATATTTATCTCATTCAAGAAAATAACATAGAGAATAAAGAATGAGATAACAAACTCCCAAAAGAGCAAGGTTTCAACAAATAAACCAAACCCTTAACACTTTTCACAATGGCACAAGGTTCCGAGAAGAAAAGGTTTGTCTTCCACTAAACTCACATTTGATGATAATCAAAAACACCATCAAAGAGATGTTCAAAAGCCAAGGAAGACAATGGGAGCCACAACAATTTTTGTAAAGACAAGCTAGAAGAAGAGGTATTTACTCAAGGGAGAAATCTAGCCGTTTGTAGCATTTTCTGAGAAACTTGGTTTTAAGTTCGGTTGGACCGGACCACACACCGGACCGCCCGGTGTACAACCCGGTCAACCGGAATCCAAACCGGGATGCTCACTGTGAGTGAGCCCGGATAGACTCGGGATATGAAACCGAGAATCTCGGTTTGGGTTCGGTTGACCGGGACTGGTACCGGACCGTCCGGTCTGGGAACCGGTTCAACCGGCCTGAGAACCGAGTTTGGCAGAGATGTTATCAAACTTAGATTTCTTTCTTCTCTCGATAGAGATAAGCATTTGAGGAAGGCCACACCAAGAAATTCTTACTCAAGCAAAGACCGAAAAGACGACCAATAAAAGCTTCTAACAAGAAAATAGGACCTTGTTTGAGCTAACATGCCACCTAGATACAAGATAATCAACAATATCAAGTCTAAGTGGCACCACCTCATGTTCACATTTCCTAGGATTGTGATATGCAAAATAAGCATATTACTCCCCCATAATGTGGTATCCAATTTTTCTTAAAAATAGGGAAAACAACCTCAACTAGAAATAATTAATGGACATTTAGAATTTGAATTTCTCATGAGTATGACACACCACATAGTGACTAGATAATCTTGCAATATCAATACTAAGTGTTAGTACTCATGTACACACATTTTACGGTATGAGAGATGCGCGAGGCATATCACTGCCCCAAAATGGGATGTTCCATTAACCACTCAAAAGAGCCAAAAAAGATATCATCAAGATGCATTAGAGGCTCAAAGCAAAACACACAAGTAAATGATGTGCCAAACACATAGACATACTTGAATACACAAAATAAGAAAGCATGAGGCACAACAAATACAAACACATACTTGTTACAAGAGCAAAACATGTAAAGGGGCAAGTAACTTTCAATATAAAAGAGTTGAGTTCGAGTTACCGCAAAGAGGCACATTGGGTATATGGTAGGGAGATGATAATCCTTATAACTTGGCTTTATAAAATATAATATATGAAGATCCCTTAATTCTTCATGAGTTAGCCAAACCTCCAATGCCCTCCAAAAACACCTATTGATCAAGTTTGAGCTTGTTGGTCCCCAACCAAGTTGGGTCCTAAGAGGTTAGTCACAATAGGCTTGGCAACCCAAATGGTTTGTTTCTTGACACCACTTTGAGTTCCAACAAACTTGGCAAACACATTGCCATCCTTATCCTTCCCAAGAGAATAATAATCATCAACAATGATAGGGTTAGATAAGGTACCGTTTGAACATGAAGAGGCCAAGTGTCCCTTCTCACGACATATGTAGCAACAAGTGCTCCCCTTTCTCTTCTTTATTGATTTCTTGTCTTGGGGAGCCTTATCTTGATTCTTCTTGGGAAGTGGCCTAGATTCAACTTGAGGTTGAGATTGGGCTTGACCTTTAACTTGTGGCCGCTTCCCTTGTTGCTTCTCATTCAAGTGCTTTTTCTTCAATGGACAAGATCTTACATGATGTCCTACAACCTTGCACTTGAAGCAAATAATCTTGGCCGAATCCTTGACTTGGTCTTAGCCCTTCTTCTTGTTGCTCTTGGACTTGTTCTTGTTATTGGAGTTGAATCCAAGTCCACTTTTATTATTGGGGTACTTTTGCACACTCAAAATATTATCGAGTGTGGATTTGCCTTCATGACTCTTTTTCAAGTCTTTCTTCAAAGAAGTGACTTGGGCCTTGAGCTCTTTGATTTCCTCTACATGGTTAGTATAAATAGAGGTACTACAGGAAGTAGAAGCTTCATTGTTAGAGCAATAAGGAAAAGCAAGTAATCCAACACAAGGTTTATCACTAGTATGACTAGAAGGATCACTAGGACTAGCACATGGCAAAATAGAATTTTGATTAGAAGTTGTGCTAATGTCCAAAAGAGGCTCACAAGATGTTACCTTAGTGATACTTGCCTCACGAGCTAATTTTAGCCCATCATAGGAGATTAGAAGATCATTATGAGAGCTCGAGAGAATTTCATGACTCTCTTCCAATTTCCTATACTTGCTAGTTAGCAACTCAAGTTGAGCCCTTAGCTCAACATTCTCCTTTAACATAGATGCTTCACAAGAATTAGAGTTAGTAGCACTAGCATCATTAACAAATTTTTCATTTTCAAGCTCATAAGATTCAATTTTTTGTGTGAGGAGACAATTAGTGTGCTTCTCCTCGGCAAGCTCTTGATTAAGGAGATTGAATCTCTGACTCCCATCATCAAGTTGGAAATCCAACTCCTCTATGGTTTCCGTTTGTTTAGTTATGGTGTCCATAACGTGTTTGATACAAGCAACGGCCTTATTATTACCACGAAGAGAGGTACACAAAAAGGTCAGCTCAAGCACAAGAGCTCTAGTATCCTCATCAAGGTCATCATCACTATCATCATTATCATTGCTATTATCTAGAGAAGAGATGTTGGGATCCAAAGTAGGAGATACCTTTGATCCTCTTGCCATAAGGCACATGTGAGCACGGGAGGATGACGATGAGGATATTCTGGAATCTTCATTCATGATCGTGTCTTGCTCCATAGGGTGTTTGATTTCCTCTACATTGTTAGATACACAACTAGAGGAAATAGAAGCATTTTTTTATTGGAACAAGACAAATCAAGCATATCATCTACACTAGTACTCAAATAATTTCTAGACAATATGCAAGGACTAGCAACACAAGGGGATATAAAATTATCGTTGCAAGAAGTGCTTAAGTCCAAACTCTCTACACCATTAGCATTTATAGAACATGAATCATTGGTGTGAAGAGAACCACTATCATCATTACGTATGATTTCCCCACTCACCATGCCATTACCTTGTGACTTGTCACATGTAGGTGAAGTGGAGGGAATTGAAATCTCATCACGGCCGAAGGTGGAAGCCACTTGGAGCTCTTCATGATGTGAAGGAGAAGAGAGCTCCTCGAAGATACCACCGACCCTATGAGAAATGGACCCACCAAATATTTCTTTAAGCTTGGTCCACATCTCATGAGATGACTTGCGCTTTAAATTTGTCAATAATAAATTAACTATGGGGCTCAAGGAGAAAATAAGCTCATTAGATACTTGAGCTTCGAGATGTAAATTTTTCTCATCCTCTAAAGATAGATTTTGAGGATCCATCGGAGGAGAAAAACCTACATCTAGAAAACGCTCAACATTTGGACACAAGGTCCGAAGATTACAAAGCAAGCAATTTCTCCACAAAATATAATTTGTGCCATCAAAGATAATTGTGTCATTGTGCACTATACTACTAGCCGACATCTTTACACTCTAGGCGGTGAAGCCTAAACAAGGAGAAACCTTGCTCTGATACCAATTGAAAGGATAGAGATGTCGCCTAGAGGGGGGGGGGTGAATAGGCAATTTCAAAACTATTACGGTTTTGGCTTGATAGAATGCGGAATTAAACTAACGTTTATTTGACAAGCACAAAACCTAAATACACTAGGCTCGACTAAGTGCACCAACAACATGATAAGCTAAGCAAGATAGCACAAGATAAATATACCACAAGTTATAGGCAAGATCTAAGTACTTCAAGCTCGATGGCTATCACAAGGAAATTAAGCTCGGGTATAGAGATAACCGAGGCACGCGGAGACGAAGATGTATTCCCGTGTTCCCTTACAAGTAAGGTACGTCACGTTGGAGAGGTGTGGGATTCCACGAAGGATTTCCCAACACCACGAAGGCTCACCTTCTTCTCCGAGTCTATCCCACGAAGGAATAGGACCTTTCCTTATGGCAAGCTCCACAACCACTTCACAAGCTCCACGAAGGAGAAGCCCGGGTCCCTTCACAATCTTCCACGAAGAGGACACCGCGGCACCAACCGCCAAGCCAACTAGGAGGTCACCCTCCAAGAGCAACAAGCTCACGGTCTCTCACTTGGACAAATCGTAATGGAGAGCTCAACACTTATGCAAGAATGCAAAGCAAGAACACCAAGGGTGTTCAAATCCTTCACTCTCAAATCCCACCAAAGCAACAAGTGCTAGGGAGGAATTAGAGAGGAAGAACAATGGTGGAAGTCAACCAATGACTCCAAGATCTAGATCCAAAGGGTTCCCCTCACTTAGAGGAGGATTTGATTGGTCGGGATTGTAGATCTAGATCTCCTCTTCCAAAGCCCTCAAAAAGATGCAAGAATCATAGGAGGGAAGTGGGAGGAGGCAAGCTCAAGAGGGTCAACAATGGAGGTCAATTTCGTGCTCAAGAACACTGAAAAACGTTGGGGGAAGAACCCCATTTTATAGGGGAAAGCAAATATGGCCGTTGGGAGGAAACAACGCGAACCCGGTTTGAAGTCCGGTTGGACCGGCCCCAGAACCGGACAACTCGGTCCCCAGGCCGGTGGACCGGACTACAAACCGAAATACTTCTGTATGCCAACCCGGAATAGACTCGGTCGCGAAAACCGGAAAACCCAGTCTGAGATCCGGTCTACCGGAGCTGGAACCGGACCGTCCGGTGTGGGGCTCGGTTGAACCGGATCCACAACCGGGATGAAACTGACTTCACGAAAAACGCAATAACTTTTGCATCCGGACTCCGATTTCGATGATCTTGGGCTTGTTTTGACGAGGACAACAAGCTATACAATATGGTGCATGAAAACATCATAGTCCAACAAAGGAAGATAGAACCAAAATAGGAAAAGGCATGGAGCCTCCCTATAAGAAGAACCGGTAAAACCTTCAAACTCGAAAACACTATATAAGATGCATACGAATTCCGTTTTCGATGAACTTGGGCTTGTTGAAGAGCTAGCAACAAGCTCAAGAACCTCACATAGAGAAAATACCAAGAAGCAACAAAATAGTAATATGCAAAGTATGCAAAGGATTGAGCTCCCTATAACGATGTGATCAAGTTACCCAACCAAAATCCCCTCTTGATAGTGCGGCTATCTATCCTATAACCCGGTCTCCCAACAACCACCTTGAGACCGGTAAAAGGAAAACCTAGCAAGACCATACCTTTGCCTTGCGCATCCCGCTTGATCTTGATGACACTGCTTCAAGCTCCATCCAGGCCGGAATGCACCACTTGATCATTGTTGCTTCGTGAAGACTCATACTTTGCTCCCCCATACACCACTATGGGATAGCTTCATTAAGACACGTCTTCTCATGTGCATTATCACCAATATGGACGGCAAGCTTCAAGCAAATGATCTTCTCGAGATGCTGATCTTGAACTTGCCCTTCTCAACCTTGATGGCGATCACCACTTGATGCCATCCTCTCATGGGCTATTGAGATCTTCACTTTTGAAGCAAGCCCATGGAAAGATACCTATCCCATATATAAACCACAAAGGAACATATATAATGGGTTAGTTCATGATGCATAAATGACAAGGCTTACCATACCACAAGATCCATGTGGTACATTTTGTATGCTTCATGTGTTGACCAACTTGAAATCACTCTTCACTCTTTGCATTGGTTAACCAAGTGTCTTCTCATGCTCCATCTCAATATCTTGAGGTACATAAGGAACTCTTCATTTGATTACATGCTCTAAATCTTAATCAACCATAGCCCAACTAATGAGGCTATCATGACACCGACTTAGAGCCATATCTTGAATTCTTCTATAGAGATCACACTCTCAAGATCTCGAACAAATCATATTCTTATCTTCAATTCGATGATCTTGATGCCAAAACTCAAGGTATATCTTTATCTTCATGGCATCCATACTTGAATCCAACATATGGACTACAAGCATGACCTATGGAATATTCCTTCATATAAAACTCAATGAAAACATTAGTCCATAGGGATTGTCATTAATCACCAAAACCACACATAGGGACAATTACCCTTTCATCGGTACATTAGCACAGGTTCACCCACACAACACTTAGCAAGCTAAATAAGATTAATCAACTATATGAAGCGAAAGCACTTGATAGTCTTCCCATGTGTCCTCGAGAACGTTTGGTAATCTTAAGTAATACAACTGGCTTGTCCTTTGCTGCATAAAGGATTGGGCCACTTGCTGTATTTATTCCTACTGTCTTTTATCTACTCGTACTTTGTTTACTTTCTATATAAAAAACCCCTAAAAATCCGTTTGCTAATTATTTGCAGAGAATTCCTGATCCATACCACTAGCCAGCACCTCCTACTCCTCGTTGGGTTCGACACTCTTACTTATCGAAAATACTGCGATACACCCCCTATACTTGTGGGTCATCAAGACTATTTTCTGGCGCCGTTGCCGGGGAGTGAAGCGCTATTGGAGAGTGGAACTGGTAAGGGAAACTTCTACTGTGAGTATTGTTTACTTCTGCTAGTTGCTTTATTTTTGTGATGGATAATTCGCTGAGTTTCTTATTTGGTAATGCTACTACCACTTCTAAGGTAGTAGATAGACCACCGTCTGCTGAGATTGATGCTTTCAAAATACCTACAAGAATTATTGATCGTGTTATGGATAACTATTATGTTGGGGATGGAACTGTCCATCCCGGTGATCATTTGCTCTTTATACACGAATTATGCGGGTTGTTCAAGTGTGCAGGTATTACTACAGATCAAGTTAAGAAGAAGTTATTCTCATTATTGCTGAAAGGAAGAGCTGAGGAATGGTATAAGCTGCTGAAGAATGGTCAAGCTCTGGAATGGGAGGAAATAGTGCCTCTCTTTTATTCCAAGTTTTATCCTCCTAGTGAGATTCATAAAGATCGGAATAAAATATACAACTTTTGGCCTCTTGATGGAGAGAGTACAACTCAAGCTTGGGGGAGATTGAAGTTATTAATGCTGAAATGTCCCATTCATGAGCTTCCCAACAATATTATTATCAACAACTTTTATGCAAGGCTCCCTCTACATGACAAGGATTTATTGGATGCTTCTTGTGATGGATCATTCACTCGCATGGAAGAAGAAGCTAAATGGGATCTTCTGGACCGTATTCAAGACAATGCTGAAACTTGGAAGAATGACAAAGGTAGAAAGTCAGGTATAAATTATGATTATGAATGCATTGAATCTTTTATGGGAACTGATGACTTTCAAAATATTAAAAATGCTTATGGTCTAGACTCTCAAGCTATTGCTTCTTATTTTAAGGCTTTTGCTTCCTATATTGAAGTGCCTAAAAAGAAGTGGAATAAGTATCATGAACCTTATAAAGAGATTGCTAAGACTGTTCCTGCAAGAAATACTGAAGTTTATACTGCTAATCATGTCTTACCTAAACCTTATATTGAGAGCCTTTCCCAGTTAAGGTAAAGGAACATTCTATGATAACTAGTATGGTTAATGAAAGTACAAGTAAAGCTGTTGAACCTGATAAACAAAAGGTTGATGAACCTATAATAGCAAATGTGAAAGACTTTGTTACTAAATATGAAGAAGAGGGACACACTATCCTTTGTAAGGATACCTCTAATATTGTTTCACAAAGTAGTGTTATGAGAGCTAGTATTCCTGTGTTTTCTGTTAGAATGAGCGATCATTGCTATTATGGTTCTTGAGATAGTTATATTGTTAAGTTTATGCATGATACTGAAAGTTACTATGAGAGAGGGAAAAGTGTTCTTATGCATCTCAATAATATCAAGTTTCCTCGTTTTATACTGAAAGTTTTTATGTTGCACTTCTTTTGCCTTCCTATGCAAGTATCCTCTAGTTTCAACAACTTGTTTGTTTAAAAAATTCCTTTGCATAGGAAGTGGGTTAGACTTAAATGTGTGTGTGTTTTTTCTTCTTAATGCTCTCTTTCACTTCAATTCATATTCCTGAGTGAGCATCTTCAAAATTATCATGCCCATCTTAATGGCTATAAAGAAAGAGCTTTTTGGAAGACAACCCAATTTGTTTTTGCTTTCAGTTTTTTTTCTTTGAGTCTTGGAAGTTATTACTTCGGTAATAACCACTCCTTATCCGTTTTTTTTGGTTCTTGTGTCAAGATCAACCTCTAATGAGAGAGAAGTAATATTTGGGGAAGTTGCTGTCCCAAAATAGATTTTTGTGCTTCACCGTAAAAATCGGTGAGAGATCTCTGTATGTCCAATTGAGCTATAATTTTTTGTGCTTCTGACCCAGGTTGTTATTTAACTTTCGTTAGTTTTGCACTTTTTGATTGGAGCAACAGAAGATTTTAGAAAAAAATGATCTTTACCTGCTGGTCTGTTTTGACAGATTTTGCCACTCTTGCATTTGCTTCTTTATTCGATTTCCTTTTTGAATTCTTTTTGGGTTTTCAGAAGGAGTTGCTACAGTAGCTTCTGTTTTGATGGTTTTAAGTTGAAGTTGGACACAAAAGGTTTTATCACTTCAGTTATACTAATGTTGCTAATGAGAACTCTGTGAAGTTTTGTGTGAAAGAAATTTCACGGTAGTGGAGATAATGGTGTAATAAGGAAGAGAAGGGTTTTATGACTCAAGTAATAAGTGTATGAATTGTAAGATCATGGAGTTATATGTGTGTTAGAGGAACGCCTGGGCCGCTAGCCTAAGCCATGCCTAATCATAGTGGAAACTTGCAGCATAACTATAGTGAGCATTCTGTGAAGCATCCTCAATAAAACTCTATGCAAATAGCAAATAAAAAGATCGCTGAGATGCTCATTGTCTGCTTGCCTTGTCATTTTGATTATGGGATAGCTCCTGTGTCATGTGCAAGGGGTACCCCGTTGGCGGTTCTCAATGATACACATGTATTTACAATGACAAGAGCTTACTCATGACTGAAGTTGAGTAGCATGAGGATCGGTACTCATAAGTAAGGGGCATGAGATTTCTACTTATAACTTGTCAAGCATATCCTCTTAGTTGTGTCACTTTAACCTTAACCACCAAAAGATGCCTATGATAGGGGCAATGAGAGCTGAAAGCTAGTAAGTACCATAATTTTTGGGAGCTCTTTATGAGACTTGCAATCCCTACTTCCCTCTGCGAAGGGCCTTTCTTTTACTTTGTAGTTGAGTCAATAAACCTATTCCCTTCTATCTCAGCAAGTATTTTGAGTTGTTGTGTTTCATTCATTCATATGATGATTTATTCAATCATGTTTCTTATGTTCCTTGTTTTGCACATTTCTCTTATCTTGATGTTTACTACTTTGAAAACTATCATTGAAAACCAGCTATTTGTGAACTCCAGCAAATTATCAACTACTCTTCGACCAAGATCTAAGTTTGCCATTACCAATGATGATTCAATTTATGTATCTTTATTGTGTTTCCTTTACTCATTGCAAGTTGAGTTATATAATAGTGAGTTGTATTCTATTATGATCTGTGTATTTGATGATTGTGATGCTTCTTGTCCGTATTCTTTTAACGAATCTTCACTCCATAAACCTGAGGCCATGTTTATTGAGCTCAGTTTCGCTTGGGGACAAGCGAAGTCTAAGCTTGGGGGGAGTTGATACGTCCATTTTGCATCACTATTCTATGTCTTAATTCACTATTATTCATTGATATATTTCGTATTGAGAGGTGATACTTATGTTATTTCATCTGTTTTTGAATGGTTGATGACTTTTGGAGCATGGACCGCTGCAGTCAGGATTCTGATGGAAAAGGTGCTGCTTGGAGGAAAAATTCGCGAAGATCAGAAAATCCGGGAAAATATATGGAAAATCCTATTTTTCCAAAAGACAAAGGAAGCCAGAAGAGGGTTGGAGATGGGCCACAGGGGCCCACACCACCCCCTGGCGCGGGCCAGCCTAGGCTGCGCCACCAGGTGGTGTGGCCACCCTAGTCCACCCCTGGCACTCCCCTCTGGCGTATATTATCCTCCCGAAACCCTAAGACTCGGGGAGAAACCATAGAAAGATTTCGCCTCCTCTGCGGGGCTGAAAACACCGAGAGAGAAAGATCTCTCCAGCAGACAGATTTCTGCTGGGGGAATTCGTTCCCGGAGAGGGAAAATCGTCGCCATCAACACCACCATCAAGCTGGACTTCATCGGGATCATCATCATCATCATCACAACCATCATCACCATCAGCACCCTCATCACTATCTCCATATTGCTGTAAGAATTGTGTTGAATCTTGCATGGTTCATAGGGGAAACTTTCTCGGTGTTGATTACTCTTTGTAGTTGATGCTATTGAGTGAACCATTGAATTATTGTTTATGTTCAGATTGTTATACATCATTATTCCATCTCTGATCATGATCCATATGATGTCTTGTGAGTAGTTCGTTTTGTTCTTGAGGACATGGGAGAAGTCATGTTGTTAGTAGTGGAGTTATGTTGAGAAAGATTCAATAGTTTGATATTTAAGTTGTGGTGTACTTCTTCTAGTGGTGTCATGTGAACGTCGACTACATGACACTTCACCTATATGGGCCGGGAATGCATTGTGTATTTGGCTACTAATTGTAGGGGTTGCCGGAGTGATAGAAACCTGAACCCCTGTTAGGAAACCATTGCACAAGGGACGTAAGGGTCTTAGAGTTTAAAGTTGTGGTTAGGTTTCTACCTTAATTACTTTCTTGTACTTACGGATGTTTGCAAGGGGTCTAATCACAAGTATGTATTAGTCCTAGGAAGGTCGGTACATTAGCACATGTTCACCCACACAACACTTAGCAAGCTAAAGAAGATTAATCAACTATATGAAGCGAAAGCACTTGACAGTCTTCCCATGTGTCCTCGAGAACGTTTGGTCATCTTAAGTAATACAACCGCCTTGTCCTTTGCTGCATAAAGGATTGGGCCACTTGCTGCATTTATTCCTACTGTCTTTTATTTACTTGTACTTTGTTTACTTGCTATATCAAAAACCCCTAAAAAACCGTTTGCTAATTATTTGCAGAGAATTCCTGATCCATACCACTAGCCAGCACCTTCTGCTCCTCGTTGGGTTCGACACTCTTACTTATCGAAAATACTGCGATACACCCCCTATACCAGTGGGTCAACAGCTACTACAGAAAAAGAGTTCCTAGCTATAATTTTTGCTTGTGACAAATTTAGATCTTACATCATTAATTCTAAGGTAATAGTTCATATGGATCACCAAGCTTTGCGCCACCTCCTTGTAAAAAAGGATGCAAATCCCAGGTTGATCAGGTGGGTTTTATTACTGCAAGAATATGATTTGCAAATAGTATATAGGAGGGGTAAGGATAATCCGGTAGCAGATCATCTCTCTAGGATGGAGGGAATAATTACTAACACTATACCTATAAATGAGTCATTTCCAGGAGAATATTTAGCAAACATTGAAATTGTTGATCCTTGGTTTGCGGATTATGCTAACTATCTCGCCGTTAAATTTGTACCTCCTAGTATGACAAGAAATCAAAGAATGAAATTCTTTAATGATCTTAAATATTATTTTTGGGATGATCCGTATCTATACAATCATGGACCTGACGGAATGATTCGAAAGTGTGTTCCTAACCATGAAATGAATACAATTTTGCAAGATTGTCATGACAGTCTGTATGGAGGACATCATGTAGGCAAGCGAACTACAGCAAAGGTACTTCAATCCGGATTCTATTGGCCCACCTTTCTCAAGGATGCACACAGGTATGTAGAACACTGTGATGCTTGCCAAAGAAGGGGTAATATAGGTAGGAGATAAGAGATGGCAATGAATTGTAGTCTTATAATCGAACCATTTGATGTATGGGGAATGGATTACATGGGACCTTTTATAGAATCAAATGGTTACACTCATATTCTTTACTAAATGGGTTGAAGCTATTCCAACAAGCCATGCAGATGAAGATGCCTCGGTGAAGATGATCAAGGATGTTATATTCCTCAGGTTTGGAATTCCTAGATTTTTAATCACTGAGGGTGGTTCTCATTTTATGAAAGGAACTTTTAGGAAAATCCTCAGCAAATATGGAGTAACTCATCGTGTTGCTTCACCATATCATCCTCAAACGAGTGGTAAAGTGGAACTCTCCAATAGAGAATTAAAGACCATACTCGAGAAGACGATGGACAAATCAAGAAAAGATTGGTCATACAAGTTAAACGACACTCTATGGGCATACCGTACTGCGTTTAAAAATCCAATGGGTATGACACCTTATAAGATGGTATACGGTAAGGCATGCCATTTAACTTTAGAATTGGAAAACAAAGCTTTTTGGGCGATCAAGAACCTAAACTATGATCTTAAAGCAGCGGGAGAAAAATGTTTATTAGATATTCATGCTTTAGATGAGTTTAGAAGTGAGGCTTATGAGAATGCTAGATTGTTTAAAGAAAAAGTGAAAAGATGGCATGATAGAAAAATAGAAAGTAAGGCCTTTAAAAGTGGAGACAATGTGTTGCTCTATAATTCTCGTCTTAAGTTGTTTCCAGGAAAGCTCAGATCAAAGTGGGAAGGCCCCTATATAGTTGAAGAAGCTTATTCATCAGCAGTAATGAAGCTCTAGGGAAAACACCCTCTCTTTCATGGGTGGTAAATGGACAATGCTTGAAGCATTATCGAACAAAATAAGATATAAGTGCAATCACCATACAAGTGATCACCCAAGAAGAGGTTATTAAGCAAAGATATACAAGGAATGGCAACTACAAGAAGGACGGAATCGAGACAAAATGAGCAACACTATGGTCAAGCTATTGACTATAAAAGAGCGCTTCATGGGAGGCAACCCATGCGAAATAAAGGATTGAGTAAGTTTTTAAATTTTCAAATTAAGTTTTAGTTGAGCTTGTGTTAAATAAGGAACATGGAAAGCTCTAGTGAAGAAAAAGAAGATTGACAATGCTGAAATCCCATCCAAGGATGCTAATATTGGTCGAAGATTTAAGCTATCATTTTTTTTCAAAACTTGATATTTCATTAAGTTTCATATTAACAAAGAATTCTTGGAGAAGTAGGTAATTTTTGGTGGATCCAGAAGGTTTAATGACCAACTATATGGCAGGAATAAAATTCCGGCCATATAGTTGCGGTCGTATAGATGTTTCAACATCACCCTTTCTGTTTACAAAAGGTACAGAAGGTTTAATGACCAATTATACGGCGGGAATAAAAATTCCGATCATATAGTTGTCGTCGTATATATATCAATGCCTTCGTCAAATTCTTTTCTAGGGTACTGAAAGTTTAACGACCAAATAGACGGTGGGAATAAAAATTCCCGCCCGTATAGTTACCACGTATAGTTATGAACCTGTCTCCAAAAAATTTATTTGGAGTACTGAAGGTTTAACGACCAACTATATGGCAGGAGTAAAAATTCCCGTCCGTATAGTTTCGGCCGTATAGTTGGTTCCACCGTAGAAGGAAAATCTATAGTCAGTTCATAACTATAAGGCGAGACCTATACGGTCCGTGCCCGTATAGTTGCTTGTTACGAACGACGACTAGGTTTTCGACCTCCCCTTTTAAAGCTGATCGCATCTAACCTTTTTCATTAAGTTTTCATAGAGCTACAGCCTCCAGCCTCAAAAAATCCTTGCCATTCCTATACAAGCCCCTTCTAACAATATCCATGCAGCAAAGCCATGCAACCCTTCCATTTCAACAAGATTTGGAGGAAGAAAGACGAGAAGCCCGTGAAGAGGATCGAAGAAGTAGAACCTAAAGGATCATCATCATCGTCCAGCCCGGATTTCAAGCCTCTCCCAAACTAGGAGGACATGTTCCCGCAGATGATGGGGATGATGAGGAAAGCGGAGCGGGGAAAGAGCAAGGATGAGTATCTCCCTAATCCCTATCATCACAACATTCTCTCAGTCCGTCACCTCTTAAACCTAAGAAGGTGCGGCAAGATCAGATTCATGATAAGATCTATCAGTTGGAAAAAGCTTCGAAGGCATGTGTTGAAACAATTGGAGAAGGGATTGACTCCTACTGGATGATGAACAAATACCTTGAGAAAAAGGTCAATGACATTGATGGTAGAGTTGGTGACATGGGTATGACCAATAGGCACTCAATTACAACCTACCTGGTGCGGCTCGACGGAAGGCCCACTCGACGAATTACCAAGGTCCATGACGCCTATGACGGTTCGAGTGGTATGAAGCTCATATGGACACGGACTCCCAAACACACAAGACAAGGAAAGTTCAAGTCTAGAGTTTGAATACAACTTGTAACCAACTCGTATTGGTACCTAAGACCTAGCCTACCCATATATAAAGGCTAGGAGGGTCCAACGAGGAGGACACAACCTAACCTCCAATAGACAAATCACGACTCCTACAATAGATCGCCACAATAGACAATAGATCTAGACAACACCCGTATCATACACATACGCCAGATCCAATCTGCGCGACACCACCATCGGCGACCTTGTAATCCTTCGGATCATCATCAATCAAGAGCAGACAAGCAGGAGTAGGGTCCTCTACGAGGCCTGAACCTGGGTAAACCTCACATCCCTGTGCGCTTGTTTGCTAGCCGATCGAGACTTCCAGCGCATCCCAATCCCTTGAACCTAAGTCCATAACAATGGGCATTGATGAGTTAAATCCTCGTCAATTGGCGTCGTCTGTGGGAACTGGGAGCGCTGATGTTGCGATCTCGACGGCCCTATCACCGGCGATCTACGCTTCACCGATCTTTGATTCACCAATCTTTGGGGAGCAGATCTGCTTCGACTACACGCCGTGATCGGCAGAGTTCGACGAGAATTGGAGTTGACCTGCTTCAGGAGGCCAATCGAGCCGACGATCACCCTGTCAATTAGATCTTTGTCAGGTGGAGCGTACACACGCATGTTTTTGTGACAAGGACGACGAGCTGCTCCATAAAGTAGAGAGCTAGATCGAACACGTCTCTGAATAAAGTTGTGAGATAGTCTAGTTATTTGGATTAAAGAAAAAAAGAGCACATGTGAGATTTCCCATGTAGCCTGATCAAATCGCAAAACAATATCCACTCCTGCTACATCACATGAGATCCAAGGATCAATTAAATCCAAGCTAGCAGCATCAGACAGTACGTGTACTACGTTTGAGGCATATGTTGATGGTTGATCATACAAAAAGGAATCAAAGATTAAATTATTTTTCTCGTAAGGCAAGACTACAGTTGTTTCCAGTTTCGGCGACTCTGATTCTGGCCCTTACAATTCAAGGCAAACCGAATACATTGATCAGGAACAAAAACGAAAAGGAGAAGGGATCAATTAAAGCTGATCACGTGAGCGACATGGAGACTACTCCATCCAGATTAATCAGTCATGTTTAGTAAAAATCAGTACACGAGATATGCAAACATAGATGACACAGCGATGAATCCAACTACGACAACCACGTCCGTCACACGACTCCAGTTGTGGCTCGAATCTGGCCGCCATGTGGCTCCGACCGTGATTTTACTCCGTCTGTGGCTCCACGTGACTCTGACAGTGGCTCGACTCTCGTCCGACAACTGCAACAATACGTCTGCCGTGTATACTCTGTGTCCATCGGTTGACCGCTCGTCCGGCGCACGCCACTCGCCGCCACATCGACTCCATACAATCAAAAATCAGATAATCCCGCTGTGACGACTCCGTCCGCAATGCATCGACTACGCTCGGGGATGTGCGACTCTGCCGTGCGACCTCGGGGACTCTTTCGGCTTAGGCAACCCGCTGCCTCCATAGGTTGCAGCGACCCACTACAATCTTCGGCCACGACAGCATGCTACCGGCATCGGCTTCGGCGACCCGCTGCCGCATTCACACCGGCCTGTCGCATCGGATCGTAAACGTAGTATCGACTCCATCAACCACCTCGACACTACACTCGGGGGCTCCTTCGACTCCAGCATACGACCTACTGTGATCTTTGGCTCCAGCGACTCGGGGGCTCCCTCGGCTCTAGCGACCCGCATTGGTCTTCGACTCGCTACGGTTTTCGACTCCGGCGACCTATTGAGTCTTCGACTTCGGAGACCCGCTGCGATCTTCAGCTCCAGCTACTCGGGGGCTCCCTCCTCTGCGGCGACTCGCCGCGTCCTTCGATTCCGGCGACCTTTCTGCGGTCTTCGGGTGCGGTGACCCGAGACGGCATTCGACTGATGTGGCCCGTTACAGTCTTCGGATGCGGCAATTCGTCATCATCACGCGATTTTGATCCGCAGCGTCGACTACGTCTACCGCTTGACCCACTGCTACGTCAACTACATGACCGCTTCACAACTTTCGACCGCCACGTTGACTACTCGTCCGGTGTCGATCTCGCGACCTGCTGCAGTCTTCGACTCCAGCGATTCGCTACGATCTTCGACTCCAATGACTCGGGGCTCGGGGGCTCCCTCCGCTTCGGTGACCCACCGCGGTCTTCAACTTCAACGACCGGCTGCGGTCTTCATGTCGGGTGACTTGTGGGCTCCCTCGACTCCCGCGGTCACGAGCTGCTACAATCTTCGACTCCCGTGACCTGTCGATCGCATCGGATCTTGCGACTTGTTCACCACGACAACTACCAATAAAGCTAAGTATTCCTCTACCAAGAGCTGATAATTGTTTACTTTAATTGCACTCTAAACACTCGGGGGCTGCGCGAGTAACCTAATGTGCCATCGATTACACGCACTCGAGCACCTCATACGCGACAGCCTGAGTAGCTGATTCTGCCTGATCGTCGAATCCTTGAATTCTGAGTACCTCGGCAAGGTACTGAGACTAAGGTTAATCAGGCTAATGAAAAGGCCTAGCAAACAGTGCAAAAGTGTCGACTCGATTGGCACTAGAAAATGCTATAACAAGTTGACAGGCAAATATTTCTTTACAAGATACAAGTACTTCACATTTCTTAATGTTTTATGCAGCTTACAATGATGTCGACTGCGTCGAGCTATTCTATCGGATCCTCCAACAGGAGTCGACAAAACAACTGGCTACGACATACACTCAAGACCCGAGTCGAGTACCTCCTCGCATGGTTGCATCGCTTGATGCTACACACACGTGCGCGATGTTGGTCGCGCACCCGACAGAAATGACTGTGTCGATTCCATCTACATCGTCGACTCACCCGGCTAATCGCCGCATGACTTTGACTATATTGTCGACTCTTGGCTCCTTATGCATGAGACGCTGACTCGATGCACTTCCGGGTCAGTGGTTTCTCCTCGCATGATTGTCGACCGCATATACAAGATACAAGTCTCGAGTCTCTGCCCGAGTCTATGACTCCGCCAGACACTCGGGGTCTACTCCAAACTGGAGTGCTGAATGTGCATATACAAGATCTTCGAGTGGCACGCTCTGAATCCTCACTCGAATCCACGATTCGACTAAGTACTCGGGGGCTACTCCCATAGGGAGCGCTGGCCGCACACCCGAAGAAATTTGTGAAGATATCCAAGCATTATGAAAACCCTTCACTCGAATCTACGATTCGATTGTGGGCTTCAGGATACTCCCATAGGGAGCGCTGAAAGCATATTCGACTAAAACAAGCAAAAGACGTCAGCAGTCGCAAAATACTTATAGTCCTCACTCGAGTCTACGACTCGAATAGGCACTCGGGGGCTACTCCCATAGGGAGCTGGTTGCGCACCCTATGATTATTTTTCCTTGTACATCGTACTGTGTGTCGATAACATCCACACTCGAATGCTATGGCGACTCCATCTCATATTTTCCCTACAAAGAGATTACGTCTCCTGGGCCACCCGAATCATCTCCGCAATGATAAAAAATTCGGATGCCGCGCTTACAGCGTGAAGATAAGACCTGAATAAGGCCTCGTAACACATCTGCTGCGCTCTACCAGAAATAATTCGTACCTACAGGTATGATGAATAAGCCTTGACGGACGCGTCGAGTGCTCACATTTACACACTAGGATTCGACTCTATAAGACCTCTGCGGCCTGAGTCGAATTACACTAGCACTTTTCCGAATTCGAGTCCGGGGACTCGAGTTTGAGTAGGTAGCATTGTCTTTGCCCTAGAGCAATTAACTGGTCCCGATCTGTCGAGCACCAGGCACGTTTACCATCATCCCTGTGAATTAATACAAATTCGATTGACTCGGTGAACTTCCGGGTGAAGTCCTTCGCACTCGACACAATTGTCGACTCCGACATCCTAATACAAGACTCAAGACTTCTAAGTCTCCACCCGAATCTACGATTGTCGACTCCGACATCCTAATACAAGACTCAAGACTTCTAAGTCTCCACCCGAATCTACGATTCGCATGGACACTCGGGGGCTACTGACATGGGTATGACCAATAGGCACTCAATTACAGCTTACCTGGTGCGGCTCGATGGAAGGCCCACTCGACGAATTACCAAGGTCCATGACGCCTATGACGGTTCGAGTGGTATGAAGCTCATATGGACACGGACTCCCAAACACACAAGACAAGGAAAGTTCAAGTCTAGAGTTTGAATACAACTTGTAACCAACTCGTATTGGTACCTGAGACCTAGCCTCCCCATATATAAAGGCTAGGAGGGTCCAACGAGGAGGACACGACCTAACCTCCAATAGAAAAATCGCGACTCCTACAATAGATCGCCACAATAGACAATAGATCTAGACAACACCCGTAGCATACACATACGCCAGATCCAATCTGCGCGACACCACCATCGGCAACCTTGTAATCCTTCGGATCATCATCAATTAAGAGTAGACAAGCAGGAGTAGGGTCCTCTATGAGGCCTGAACCTGGGTAAACCTTGCGTCCCTATGTGCTTGTTTGCTAGCCGATCGAGACTTCCAGCGCATCCCAATTCCTTGAACCTAAGTCCATAACAATAGGCATTGATGAGTTAAACCCTCGTTAGTTGGTTTCTTGATTAAAGATGTTTTTGAGTTAATAGACGAGAAGAAATTCCTCCACAAGAAAATTTTGAAGCTTCAATACGACATTGCCGAGCTCAGCATCCGCCTCGCAAGCATAGCTAAAAATTGCAACACATGGGAAGAAGGCAATACTCTTCCTACCCAGGAGGAGGAATAGGTACCAACAAGGAGTTATTTGATCCTGCCTGGCTTGACTCCAAGCTTGGGGAGATCTTTAAGACCTTGTAATCTATCTTATAATTTTTATATTACTATTTTAGTTTTGCATTAGTTCGAGCTTAGAAATAAAGTTTGCATCATTTGAATTCCCTTAAGGAATAGTCGATCCCATTTATGAAATTCCAACTTTATTATCATATATGGAGCATTATTGAGTTTGTGCTTGTCTTATTGGATATATGAATGGCTTGTAATTTTACTTGCACTTGATGATAGCAATAGGAGTCTTCCACACCATTGGTATTACTGGAACATATAAAGATAATTTAATCGATATGTTGTAAGTTCATGGTTTGATTTAAAAAAGTAAAAATAATCTGATTAGTTAAGTTGAGAAAGAAACCTTGAATAGAGGAAATTTTGTAAAGTGCTATCAAAATAGAGTGAGAACAAGTCAAGTAGAGTCTTCAAGTCATAAAGATGCTTCATATACAATTAGAATTTGGTAATTGAGATCGTTAAACTTTGAATTCCTACATGAAGTGGAATGTATGGCTAGCTCCTTTGCACAACACTTAAACAAAAGAGTGAGCATATATATATATAAAGAAGAAAAGAAAGAAGAAAAGGAGCGAATGTGCAAAGAGCAAATAGGCATATACCACTATATTATAGTAAGACAAAGAGACGTTTTGAGATTTTGAATCCCAAGTGAATATGTTAATCCTAAAACACTTGGGAATACCTCGCTAACTCATTCAGTCAAACCGAATACTTTTACATCATGTTGACATTCATCTTTTATGAACTATTGATCACTAAGGTGTGGAAGTCTGCTAATATTATTCAGATGGTTTGAGTAAGGTACTATTCATGAGCTCATTCCTCTATATCTTATAGGATAAACACATGCTGCAATTTCCTCATTTATTTTATCAACTCAGCTTCATGAATATGAGGATCACATTCACTAAGCCAGCCTTGCTCGGGACGAGCAAGAGTCTAAGCTTGGGGAAGTTGATGAGTGCATATTTGCATCATGTTTTATATTATTGTTTTGCATTATAGTGGTAGGATCTTGGTATTCTATGGCGTTCATGTGCATGTTTTATGTCTATTTTCACCAGGATCAGGACAGATGATGGATACAATGGACACAATTCTTGGAGAACTTTTATTGGGGAGAAAAGGAGTCAAAAACAACGTAAATCGGTTATTTGGAAAATATCAATAACACCAGAAGAAAAACCGAAGCGATCGAGGCATCTAGAAGGTTTAACGACTAACTATACGGTGGGAATTAATTTTCTGACCGTATAGTTCCGGTTGTATAGTTGGCGCCGCCACCGCCTCCTCAAATAGTTTCACCCCATGCAACTAGATGGGGGAGACGACATACAGAACACCCAGAAATCACCGAAACCACACCTCCGGAAGGCATCTGGAAGGGGAACTTGCCCAAGGGATCCATCTTCGCCCTACGCAGATCTGGGAGGCCAAGGCATCGATCTTCCTCTTCATCAACTGATGCACCACCATCATCTCCATCCATCCCATCTTCACCCCATCTAAATCTTGTTGTAATTTCCGTACTCGTTGTGAATTTATACAAGAACTATTCATTTATAATTGTTTCCATTACCATTGCCATGATGTTGATTGCCTCCATGTCCGAGTAGATCATTAGTTCTTGGGGAGATGGAGAACCCGTAGCATATGATTGAGATAAGATAGAGATTATTATGTTATACATCATTATGTGTATGTGTTAATTGTCTTCATCTTGATGTTGGGAGTTGTGCACCTCCTTAATATTTTCCTCTTGGGGACACGATGAAGGGGATTACTTGTTGGTAGACAGAGGGATGATAGCACTTACTGTGACTATAAAGCTATTGTAATTCTTTACATACTAACTTGGGGAAACAAGGAGAACTCATAAAGCCATGTCCATGCCATGGGAGAAATCCTTAATAGCGGGATAATACGATTGATGTCATTTATTTGTTTGTTGTGGTTATGAAGGATGATGTGAGCAGTGGTTGCTGCCTATTTTTCCATATATGGAGCTCCTCCCACATACATACATATCATGAGAATATTTGTTATAATAATCTTGATTGCTTAGTCTAAATTGCTAGTGGTGTATCCACCACTCCCTGAGAACGCCTTTTTCCCTATTGTAGTTCCAAGCTATTTTACACAGGCGATTCTTACTTTCTGCATTAAGTTTTACTTTACTTTAGTTGCTTCATTCAATCAAAAACCCCAAAACAATTCTACTTTTCTTGCATCTCAAAATTATTCCTTAAGTACTTCGTTTAGTTTTAGTTAAAATAATTTTAGTCTTTTGCCTACTACTCCATGTGGGATTGATATCTTTATTTCGAAACTAGCTACAAACAATCTGTGCACTTGCAGTCATCACTTTCTTTCCTTTGGCCTTTTCAGGTTGTTCCTCACGGCTGTCATACGGGTGCTGACTAGACATCTTGCGAGGGTTGCCCCCATAGTTCAGGGTCTTGGACTTGATGAGACGAGGACGAGAGCTACTGGAACCACCTGCAAAAACAAGCAAGAAGGCACGAAAACACAATGAGGAATGAGTTTTGCAAGTCCTGGAATAATATGGTGGAAGAAGCATGAGAACCAGACCACAAACAGAGGAAAACCCCGGAGTCTCCGGTCTCTAGCCCAGAGTTTCCAGCCAAGGCCAGAGTCTCAGGGCCACTGGAGTCTCCGGTCGTGGTGACCGAAGTATCCAGCCTGGAAACGTGGTGAGATACGGAAATGAGGGGGAGTTCATCTAGCTGGAGATCGGGGTCTCAACCCTCAAGATTAACGATATTGCTGCAAAAAAGATACCAAACGCCATGGAGAAGGGGTCCCAAAACACATAGTCATCTAGGGGAAACCCTAGGCAGATAATGAGAGAGGAGGGGGAACCTTGATCCATGGAGAAGTGTCCCTATCGGTGGGGAGAGGGTCCGGCGGTGGGGGAAAGGAGGTGGCCGGCGGCAGTGACGGATCCGGGGCAGAGAAAGGCCCCGGCAGCAATGGGCAGAGGAGGAACCAGGTGAGTGTGGAGAGAAGGGAGTCGGGGTGGAGAGGAATAACTGGGAGTTACCCCCACCCGGCTCTCTAATCAGACCGTTCGAGAAACCGCTAGGCCGGAGTCTCCGGGCCACCGGAGTCTCTGAGGTCAGACCTCGGAGTCTCCGGCCTCCACTACCAGAAAAAGCTAGTTTCAATCAGGACATGCAAAAACATGGAAAAAGGCACAAAGCAACCATGTGAAGACGCAAGGAATATACAAAAAACCATAAGATAAACGGAACCACCAAGGATGCAAAGAACATCTAGACACACACCAAAGTGTGGGTCGGTGGCCGAGGCCACCATGTTTTAGTATACTTGGCTTGGCACCGTGAAGATATATCTTGGGTCCATTACTAAAACTCGTCATTGAAGCTCACATATCACAAAATGATATAAAGAGGATGATTTTCTTACTTTGGCAGAATGGCGGGAGGGATAGCCCAATCAATTAGGATCAGACTCCCCTATGTCCATGACTACATCTAGATAGGATAACATATGAATGCATGGGCATGGGTGCATGGTCTCAAGCCACATTGCTCGAATCAATGATATTTAGCTCATGCCTTAAATCTCGGAATATCTTCTCATCAAGGGGTGTGTTGAATAAATCCACAAGATTCTTCTTGGTTCTAACATAAGAGAGGTCAATATCTCCATTATTCACGTGCTCCCGGATGAAGTGATGGCGTATATCAATATGCTTCATTCTTGTGTGTTACACCGGGTTATAGGCGATCTTGATTGCACTTTCATTATCACAAAGAAGAGGCACTTTGTCACAAGTGACACTGTAATCCTTTAAAGTTTGCCTCGTCCATAAAAATTGTGCACAACAACTAGTCGCCGCAATATACTTGGCTTTAGCGAAATACAAGGTGACATGGGTATACCCTGCAGGTACTCGAGTTTGGTATATACGGTCCAGATACGATGGAAGCCCAAGGCGTTGCCACGGCCTAACGAAGACTTCGAGTGGCCCACGGACTCTTGATTACTTGCGAGACAAGAAGAAGCTTAAAGATAGAAAGTTTAAAGGGAAAACCCTAATCTGTAACCGACTCAACTCGCTACCCGAGACCTAGCCTATCTATATAAAGGCTAGGAGGGGGCGGCGAGGAGGACACACGCAACCCTAGTTACCACAACTCTCACCAGATTGCATCTGCACACCCCTATAATATTTGATTCCTCCATTAATTCCAACAGCAGACAAGCAGGAGTAGGGACCTCTACGAGGCCTGAACCTGGGTAAACCTTGCATCCATGTGTGCTTGTTTTCTAGCCGACTGATGCCTCCAGTGCTCCCTCCTTCTCCAAAACCCAAGTCCATAACTATGGGAATTGACGAGTAAAACCCTCGTCAATTGGCGCCGTTTGTGGGAATTGGGAGTGCTGTTGTTGCAGCTTCTTCGGCCCCATCAATTGCAATCTACAACTCCGCAACAGTGGAGATTCGTCAGCTCTTTGGCGCGTTCGACTTCACCGTCCACACGTCGGCCACTCGCCCAGCTTTCGAGTATGTGGGCTCCTGAATCAGCCCAGTGATCGGGATCTTCCGCTTCCAAGTTGTTCAGGTGGGCACGCTTCGCATGCCTGACCAGCCTACGACAACCACGATTGCTCCAGTATCGTGGTTTCTGCCACCAGTCGGCACCCTCAGTGAGCTCAACACCTCAGCAGCAGCTGAAAGCACGGACAATGACAGCAGTAGCAGATCCGATCTGGGTGACCTAGCAATGGAACATGGAGTCTACGGCTCCAGCTCTGAAAGTTGCGGAAGCAACAACTGAAGGGTTCGTAGCATGGAAAACAAAAAAATTCTACCGCAAGAACGAACAAAACCCAGATCTAATCTAGATAAAAGCCAAGATCTAATCTATTAGACATGTGCAACGAGATAGATCTGTACTAACCCTTGTAGACACGAAAGCGTTACGAGATTAGATCTCGTGGTTGATGTAGTCGATCACTTGCCGATCTAAAGAACGAGTGGACGATCCTTCCGGCGCCGCGTTCCGGCAGCGCTTCCGCAGTCGGTCACACGTGCGGAGTCGAATCAGACCTTCCTCTCCTCGTTCCAGCGAGCAGCGGAGGTAGTAGATCTCTCCATGGAATCCCAGCAGCACGACGGCGTGGTGGTGGTGGTGGAGTGGAGAATTCTGCAGGGCTTCGCCTAAGCCTGAGCAGAAGGAAGGAGGAGGAGAGAGGCGGCTTGGGGCAAGAGTGGAGGATCAAAGGGGGGTGGCGCCTCCACCCCTCTATCTATAGAGGGAGGGGTGTGGCCTAGGGTTCCCACCCCTTAGGGCCGGCGCACCAAGGAGGTGGGGGGAGGAGTCCTCCCCCCCAAGTCTCCTCTTTAAATTTCCCTTATCTTATCTTATCTTATCTTATCTTGGTTTTCAAATAAACTCCAAAATATCTTCTAGAACCTTCCGAAACATTCCGAAACCTTCTAGAATCCCCATACAAACACTCTGGAACATTTCCTAACTCAGAAAAAGATCCCCATTATATGAATCTTACTCCTCGGACAATTCCGGAGCTCCTCGCGATGTCCCAAATCCAATCCGAGACTCCGAACAACATTCGGTCTTCAACGCACATTCGATATCTACTTAAAACAACTTCGAACCTTAAGTGTGTTACCCTACGGTTCGTGAATACGTAGACATGACGGAGACACCTCTCCGATCAATAACCATCAGCGGGATCTGGAGATCCATAACGGCTCCCACATACTCAACGATGACTTCGTGATCGATTGAACCATTAACATATGAAACCAATTCCCTTTGTCTCGCGATACTCTACTTATCCGAGGTTTGATCATCGGCATCTCCATACCTAGTTCTACCTGTTTACTGACAAGTACTCTTTACTCGTTCCGTGATATGTCATCCCTTGTGACCTAGTCACATGCTTGCAAGCTAACTAGATGACATTCCACCGAGAGGGCCCAGAGCATATCTATCCGTCGTATGGATGGACAAATCCCAATCTTGGTCCATGCGCTTCAACACATACTTTCAGAATACCCAATGACACCTTTATGACCATCCAGTTACGAAGCGGTGTTTGATGTCATCAAAGTACCCATCCGGTGATGGTGATTAACACAACCTCATGGTCGAAGGATTAGGTCACTATGCATTTAAAAGCTTATAGCAATACGAACTTAATGACTTGATCTTATGCTACACTTACTATGGGTGTATGTCCATCACATCATTCTCCTAATGATACAACCTTGTTATTAATGACATCCAATGTCCATGACCAGGAAACCATGATCATCTATTAATCAACAAGCTAGTTCAACAAGAGGCTTACTAGGGACTCTTACATGTTTACAAAACACACAAGTATTAGTGTTTCCTAATAATACAATTATAGCATGGGATGTAAACATTCATCATAAACACAAAGATATAATAATAACCACTTTTATTATTGCCTCTTGGGCATATCTCCAACAGTCTCCCACTTGCACTAGAGTCAATAATCTAGATTACATGGTAATATACCTAACACCCATGGCGTTCTGGTGTTGGTCATGCTTTGCCCTAGGGACAGGTTTAGTCAATGGATCTGCCACATTCCGATCAGTGTGTACTTTGCAAATCTTTATGTCACCATCTTGGACATACTCGCGAATAGCATGGAAACGTAGCTTGATGTGCTTCAGCTTGCTATGTGACCTTGGCTCCTGTGCATTAGCTATGGCACATGTGTTGTCACAGTAGATGGCCATCGGGTCCAACGCACTGGGAACCACGCCAAGTTCAGTAATGAACTCCTTCATCCATATGGCTTCTTGTGCAGCCTCCGAAGCAGCTATGTATTCCGATTCAATTGAAGATTTCGCCACAACGCTTTGCTTTGCACTCCTCCAGCTCACTGCAACACCATTCAAAATAAATACGTATCCCGACTGTGACTTTGAGTCATCCGGATCGATGTTCCAACTAGCATCGGTGTAACCGTTTACAACAAGTTGTTCATCACCTCCATAAGAAAGAACCATATCCTTAGTCCTCTTTAGGTACTTTAGGATATTCTTGACTGCTGTCCAGTGCTCCATTCTAGGATCACTTTGATATCTGCTAGTCAAACTAGCATGTGCTATATCCGGTCTTGTACACATCATGGCATACATGATAGAACCTATGGCCGAGGCATAGGGAATATTATTCATCTTCTCTCTATCTTCTGCCGTAGCTGGACTTTGAGTCTTACTCAAGGTCTTACCTGACAACATGGGCACGAACCCTTTCTTGCTCTCTTCCATTCTAAACTTCTTTAGAACTTTGTCTAAGTATGTACTTTGTGAAAGCGCTATTAGGCGTCTTGATCTATCTCTATAAATCTTGATGCCTAGAATATATGCCGCTTCGCCAAGATCCTTCATTGAAAAACTATTATTCAAATAGACTTTCACACTTTTAAGAAGTTCTATATCATTTCCAATCAACAATATGTCATCTACATATAGTACTAGGAATGCTACAGAGCTCCCACTCACTTTCTTGTAAATACAAGCTTCTCCATAAGTTTGTATAAATCCAAAGTTTTTGATTACTTTATCAAAACGTTGATTCCAACTCCGGGATGCTTGCTTCAGTCCATAAATGGAGCGCTGAAGTTTGCATACCTTGTCAGCATCTTTAGGATCGACAAAACCCTTGGGTTGTACCATATACAACTCTTCCTCAATGTCACCATTAAGGAACGCCGTTTTGACATCCATCTGCCAAATCTCATAATCGAAATGTGCAGCAATTGCTAACAAAATCCTCACAGACTTTAGCTTCGCTACTAGTGAGAATGTCTCATCGTAGTCAACTCCTTGAATTTGTCAGAACCCTTTCGCGACAAGTCGAGCTTTATAGACGGTAACATTACCATCAGCATCTGTTTTTCTCTGAAAAATCCATTTGTTCTCGACAGCCTTACGGCCATCCGGTAAGTCCACCAAAGTCCACACTTGGTTTTCATACATGGATCCCATTTCGGATTTCATGGCTTCTAGCCATTTGTCGGAATCTGGGCTCACCATAGCTTCTTCATACGTCGCAGGGTCATCAGCGTTGTCCACCAACATGACGTTCAAGGCGGAGTCATACCAATCAGGAGTGGTACGAACCCTCGTTGACCTGCGAGGTTCAGCAGTAACTTCGTTCGAAGTTTCATGATCACCATCATTAGCTTCCTCTCCAATTAGTGCAGGCGGCACAAAAACATCTTCCGGTGCTGCGCTACTCTCAAATCCGAGAGAAGGTTCAATAACCTCGTCGAGTTCTACCTTCCTTCCAGTCACTTCCTTCGAGAGAAACTCCTTCTCAAGAAAGGATCCATTCTTGGCAACAAAAACTTTGCCTTCAGATCTATGATAGAAGGTATACCCAATTGTTTCTTTAGGGTATCCTATGAAGACGCATTTCTCCGCTTTGGGTTCAAGCTTTTCAGCTTGTAACTTCTTTACATATGCTTCGCAACCCCAAACTTTGAGGAACGACAACTTAGGTTTCTTAGCAAACCACAATTCGTATGGTGTCGTTTCAATGGATTTAGATGGTGCCCTATTTAAAGTGAATGCGGCTGTCTCTAATGCATATCCCCAAAACAATAGCGGTAAATCTGTAAGAGACATCATAGACCGAACCATATCTAAGAGAGTTCGATTACGACGTTCGGCCACACCATTACGTTGTGGTGTTCCCGGCGGTGTCAATTGCGAAAGTATTCCACATTTCTTTAAATGCATGCCAAACTCGTAACTTAGATATTCACCTCCGCGGTCAGAACGCAGAAACTTAATCTTCTTATTACGATGATTTTCCACTTCACTTTGAAATTCCTTAAACTTCTCGAAAGTTTCGGACTTATGTTTCATAAAGTAGACATACCCATATCTACTTAAGTCATCCGTGAAAGTGAGAAAATAACGATATCCACCACGCGATGTTACACTCATTGGACCGCACACATCGGTATGTATTATTTCCAATAAGTCTGTAGCTTGCTCCATTGTACCAGAGAATGGAGTCTTAGTCATTTTTCCCATTAGACATGCTTCGCATCTTTCAAGTGATTCAAAATCAAGTGATTCAAGAAGTCCATCAGAATGGAGTTTCTTCATACGCTTCACTCCAATGTGACCAAGACGACAGTGCCACATGTATGTAGAATTATCATTCAATTTTGTTCGTTTAGCATCTATGTTGTGAACATGTGTATCACTACTATCGAGATTCAGTAAGAATAAACCATTCATCTCAGGTGCATTACCATAAAAGATATTACTCATATAAATTGAACAACCTTTATTCTCAGACTTAAAAGAGTAACCGTCTCGCAATAAACAAGATCCAGATATAATGTTCATGCTTAACGCAGGCACCAAATAACAATTATTCAAATTTAAAACTAATCCCGAAGGTAGATGTAGAGGGAGCGTGCCGACGGCGATCACATCAACCTTGGAGCCATTTCCAACGCGCATCGTCACCTCGTCTCTCGCCAGTCTTCGCTTATTCCGCAGCTCCTGTTTCGAGTTACAAATATGAGCAACCGAACCAGTATCAAATACCTAGGCACTACTACGATTACTAGTAAGATACACATCAATAACATATATATCAAATATACCTTTCTTCTTGATGTTGCCATTCTTCAGATCCGCCAGGTACTTGGGGCAGTTACGCTTCCAGTGACTAGCACCCTTGCAGTAGAAGCACTCAGTTTCAGGATCAGGACCATCCTTGGGCTTCTTAGCAGGTGCGGCAGCTTTCTTGCCGTCCTGCTTGAAGTTGCCCTTGTTCTTAGGCTTGCCCTGTCTCTTGAAATTGGTGGTCTTATTGACCATCAACACTTGGTGCTCCTTCTTGATCTCCACTTCAGCAGTTTTTAGCATGGACGATAGTTCAGGCAACGTCTTGTTCATGCAGTGCATATTGTAGTTCATCACAAAGTTCTTATAACTCGGTGGCAGTGATTGAAGGAGACGGTGAATCCCTAACTCATTAGGAATCGATATCCCCAAATCTTGGAGCTTGTTTGCGTACCCAGACATGGTGAGCACGTGCTCGCTAACGGAGCTTCCCTCTTCCATCTTACAGTTAAAGAACTTTTCGGAGGCCTCATAGCTCTCCATGGCCGCGCGAGTCTCAAAAATTAGCCTGAGCTCCTTAATGATCTCGAACGGGTCGTGGTGCTCAAAACGCTTTTGGAGCTCCGCTTCTAAACCGTACAGGATGGCACACTGAACTGTGGAGTAATGATTTTTCCGAGTGGCGTAAACATTCTTTACGTCATCGGTGGCATCTTCTGCAAGTGGGTCACCTAGCGGTGCTTCGAGCACATAGGTCAACTGACCAGCCCTGAGGACGATCTTCAGTCCACGGAACCAGTCCGTGAAATTGCTTCCATTGTTTTTAAGCTTTTCTTTCTCTAGGAACGCATTGAAATTGATGGAGGGGGTCGCCATAATCTACAACAAATTTGCAAGTAGTTTAGACTAAGTTTATGATAAATTGAGTTCAAATTTAATTCTTAAATTAACTAGGTGAACTCCCACTCAAAACAACATCCCTCATATTGTCTCAGTGATTACACGAACCAAGTCCACTACACCAAGTCCGATCTTCACGAGAGAAGATGTAGTTTCATCGACGAACAATCTTCATGTTCATCATATCATTTATATGACTCATGCTCTACCTTTCGGTATTCCGTGTTCCGAGACCATGTCTGTACATGCTAGGCTTGTTAAGACAACCTTAGTTTCCGCATGTGCAAATCTGGCTTGCACCCGTTGTATGCACACGTAGAATCTATCACATCCGATCATCACGAGATGCTTCGAAACGATGAGTCTTAGCAACGGTGCCAACTAAGGGTGAACATTTTATTACTTGATATTTAGTGAGAGGGATCATCTTATAATGCTACCGTCGCGATCTAAGCAATACAAGATGCATAAAGGATTAACATCACAGGCAATTCATAATTAGTGTGATATGATATGGCCCTTTCTTCTTGCGCCTTTGATCTCAATCTCCAAGGCACGGACATGATCTCCATCATCACCAGCATTGCATCAAGGTCAGTGGCGCCACTTCATGGTTGTCCATCATCACTAGCAACTATTACAACTACTTGGAATAAAGCCATTACAAGATGAATAGACACGCAGGTCTTAACAGAATTAAAGACAACCATTAGGCTCCTGCCGGTTGCCATATTACAATAAGGATCATTGCATACATCTAATATAATCACAATCACACGATGGCCATATCATGTCACAAAACCCCTGCAAAAACAAGTTAGACGCCTCTAATTTTCTTTGCATGTTTTACGTGGTTTGGGGCTTTCGAATAAGAACGGATCTTACCTACGAAACTGAACCACAACGTTGATACAAGTGCTATCAAAATTTGCAAAGTGTAAATTGGATCTATACTATGGTGGGAGAGACAGACACCCGCAAAGCCACTTGTGCAAAGCAAGTTACACGTCAAGCGTGGAGCAAGTCTCATGTGCGATGACATGTAAGGTTAGCCCGAGCCGCTTCATCCCACCATGCCGCAAGATGCAAAGTACACAAAGCAAAAGACGGCACGAGCACCAACGCCCACAAAACCATTGTGTTCTACTCGTGCAACAGTTCTACGCATAGACACGGCTCTGATACCACTGAAGGGTTCGTAGCATGGAAAGCAAAAAAATTCTACCGCAAGAACGAACAAAACCCAGATCTAATCTAGATAAAAGCCAAGATCTAATCTATTAGACATGTGCAACGAGATAGATCTGTACTAACCCTTGTAGACACGAAAGCGTTACGAGATTAGATCTCGTGGTTGATGTAGTCGATTACTTGCCGATCTCAAGATCGAGTGGACGATCCTTCCGGCGCCGCGTTCCGGCAGCGCTTCCGCAGTCGGTCACACATGCGGAGTCGAAGCAAACCTTCCTCTCCTCGTTCCAGCAAGCAGCGGAGGTAGTAGATCTCTCCACGGAATCCCAGCAGCACGACGGCGTGGTGGTGGTGGTGGAGTGGAGAATTCTGCAGGGCTTCGCCTAAGCCTGAGCAGAAGGAAGGAGGAGGAGAGAGGCGGCTTGGGGCAAGAGTGGAGGATCAAAGGGGGGTGGCGCCTCCACCCCTCTATATATAGAGGGAGGGGTGCGGCCTAGGGTTCCCACCCCTAGGCCCACCCTTTAGGGCCGGCGCACCAAGGAGGTGGGGGGAGGAGTCCTCCCCCCCCAAGTCTCCTCTTTAAATTTCCCTTATCTTATCTTATCTTATCTTGGTTTTCAAATAAACTCCAAAATATCTTCTAGAACCTTCTAGAACATTCCGAAACCTTCTAGAATCCCCATACAAACACTCTGGAACATTTCCTAACTCAGAAAAAGATCCCCATTATATGAATCTTACTCCCCGGACAATTCCGGAGCTCCTCGTGATGTCCCGAATTCAATCCAAGACTCCGAACAACATTCGGTCTTCAACGCACATTCCATATCTTATTAAAACAACTTCGAACCTTAAGTGTGTCACCCTACGGTTCGTGAATACGTAGACATGACGGAGACACCTCTCCGATCAATAACCATCAGCGGGATCTGGAGATCCATAATGGCTCCCACATACTCAACGATGACTTCGTGATCGATTGAACCATTAACATATGAAACCAATTCCCTTTGTCTCGCGATACTCTACTTATCCGAGGTTTGATCATCGGCATCTCCATACCTAGTTCTACCTCGTTACTGACAAGTACTCTTTACTCGTTCCGTGATATGTCATCCCTTGTGACCTAGTCACATGCTTGCAAGCTAACTAGATGACATTCCACCGAGAGGGCCCAGAGCATATCTATCCGTCGTATGGATGGACAAATCCCAATCTTGGTCCATGCGCTTCAACACATACTTTCAGAATACCCAATGACACCTTTATGACCATCCAGTTACGAAGCGGTGTTTGATGTCATCAAAGTACCCATCCGGTGATGGTGATTAACACAACCTCATGGTCGAAGGATTAGGTCACTATGCATTTAAAAGCTTATAGCAGTATGAACTTAATGACTTGATCTTATGCTACACTTACTATGGGTGTATGTCCATCACATCATTCTCCTAATGATACAACCTTGTTATTAATGACATCCAATGTCCATGACCAGGAAACCATGATTATCTATTAATCAACAAGCTAGTTCAACAAGAGGCTTACTAGGGACTCTTACATGTTTACGAAACACACAAGTATTAGTGTTTCCTAATAATACAATTATAGCATGGGATGTAAACATTCATCATAAACACAAAGATATAATAATAACCAATTTTATTATTGCCTCTTGGGCATATCTCCAACAACAACTTCCCCAACCACTTCATGTGCGCCGTCATCAACACCGGCGAAACCAGCGCCAATCGCGAAAAGGGTGGAAACGGTTCTGACCCACCCAACGGTGGCATACCTAATGGCGGACCACCCAACGGTGGCCCCACCAACGGTGGCAATGGCGCGCCCGTCTACAACGGAGGGGCAGTCAAACCACCAACCATGGTGAATGAACACACCAGCGAACGCATCGTGATAAGGCTCAATGACAACGAGTGGGCCCGTTGCCGAGGAGCTCTACGAGGCAATCCTCTGCGCCCGGCACACCGCAGGACCTGGAGATGGGCTACCATTGGTTACTAAAGGAGGAGTACAGACGCCAGCTACACACGATCACGTAACTCGAAGCACGTAAAAAGCGGCGGATGAGTCGAGTCTTCGACGGGCCGGGATCTCCTCCCACAAAGGATCCTCCTCCAAAGGCAACGAGTACGTCGCCAATAAAAGGCGATGTCGAATGGTCCATCTCACCGAGCAGGAACGGATAGAGGCCACGAAAGTCCTCGACTTCGGTTCTATGATGGTCGACACACAGGGCAACGTGGTCCCAAAGACGCCGCAAGCTGCGGTGACAGCGGCCACCATGTACCTCCTCAACAACCAGCCGCTCGCTTGAGATCCCCGAGCCGCCATGCACCAATCTACGATGTAAGAGAAAAGGCGTTTGAAATGGAGATCAATAGACTCCTCGATGCCAATTTTATACGTGAGATCAAGGAAAGCACTTGGCTCGCTAACATGGTACTGGTGCCTAAAAAGACACGGATATCCTACGGATGTGCGTGGACTTCACCTCCCTGAATAAGCACTGCCCAAAGGACCACTTATCGCTACCGCGAATCGACCAAATTATCGACTCCACCGCAGGATGCGAGCGCCTCTGCTTCCTCGACGCCTACTCAGGCTATAATCAAATCCGAATGAAAGAGGAAGATCAAGAGAAAACGGCATTTACAACGCGTTTTGGTGTGTTCTGCTACAACACAATGCCCTTCGGGCTCAAAAATGCAGGAGCCACCTATCAGCGGTGCATGCAGGCTTGCCTCAAGAATCAGCTTGGTCGCAACATCCAAGTCTATGTTGACGACATCATCGTCAAGACTAAAGATGAAGCCTCGCTAATGGATGATTTACGCGAGACCTTTGCCAACCTTGACCGCTACCGGATCAATCTCCATCCGGACAAATGCACCTTCGGCGTACCATCTGGGCAGCTGCTCGGGTATCTCATCTCAGCACGAGGAATTGAGGCGAACCTGAAGAAAATAAAAGCCATACTGGCCATGGAGAAGCCAAATAACGTAAGAGGTGTCCAACAACTGGCTGGGCGAATCGCGGCACTCAGTCGATTCATCAGTCGAATGGGCGAAAAGGCATTGCCCTTCTACCAACTTCTTCGCAAAGCTGACAAGTTCGAGTGGACTGACGAAGCGCAAGAAGCATTCGAAGACCTCAAGCGTCTACTATCCACCTCGCCAGTACTAGTGACTCCACACGAAAAGGAACCTATGTTGCTCTACATCTCCGCCACCAATTAGGTAGTCAGCACGGTGCTCGTGGTGGAACGTGCCGAAGAAAGAAAAGTCCACGGGGTGTAGCGCCCAGTCTACTACCTTAGCGAGGTACTCACGCCAACAAAGCAGCGGTACTCGCACTACCAGAAGCTGGCATATGGCGTCTTCATGACAACCAGGTGACTGCGCCACTACTTCCAGGAGCACCCAATCGTGGTAGTCAACGACGCCTTGCTTGGGCATATTCTCAACAACCCCGACGCCACCGGACGAGTCGTGCTTTGGGGAATCGCGCTTTCCCCACGAGACATTACATATAAGAAACGCGACGCAATCAAGTCGCAAGTCCTCCCTGATTTCCTCGTACACTGGATGGAGAACCAACTCCCTGAAAAGCCAGATGTGTCCTATCTCTAGACAATGCACTTCGATGGGTCCAAACGAAAGGACGGAGTCGGCGCGCAGGTGTCATACTGACATCGCCCTAGGGAGACAAGTCGAAATACATTCTGCAAATGCAGTTCACTGCTTCCAACAATGAAGCTGAGTACGAGGCCCTGCTGCACGGGATGCGGATGGCGAAAGCCTGCGGCGCTAAGAGGCTCATCATCTACGGTGAATCCAAACTGGTGGTGAACCAAAAAATGCACGAATGCGACGCGCTGAACGATAACATGATCGCCTACCGCGATCTCTACGACACACTCAAAGGGGACTTCGACGGCTGTGAACTGCGACATGTAGGTCGTGAAAGCAATGAAGAGGCGGACGCACTCGCCAACATAGGCTTCACATGCGCCCCCATACCACCTAGGGTATTTCTCGAGCGTATCTGCGAACGCTCAATCAAGCCAAAGGCCGTAGAAAAGAAAACAAGCGCAACAATGGACTCGGGGGCTAAGCCACCCAATGAGCCAATGGCAGTCGACGACCTGGAGCTTGACACAAGACTCGGGGGACCAATGGGGGTCATGATGATCGAGCCATCTTCGACTCAACCCTACATCACATATCTTCTCAGCAAGAGGCTGCCGGATGACCCGACTGAGCACGACATATCGCACGGCGATCCAAGGCATTCGCCATCATCAACGACGAACTATATAAGCATAGCATCACAGGAGTACTCCAACGGTGCGTCTCCAACGCGGATGGAAGGGCCGTCCTACTCGACATCCATGAAGGGACTTGCGGGCACCATGTCAGCAGTCGCGCCCTCGTCGCCAAAGCTCTATGAGCTGGATTCTACTGGCCCACGACCATGCGCGACGCCAAGGACATCGTCCCGCGATGCAACGCTTGCCAGCGATTCGTGGATAAACCGCATGCACCTGGCGCGGAACTCTGACCAATACCATTGGCTTGGCCCTTTGCGCAACGGGGACTCGACATGGTCGGCAAACTCCCAAAGTCCTCGCGAGGAGGATATGTCTACCTTCTGGTCGCAGTCGACAACTTCACTAAGTGGATAGAGGCCATGCCAGTGGCAAACCAATCAGGAGCCAGTGCCGTCAAGTTCTTCGAATCCATTGTCTATCGCTTCAGCGTGTTGCATAGCATCATCACAGACAATGGGATGAACTTCACCTCCAAGGAGTTCCAGGGTTTCTGCGAAAACCTGGGAATCAACATAAGCTATGCCTTCGTAGCTCATCCACGGACCAACGGTCAAGTCGAAAAGGCCAACGGCCTCGTCTGCGGTGGAATCAAGAAGAGGCTCCTCTGGCCACTCGAGCAAGCCGCCGGATGTTAGCCAGACAAGCTGCAATCCATACTTTGGAGCCTGCGCACAACCCCAAATAATGCCACGGGATACACCTCGTTCTTCATGGTGCATGGTGCTGAAGTAGTACTACCCGCAGAACTACGCGTTAAAGCCCCGTGGGTGGTCGTGTACAGCGAGCAGGAGTCCACACACACTCTCGAAGATTCCGTCGATCTCCTTGACGAGGCACGGGACATCACAGCGGAAAGATTGACGATCTACCAACAGAACCTGCGTAACTACCACCGCAGAAGGCTACACCCCAGATCCTTCGTCAAAGGAGACCTGGTCCTGCGACTGAAGTAGCACGGGCACCTCAAGCTCGAGTCCCCTTGGGAAGGACTGTACGTGATTACAGAAGTAATCCTAGGTGGCACATATCGCCTTAAAGATTTCGAGACAGGAGTCGCATACTCCAACCCCTGGAACGTCGCGCAGCTGCGGTGCTTCTACCCCTAGTCGTTTTTCTTTCCTTTCATTACAAATAAGGCTATTCAGCCGGGCTACTTAGCCACACATTGTACCTCGGACTGATTCTGCGAATAAATAAACCTAAGTGCCCTGAAACTCTGTATCTTCCTCATTTTTTCTAGAAATTTTATCACTTAGGGGCTACGCCACCCTTTACACCCTTGTTCTACAACCAGACACAGTATCCCGAGTAGCTGACACAACAACAATCAAACCCTTGAGACAACACCAACCCATTTGCAACGCACCTGACACGTTGGCAAGGTGCTGAGATAAAATAAGTCAGGCTAACGAAAAGGAACTGCAGAGTACAAATGCACTCGCAAAACATATAAGCTAGCAAGCTCTTTACATATCGATATAACTCAATTACATCCAGCATATACATACAAACTTTACAATACTAGTACACTTATGTGCAGGATACAGGTTTAACTACTGCTATAGCAGAAGAACGTTCGTTTGTTCTTCAAAGAAGTCGACAATTTGTTCTGTTGTACGATCCATGCCTGATAATGGGGAACCATGTTCCAGGTCGAACCTGCTGGCGGGATCGGTGGTCCAGCAGCAATAGTTGCAATGTCTACATCAGGACTGTACAGTCGCACCAACGACAAGGCAGCCTTGGCACCAGCCACCAATTGCTGCTGCACGCAATCACGAGCTGCACTCAGATCCTGAAATTTAGCCAGGAGAGCCAACAGGCTCGAAGGGACGACGTCTAGTGGAAACATCATCTGGTAGATATTCCTCAGGCATGATTGCGATTTCTTCAGAAAGTGGAGCACTCGAGAGGCACGATCCTGCAGGGTCGCAAGTGCAATCACGCGATTGTGGTCCACCCAAAAATACCCACTTGCTTGAAGTTGTTCCTGGATTAAGTCGCTCATTCGGATGGTGATCCTGTCTTTCTCATCATGCTGATGACGCGCACTGACAACTGTACCAAGAAAAAGGCAAAGTATGAAAACAAGGAACTACCACGATTTACTACAAGAAAAGATAAGAGGGGCAGTAAGCTAACACTTGAACTGATCGTCCAGCTGCGTCACCTCCTCCAACAGATATTGCTCTCGGGTGGTAGCCTTCTCCGCCCTTGACTTCCACACATCTGCATTGCCGCGAAGGACGGGCAGCTCACGTTCCAGCTGCTTAACGCGATCGCGCAGTCACGAAAGCACAGACAACTCATCCACCCTGGAACGCGACTGCGCCAAAGTTTCGTCAGCGGATGGAGGGTACCGAGGATCACCCGGAGGACCACTCGACGTACCCTATCACAAGACAAGCAAGAGAGAATAAGGGACCATCCAACACATGGACAAAATCTCAAGTGCATTCAAACACGACAAAAGTATCAACAAAGACACTCGGCCAACGGCATGTTTCCAACAAAAGGATTCGAACTATTAAACTATTACAATATAACTACTGAGGAGCATCCTGCTTCTTCGACTTAGACTTCGGCTTTGGGGGCCTCATCGAGTCCGTGGCGGTATTATACGCCACAGACTTCCCACCAGCCCCTGACGCCGCTACCTTTGCTGCCTTCTTGGCTCGTTGCAGCTCCTCGGAATATTTGGTGACTATGTTGATGAGTTGTGGCCCGTACTTGCCGCGGACAGTTACAAAAGGAGCAAAAACTACTTGTTGACCATCTGCGCCGATGGGCATCGCCTTGGAGACCGCGGAAGAATCCACCTCCACTCCATGGGCTTGCACCATGGCGAGTGCCATGGAAGCGCCAACCGCACGCTGCGATTTCCTGAAGTCCGCGGGGATACCTCCAGTGAGGGACTCCACCAGGTCCTCCAAGTTCTCAATCAACTCAGCCTTGGGCGTCAGCTCCTCGTGGATGTGACTGAGCACAACCTTGGCCTTAGTCAACATCACCTGAATGGAAGCGCTGCAGTCCTCGACTACCGCGACGGCGCCTGCCAAAGCATCATTGCGACGAAGCGCCTGGGTGTCAAAGCTCAGACCACCAGCATCTACACAGAGCAAAGCGTCAACACAATATCAAGATATCGAAGAAAGAAACAATCAAGATCTAGAAGAAAAAATACCTGAAAGAGACTTGGCAATCAAGAATAGCTGTTCTTCGAACAACTTTTCCCTTGCAGCGATGGAGGCGCACAAATCCTCTTCGTGTTTCCATGATTCATCTAGCGCAACGACTGCCTCGTCGTGACTCTTCACTGCCGTGGCAAGCGTCTTTTCAAGAGAAGCAGCATCACGAAGAAGTTTGTTGTGCTCAGCTACAAAAAAATAAGATGGACCATCAGTCGAATGTACAAAATCCCACAAGAGCAAAAGAAGAAGCAAAATGCTAACCTTCGACGACGCGATGGTGATTGTCCAGCATTGCATGCTATCAACCCATCGCAAGTACCTGCTCCGCCAAACGAGCAGCTTCCTTCATAATGAGCTGCCTCAGGAAAAAAATAAAGGATCAGCAAATAACATGGATCACAAATTCGACTGCAACAAGCAAAGTCACACTTACATGCTCCTCTAGAGACTCCGAAGTCGATTGCCGCGCAGTCATTCGGACAACCATCTGGTGCTCCCCAGCATGTGGAGAACTCGATGAGTTGTGCCCGGAGTGGGCCACCAATGGAGGAGAGGAAGATCGTTCAGCTACTTCCTTGGCCTTGGAGTCCGCGACTCCAGATTCCTTAAAAAATTAGACATTGCTAGACGATGACGACGCCTCTTAACTACGAAACAAAATCTAGCATCAGGAAATGCAACTCCAAAGGGAACCAAAATGAGAGTTATATACTTACCAGTCAAATTTATCAAAGTCGAAGGTTTGCTCCTCCGACTTCGACGACTCCTTTGGTAGCCGCATTTTCTTGCGAGCAGATGGCACCATGGAGCTTATAGGAATAGCAGGAATCGACTCCTCTACACCAAGGGATGGACCTTCTGGAGGCGAAGGAGAAAAAGCGTCTGAATCCTCGCTGCGAGAATGCTAACGAGTGTCTAGCCCGCTGGACTCGGGGGCTTCCTCCTCCTCTTCAAGTGGGACGGTCGATTCCGACTCGTCCTCTTCATCTACTTCATGAGGAATAACCCCCTCAAGAAGAGGGGGCAAACTGGGAGACACCTCCAATCCTCCATACAGAAAACAATTCAGTACACGTCAAGAAATTAGAAGCAATCGACAAATAAAGCTACTTCGTAGCACAAATCTACCTCAGGAGGAGGGTTAGATGCGTCGAAGGGAGGCACGACTGGCTCGCCCGGGAGAACCTCCTTGGTGGTATACTTTGTCACAAGTCACAGCCTCTTTTCTACTTCACCCGCGGAAATGCCATCGGCAGATACGTGAGTGACATCGTCCGCATCAGCCCATTGGAACATGGGGTGGACTCTGGCCTGCAGAGGCTGGATGCGGCGGCACAACCATGTGCGAATGAGGGTGCCGCCTCCCTCTTATTTACATATGTGACTCTTGAGGTCGCAGACGTGCTTGTACAACACTGCCATCTCCTCGGATTCGCCAGGCATCACCACCTTCTTCCAAGAACGCCTCCTCTTGCACGGTGTCGCAGGGTCGAAGGGCGCGAGTCCGTAGTGCTCTCCGTTGGCCTTCTGGTCGCGGATGTAGAACCACTTGTCCCTCCACCCATGGATGGACTCCATGAGCTTCATATCAAAATATGTGGCGGAGGAATCGACATGGATTCCGAAGCCTCCTACGTCATAGACTAAGGAACCAGATGCTGATTGACGCTTCAGCTTGAAAATCCTATTAAAGAGGCCAAAGTATGGCTCGATTCCGAGACAGCACTCGCAGAATGTAATGTAGCAGGCGATGTGGAGAATAAAGTTTGGGGACAGCTGATGCAGTTGGAGCTCGTAGAAACAAAGGAGGCCCCTAAAGAAAGGATGCAGGGGCAGGGAAAGACCGCGGATGATGAACGCTAGGAACATCACCCGGAAACCAGCAGGAGGACAATGAGTTACCTCGCCACTTGGCACTCACGAATCATCCACCACAGGTGACAGAACTCCATCTTGACGGAGAAGACAGAGCTCGGATGACTTGATGATGGATGCACGCCACGCACCATTGGTGACGCGGGTGCCCACGTCCTTCTTCTTCCCGGCGCCGGTGGCGCTAGTGCCCACAATGGCAGAGTCGCCCTTCTTCTTGGCAGCAACAATGGCGGCGACAGACTCAGCGGCAGCGCCTCCCTTCTTTTTCCCCATCTTGCGGTGGCGGTGCGAGCGGAGGAAGTAGCTCAGGAACACGCGGAGTTGGTCCAGCGCCACGAAGAGAACAATCTATAAGAAGCAGAGAGCAGCGGCAATGGCGATGGAAGCACAAGCAGAGAAAAGAGCAGATGGGAAAATTACCGCAGCTGCGCTGCTACTTAACCCCCTTGTGGATGCCATCCAACGGCCAGCAAAAACCCTATTGGACGTATGGCGCACATCGCGGTCGACACGTGGAGAGGCCAAAACACGAACCGTCCCCCACTACCTCCATTACGTGTAGAAAGCAAGGAGGCGCAGTTAAAACGAAAGATTACACACGCCCGGTCAAATCAAGGTCAGAAAATGGGACCCACCGCTTGTCACGTCCCATCAAAGCCGCTCAAGCGGGCAACTGAGGTCATCGCATCGTTAGCACTGATGTCATCAAGATGAGCACTACAAGATTTCGACTACTTTAGTCCTTGCTCGAGTCTTCGACTCCACCAAGCACTCAGGGGCTACTCCCATAGGGAGCACTGGTCGCGTGATGTCTACAAACTTCTATTCTTGTAGACAATTGTTCGGCCTCCAAGTGCAGAGGTTTGTAGAATAGCAGCAAGTTTTCCCTTAAGTGGATCACCCAAGGTTTACCGAACTCAGGGAGGAAGTGGCCAAAGGTATTCCCTCTCAAGCAACCCTGCAATCAAGATACAAGAAGTCTCTTGTGTCCCCAACACACCCAATACACTTGTCAGGTGTATAGGTGCACTAGTCCGGCGAAGAGATAGTGAAATACAAGTGGTATGGATAATTATAAGTGGTAACAGTGCTAGAAAATAGCTTGATGGTGTGGAGGAGACTAAAGACAATCTGAAATAAAGATGGAAGCAAGCAAACATGTAACAGATCTAGTTGCAAACGGTGTTTCAATGCTTAGAAACAAGGCCTAGGGATCATACTTTCACTAGTGAACACTCTCATATAAATATATTCTCTTTATGATACTACTCTTAACTACTCTCCGGTTGAACACTCTAATCGATGGTAGGGCTATAACAGCACACCTCAAAGTTCATCTTTCCCATCTAGATAACCCCACACTGTCACCTTGAGTACTATAATGGTCCAACAAACACCACAATTTCATAGAAACATCCAACTCCAAATGTCTTCCGGTAGAATATAATTTTTGAGGTAACATGCACCATCATAAACTTGATCAAAGTATTTGTAAAACATTCATAGCTGGGAGCATAGTACTTCAACATAGCATGAAAGATAAAGTTCTAACAATAAGACATAGTAACTATGTTGTAACATGAAAAAGCACAAACAAAATACATGAATAACAATGCATTGAAAGACGTTTGTTTGTTTCACATAAAGAAAACATAGCATAATGGCATTCAGCTTGTCTCTCATAGAGTAGCAAATATAAATGCAAAGGACACCTTCAAAGTTCATAAGAGTGACTAGATACAAATAGTTTAAAACAAGCAATATCAAGTTATGCATCAATCAAATAGTCTTGGGACAATGCACATAGCACTAAGAATGGCCACTATGCTCTCAAAGTAGGTGCATAAAGGTAGAAGGTGGAGACTCAATATATAAGTTGAAGAAAGGCCTTCATAGAAGGAAGTAGAGATTCAAGTTTCATAAAGAGCTTCCAAACATTATGGTACTTGTTAGCTTTCAGCTCTCATTAAGCATCTTTAAGGTGATTAAGGTTAAAGTGACACAACTAAGAGGATATGCTTGACAAGTTATAAGCCAAAATCTCATGCCCCTTACTTACGAAGACCGAACCTCATGCTACTCAACTTTAGTCACGAGTAAGCTCTTGTCATTGTAAGTACATATGTATCATAAAGAACCGCCAACGGGGTACCCCTTGCACATGATACAGGATCTATCCCATAATCAAAATGACAAGGCAAGCAGACAATGAGCATCTCAGCGATCTTTTTATTTGCTATTTGCATAGGTTTTTATTGAGGATGCTTCATAGAGTGCTCATTATGGTGATGCTGCAAGTTTCCACCATGATTAGGCATGGCTTAGGCTAGCGGCCCAGGCATTTCTCTAACACACATACAAACTCCATGATCTTACAAGTTCCACTTTTATTTCACACCGCCGGGATCCATAAGCAAAAGAACATGATATCAACGGGGTACAAAGTACAAGTGCAATGTTGAAAGTGTTCCCCATGATACATGGTTCTTCTAAGTTCAACTTATAAAGCGCAAGCATATACACAATAAAGAAGGACCCAATGGTTCAAGTTTATTAAATGCAAGAAAAGTAAAGTGTGCCATCAAGTTCGTGATAGCTTTAATCACTAACTTTCACATAACAAGTTTAATTTGGAAGGTAGATAAAAACATGAATATACTTGGAATAGCAATTGCTAATAGGTAGGTATGGTGGACTCTTTGGAATAACTTGGTTTAAGGAGTTGGATGCATGAGTGGGACTCATACTTGGTTACGGAGGCTAGCAAAAGACTAGGAGCGACAAACTAAGAGAGCAATGATGGCCATAATCATGCAGAGCGACAAAACATCATTGATCAAAGCATAAAGTGATATTAAAAGTTGAAAACTAAAGGATCATCAAGGCTTTGGTGACTTGGGATAGTCATAACATGGTGTGAGCATGCGCCAAGTCAACCCAAATAAAGCATCAAAGGAGAATACCACTATGCTATGCTTTAATATGCTAAAACAACGCATGATTCATCCAAGGCACATTAAGAAATCTCAATTGTTTATAACAAGTCATGCTATAGAAAATAATACTAAGCATAAAGCCAAAACAATATCAAGCATGGCATGACAAAGCATAGGCCACAGTCAAAAACAAACTCCTTTTACCACTTAAGCATGAACTTTCCTACTCTTTTCCAATCCAAACCAAACTATTTGAAAACCAATGCATGAAAAAGGGGTTCCAACCAATTTATTCAGCAAACTAAACAAACCAAGAAAACGAAAAACCAAAAACAAAAACAAAAAAGAAGACGCTCCAAGAACAACACAACTGTGCATGAAACAATAAAAATGAAGCGTTTAGAAGAAACCTGGCATTTTTATTGATGAAGAGGGGATGCCTTGGGCATCCCCAAGCTTTGACGCTTGTACTTCTTGAATATTTTTGGGGTGACACGTGTGGCATCCCCAAGCTTGAGCTTTATTCCATCCTTCATTTCATTACTCATTCCTTCCATACACCTGAAATTTTTTCCTTCATACAAAACTTCACACAATCTTTATTAGCAACATTAGTGCACTCAAGATAATAAGTCTTTCGGTTTAGTTTCAACACCAATAAAACTTCCATTAAAACACTATATACTATAGCACTTCCCTCAAAAAGCTCAATTCCCCAAAACAACTCAAAAAGGAACCAACAAGAAGCAAATGCAGAAAATGGCAGAAATCTGTCAAAACAGACCAGCAGGTAAAGACGATTTGTTTAGAAGACCTTATGTTGCTCAAATGAAAAGGTGTTGAACTAACGAAAGTTAGATAACAACCTGGGCCAGAAGCAAAAAAATTCATGCCTGAAAAGGACGTACAGAGATTTTACACGATTTTGTACGGTGAAGCACAGAAATCTGTTTCGGGACAGCAACTTTCCCAATCATTACTTCTCTCTCATTAGGGGTTACTCTTAGCACAAAAAGCAAATAAAAAGGATAAGGAGCAGTTATTGCAGAGGTAATAACTTCCAAGACTCATCTAAAACTTTTGGGTTATCTCCCAATAAGTACTTTTCTTTAACGCCTTTAAGTTAGGCATGATAGTTTGAGAAGATGCTCACATAAGAAATATGAATTCAAGTAAAAGAGAGCATCAAGAAGCAAATTCAATGCACATTTAAGTCTAACCCACTTCCTATGCATAGGAATCTTGTAAAGAAATAAGTCATGAAAGCACAAAGCAACAAGCATAGGAAAGCAAAACAAGTGCAGCTTCAAAATTTTCAACATAAAGAGGGGAAACTTAATATTATTGAGATGCATAAAACCATGTTTCCCTCTCTCATAATAACTTTCAGTAGCATCATGAATAAAATTAACAATATAACTATCACAAAAAACATTCTTATCATGAGCCACATGCATAAAACAATTATTACTCTCCCTATAAGAATAGCCATTCTTATTAATCATAGTGGGAGCAAATTCAACAAAATAGCTATCATTATTATTCTCATCACCATAATGATCAAATATAGGAGGCATATTGTAGTCATAATTAATTTCTTCCTCAATAGTAGGTGGACTAAAAATATCATATTCATCATTGTAATCATCATATAATGGAGGCTTGGTATCATCATAAGCAATAGAATAGCTATCTTCCAAAGCCGGGGAACTAAAAAGATCATTTTCATAAAAACTAACTTCCCCAAGCTTAGACTTTTCCATAGCATTAGTAATAATGGTGTCCAAAGAATTCATACTAACAACATTGCTATTATCATGCAAATAAAGTTCCATAGGTTATTTAATTTTCTCTTCAAACACATCATGTCCTAACTAAAGATAAATGTTATAAAGCTCTCTAATTTTGTTGTTGTTTTCCATTAACCCTAACTAGTGAAAACAAGAAACAAAAAGACAAAATTGCAGAATCTAAAGGAAATAACTTCGAGCACTCACACTGGAGGATGTGAGTACCTTTTACCTTACCTCCCCGGCAACGGCGCCAGAAAATACTTGCTGGCACGTGGTTGACGTGGGAGCTTCTTCTTCTTTAGTCCCCGGCAACGGTGCCAGAAAATAGCTTGATGTCTATGCACTTCTATTCTTGTAGACAGTTGTTGGGCCTCCAAGTGCGGAGGTTTGTAGAACAGCAGCAAGTTTTCCCTTAAGTGGATCACCCAAGGTTTATCGAACTTAGGGAGGAAGTGGTCAAAGGTATTCCCTCTCAAGAAACCCTGCAATCAAGATACAAGAAGTCTCTTATGTCCCCAACACACCCAATACACTTGTCAGGTGTATAGGTACACTAGTTCGGCGAAGAGATAGTGAAATACAAGTGGTATGGATAATTATAAGTGGTAACGATGCTAGAAAATAGCTTGATGGTGTGGAAGAGACTAAAGACAATCTAAAATAAAGATGGAAGCAAGCAAACATGTAACAGATCTAGTTGCAAACGGTGTTTCAATGCTTAGAAACAAGGCCTAGGGATCATACTATCACTAGTGAACACTCTCATATAAATATATTCTCTTTATGATACTACTCTTAACTACTCTCCGGTTGAACACTCTAATCGATGGTAGGGCTATAACAGCACACCTCAAAGTTCATCTTTCCCATCTAGATAACCCCACATTGTCGCCTTGAGTACTAGATCGGTCCAACAAACACCACAATTTCATAGAAACATCCAACGCCAAATATAACTCATAACAAGTATTTGTAATCTCTAGCCTAAGTGCCACCATGGTGTGCACGCTGTCACTTTCACACACATGGGGAGAGCAGAGATCTATTAAAGCACTTGAGTAGCAAGGTAGATCTACTTGATTACAAAGCTCGTGATCACAATATGATCATGCATAGAGAGAGATGAACACATAGCTACTGGTAGAACCCTTAGCCTCGAGAGAGAACTACTCCCTCCTCATCATGGGAATCAGCAATGGTGATGGAGATGGCGGTGGAGATCGATGGAGATGGCTCCAGGGGCACTTACCTATCCTGGCAGGGTGCCGAAACAGAGACTTTTTGTCCCTCGAATCTTCCCTTCGGTGGCGGCAGCGCTAAGGAACTTTTCGTGGCTGGAGGCTTTACTATTTAGGGTTTATGCATCGGGAGGCTCTTATAGGCAAGAGGGGAGACCGAGGGGGTGCCGGAGGGGCCCACACCACCCCCTGGCGCGGCCTGGCCTAGCCTGGCCTACGCCACCAGGTGGTGTGGCCGCCCTCTGGCCCTTCTCCGTCTCGTATTCTTGCTCCAAGTGTCTTCCGATAAAATATCAACATTGGCTTTTGTCCCGTCCAATTCCGAGAATATTCATTTTCTGACTTCCTGGAACCAAAAACAGTAGAAAACAGGCATCTGACACTATGGCTCTCTGTTAATAGGTTAGTCCAAGAAATCATATGAAAATTACTCCAAAGTGTGGACAAAAAATAAGAAAGTAGATAAAACCAAGCATGGAACATCAAAAATTATAGATATGTTTGCAACGTATCATCGCGCACCCTACAATTTTCGTTTTATGCAGGAATATGGACATTCAAAGCATACCCAACCACTCAAATCTACGATTCAACTATAGATCATGGGTTACTCCCATAGGGAGCGCCAGAAGCAAATTCGACTGAAACATGCAAACAAAAGATGACAGCAGTCGCAAAATTTTAGTCCTCGCCCGAGTCTTCGACTCAACTAGGCACTCGGGGCTACTCCCATAGGGAGCATTGGTCGCGCACCCTATGATTATTTGCACATCGTACTATGTGTTGATAACATCCACACTCGAAGACTATGGCGACACCGCCTCGTATTTTTCCCTACAAATAGACTGCGTCTCCTGGGCCACCCGAATCATCTCCGTGATGACAAAAAATTCGGATGCCGCGCTTGCAGCGTGAAGATAAGACCTGAATAAGGCATGGAAACACATTTGTTGCGCACTACAAGAAATATATCCGTGCCTATAGGCACGATGAACATGCCTTGACGGACATGTCGAGTGCTCACACCCATATACTGGAATTAGACTCCTGTAAGACCTCCGCGGCTTGAGTCGAATTACACCAACACTTTTCCGAATTCGAGTCCGGGGACTCGAGTTCGAGTATATTGCGTTGTTTTTCCCTAAGGAAGTTAACTGATATCGATACATCGGTTAAATCAGGCATGCATATCAACAATTCCTATGACATAAATAGCACACTCAAAAAAAATACTCAGTCATGCACTCGAAAGGCTTCATAAAGTCTCCAGTCGAATCTACGATTCCACTAGACACTCGGGGGCTACTGACATGGGTATACCCTGCAGGTACTCGAGTTTGGTATATACGGTCTAGATAAGGTGGAAGCTCACGGCGTTTCCACTGCCTGATGAAGACTTCGAGTGTCCCACGGACTCTTGATTACTTGCGAGACAAGAAGAAGCTTAAAGATAGAAAGTTTAAAGGGAAAACCCTAATCTATAACCGACTCGACTCACTACCCGAGACCTAGCCTATCTATATAAAGGCTAGGAGGGGGCGGCGAGGAGGACACATGCAACCCTACTTTCCACAACTCTCGCCAGATTACATCTGCGCACCCCTGTAATCTTCGATTCCTCCATTAATTCCAAGAGATGACAAGCAGGAGTAGGGACCTCTACGAGGCCTGAACCTGGGTAAACCTTGCGTCCATGTGTGCTTGTTTGCTAGCTGACTAATGCCTCTAGCGCTCCCTCCTTCTCCAAAACCCAAGTCCATAACAATGGGCATTGACGAGTTAAACCCTCGTCACAAGGAGACACAGTTTTGTTTCTTTGATGACCAACACACCAAGGACCTGCCAAGAAATTGGCAAGCCCTGGAGGTTGATTTCCTTCCAACTTTGTCTCCCGCCCAATCCAAATCCGTGAAACTATGAATAACAAATCTTGAGCCCTTGGGATACCATAAGACAAAGTTTGGGGTATAAACTAAATATTGAAAGATTCGCTTAACCGCCACAAGGTGGCTTTCTTTTGGGGCGGCTTGAAACCATGCACAAATACCCACACTTAACATGATATCTAGTCTAGATGCACAAAGATAAAGCAAAGAACCAATCATAGCTCGATATACCTTTTGATCCACATCTTTACCCTTAGTATCGAGAGTGAGATCACACTTGAGAGGCATGGGAGTCTTGGCTCCATTTAAATTTGTCAACTTGAACCTCTTGGTCATATCTTGAATGTATTTGGCTTGATTAATGAAGATACCTCCAATCACTTGCTTCACTTAAAAACCAAGAAAGAATTACAATTCCCCCACATAGACATTTCAAACTCATCGATCATTAGCTTAGCAAATACATCATTGAAAGCTTTGTTAGGAGAACCAAAGATAATAGCATCAACATAAATTTGACATATGAACAACTTTCCTCCAACTCTGTTAGTAAAAAGAGTGGGGTCGATTAGCCCAACTTCGAAACTATGATCTACCAACAACTTTCTATGGTGCTCATACCATGCACGTGGATCTTATATACGTCCTTAGAGTGCCTTATCAAGTTTGTAGACGTGGTTTGGAATCTTGGGATCCTCAAAACCTGGAGGTTGCTTGACATACACCAACTCATTTAAGGGACCATTGAGAATGCACTTTTAACATCAATTTGTTGTAACTTAAAGTTATGATGATATGCATATGCAAGCAAGATACGAATGGATTCAAGACGGGCAACGGGGGCGAAAGTTTCACCGTAGTCGATACCCTTGACTTGGGAGAAGCCTTGAGCCACCAATCTTGCCATGTGGCGAATAACCATCCCATTTGCATCTTGCTTGTTCTTGAATATACACTTTGTTCTGATGACATTATGGCACTCCTTGGGTCTCTCCACCAATGACCACACTTTGTTGCGCTCTAAGTTGTGAAGTTCTTCATGCATGGCATCAAGACAATCCGGGCCTTCAAGCGCTTCATACACCTTTTCGGGCTCTACACAAGAAATGAAATTATTGTGGCCAACAAAGTTAGCCACTTGGTTACGAGTAGAAATGCCCCTTTTAAGATCGCCAACAACATTTTCAAGAGTAATTACTTCACGGGTGATCTTAGCGATCCTCCTTGCTTCATGATGAGCATGATCTTCCTCAATGGATTCTTGAGAAGCTACTTGGTCATCACCACTATTTTGATCCTCGTCTTGACCTTGAAATTGAGCTTGCTCCTCTTCTTGAGCTTGCTCGACATTTTGGCTATGTCCATCCTCATGAGCTTGACCTTGGTCATTATGGGGTGAAGAACACCCGTCATTTACTTGAGCTTGACCTTGACCATGAGCTATCTCTTCAACAATGGCATCTTGGTGGCTATGGGGTTGATGTAGATCTAGTGTAGGTGAGGGCCCCACTTGCGTAGAGCACTGTCCTTCTCCTTCCACCACAAGGGGTTCCTCAATAGGGCAGAAAAATTCCACACCCATTATTATTATGTCTTGAGGAGGAATTTCACCATCTACATCACCAAGATCAATTTGCCCCACTCGGGAGCCATTATGCTCATCAAACTTCACATTAGAGGATACTATAACTTGCTCGGTGGACTTGTTATAATCCTATAGGCGTGAGAGTATGATGCATAGCCAACAAAGATACCTTTAATAGAACGAGTCTCGAATTTAGATAACCGGTTGCCTTTCTTGAGAATATAGCACTTGCACCTAAACACCCGAAGGTAGTGGATACTTGGCTTCTTGCCGATGAGGATCTCATATGGAGTCATATACAAATGCTTGCAAAGATAAACCCGGTTAGTGTCATCGGATTGATGACAAGTACGCCATGAGGGGGTCCTCGAGGCATGCGGAAGATAGGGGTGTGAGACGTACGGTATTCCAAGACGGTGAGCACACAAGTTTACCCAGGTTCGAATCCGCTGGCTTTGGACAGATCCTACTCCTGCTAGCAATCCAGTAATACGGCAGAGCCGGAATATGGGTTACAAGGGTTTCTCCTGTGAGAGTTGAGATTGTAGACTATTGAGGTGTGCCCTAAAGGCTCTCCCTAGGACGGCTTATATAGATATCCGGCCTAGGGTTTATATGAGAGATCTATCTGGCTACGACTAAGAGTTGGTTATAGAGTACATCTTGAACTACAAGTAACATCATGGACCTAAGTCGGTAAGTCTTCTGGGCCTTCCCGTAGACGGATTGGACTCCGTGTTTCTCCCTGACTGGGCCGCCCGTGAAGCAAAGCTCTAACCCAAAGTGGGCCACCCTGGTCAGTGAGGAACTGTGAGGATACCCGGAAAGTATATCCCCAACAGCAGCCCCCGGAGGCCTCCAAGATCCGAAGTCGGATTTATCATCGTCTAGCTTGATCTTCGGCTTGGAGAATCTTGAAGGGTTCCTGAAACTTCACAACAAAAAATACGATCCAGGTCTTAAAAAATAAGTCAGACCTATTAACAGGTTACTCGGATTTTCCAGCTTGATTTCAAACTAAGCCAGAACTTGGTCTCTAACGCCATCTGACACAAGTCATGGTCAAGTCACGTCATCTGACAGGCATTCCGTCAGCACGACCGTTGGTGGATCCACGGTTTGCGGAACCGAGGCGCCGTTTCAATGCATGCACGGAGATCGAGGCGACGTAATCATCGCGTGGGTCCTTCCTAGTTCCTTCCACGACGCGTGGCGGTTACACTGTAGCATTTGCACGAATCTTGGCGCAGTTAGGTGGATATAAGGGGTTAGGATTTTCTCCTTCTCCTTTCACCAGTCCTTTGCCTTTTCCTCTCCTCCCAATCTCCCTGTGCGCATAGAGCTCCCCCGTTACTCCTCCACAGAACTCCCAGCGCCGCCCATTCTAGGTCAACTGCTCGCTGGAGAAATGGCTTCATCTTCCTCCTCCGGCTTGGCAGCGGCGGCGACGGCGGAAGCAGTGGCAGAGAAAGAGAGCTTTCGCGGGCTCTAGATTCACTGCGCTCAACGACGAGGGTCTCAAGAACATGGAGAAGGAAGGGCTCCTTGCCGCCAGCGACTGGCGGAGCGGCTTCGAGGAAACCGTCCCCAACCCGCGCGACGGCGAGCGGGTCCACTTCGGCACACACCTCGACAGAGGTTTGTCGTTTCCTCCCTCGGAGTTCTTCTCCGAGGTGATTGATCATTACGGAGTTCAACTCCATCATCTTCCTCCCAACTCTCTTTTAGAGATGAGCGCGTACTCTTCTTTGTGTGAGGGCTTTCTTGGCATTAGGCCGAGTTTGACTCTTTTTCGGTACTATTTTCATGTTCGGAGAAACTCCATTACCGCCGGTGTTCCTTACATCACCGGTACTATTAGCTTTTAGCTTATATGCGAGCGCGCGTATCCCAAAATATTAGCTAGTGACTCGGTCAAACAATGGCCAGCCACATTTCTCTATCATAGGGATATTCCGGCTCCCGGCAAAGCTACTGCTTTGCCGGCTTTTGTTGACGGAGCTGCCACGGCCCAACCGTCTTGGGACGAGGCTGCTCCGGCTCTCTCTGACGATCTGATCCTTGCTAAGAGGCGGATCGAATATCTGATCAAACACAAGGGACTGAAGGGATCCGACTTGGTCCAATGCTGGGTCTCACGCCGGATCCAGCCCCTTCAGTACCATGGGGATCGAATGATGCACTCCATCACGTCATCCAAGAAAGACTCCCTCTGCATCAGCCCCAAATCCTACACCACTCAGGGCTACATAAGCCAGATCAAGTGGCTGATCAGGGAGCGGATCGAGAGGAGAATCCCGGAGGTTTCTCTGGATATGTATACGGCGGAAAACCCCGTAGTGCTGGTAAGCTTCCATCAGTACACCTTTTATGTGTTTCAATCTTTGAGTTACACTGCAATGTTGATATGTTTTCTTATTTTCAGCTAGCTGACCTCCCCGAGTCGGAACTTTCTCCGCTCGAAGGATATCCTCCTGAGTTTTCTCAGGAGACAGAGGTGGTCCCATTGCCGGACCTTGCGCTCAAGAAGCGCAAAGCTCCAACAGTGGTTGTTGGCTCAAAGGAGGTGCCCGTCGTGAAGAGGTAACTTTCAATCACAACTTCCACCTTTGTACTTTACTCGAATTTCTTTCTGAGATGTAATGTTTCCGACTTTACTACATTCTCAAAGAAAAACCGCTCCTCAAGGGCAAGGGGAAGGGAACTTCTTCGAAGCCCTTGCGACAGATGAAGCTCACCATAGCTTCCCCCGCCGTGGCTCCTCCGACTCCTGCCCCTCAACCTTCTGCAATGCCGGTGACCATTCCTTCTCCGGTCATCGCAGAAGATCCGGCTCCTTCCACGGAGCCTGCGATCCTTGAATCGCAAACAGACGTCACCATGGGTGAGTCAGATCTAGATAAGGGTGAACCCTCTTTGGGTAATGATCCCTCGGAAGAAACCTTCGCCGAAAACCTTATCAGCAATCCGGGACTTGCCAAGTTTGGCCTATCCCAGAAATCTGGTGAAGAAATCCAGCGGCTCGCCAAGCAATGCCTGGAGAAAAGTACTTTATCTGCCGAAGAAGAAGCACAAGAAGCAGAGGACGTCAAGCACTCCATTCTTCTTGAAAAAGTGCTTCTTCGCAACGAGAGGATCAGGTCCCGAGAGCTTCCAACTGCTCATGTTACCCCTATGCCTCTCGCTGAGAAGGTTGCCATTGAGGTGAACGTGAGTTTGGATAAACTCACTCGCGAAAAATATATGTAAGTCGGAATTCCAACTCCTGTTTTTCTTTTATTTCATATCATATCCTCTAGCCCCCAAGCATGAAGTAGGATAAATAATCCGGGTTTATGCTTCATTAGGATGCCAAAGAATGAACTAGTGTATCCCCCAAGCCTCGTGCTGATATTAGCAAAAATATTAGTCCGAGTCTTAAGTAGCTTTCTGACTTTGGGTATTCTGACTTACAGAAAGTATATTCCTATAACCAGGATTTATTGAAGAATGTCTGTGATAAGCGTAGAGAGATCAAGGCTCTCCGTCTTAAAAATGTTGAACTTAAAGTTGCCAAGGATGAAGCCGAAGGTAAACATTCCGAGACTCAAACCTTGTCTTTGTTTTTTCAATGTCGAATTTTTCTGAACTGTTGTTCTTTTTGTCTTACAGCGCTGGTGAAAGAATCCTGCGCCATGATCGAAGAGGCCGAGAACCTCAAGACCTTGGTGGTGGAGAACAAGGAGCTTCGCCAAGAGCTGGACCAGCTCAAGGCAAATCATGAAAAGAGGATAGCTCAAGTCCTTGAATCCTCCTCCATGGCTACTGAAGAGCATGATCACAAGATCGCTGCTCAAGATAAAACAATCTCAGACCTCAAGAATGAGCTTAGCAGAGAGAGGGACCTTTCCTAGGCGTTCCGGGCTGAACTCCAGAGTCTCCGGGAGGAGAAGACCAAAATTGACGACGTCATTTTTGGTACGTTCCATCTGTCTGACTTGTCTTTTTCTTCGACTTCTATAAATGTCGGATTTTTCTTAACTTGTTTTGTGTATAGGTCCTCTGAACTTGACGGACTCTTCTTCCACCGAGCCCCGCACCCACCGGCTTACCCAAGTCAGTGACCTGCTTCATAACTTCCGCCAATCCCTTGAGGACATCGGTGAAGCTCTCAAGATTCCGGACATGCACAACATGTCGGATTTCCAGGTGAGGGACAAGGCAAAGGAGATGCCGCAACTTGTTCGGGATTGGAACATGTCCTACGCGCGGACTGCGCCGCAGAACGCTCTCACCATGGTCATGAGCCATCATGGAAACATGGAAATATGGCAAGTGACTAGAGGGTACTGCAAAGTAGATGATGACGGCCAGGAGCAGGACCATCAAGCCATCATGCACTCCTGCGCCGGATATGGGTGTCACGTGGCTGACCTGACCAACTATGAGACCCCTTTCTTCACCCGCGTGGATACTCCGCCTCCTCCTCTAGAAGAATCAGCAGAAGTTTCCAATGATGAATGCACCAACTCGGATGCGGACATCTCTGAACGATACCAAGGCGACATCTCCAGCGAGCCGGTAGCTCCTTCATCTCCTCCTGCATCATAGATTACCAGAAACATTTTGTATTATCTGAAAAAACATGATGCGTTTGTAAATATGAAGTATTATTATTTTGCTAGTGCTAAGCTTTTGATCTATTCAACACTTTTGGCTTTTCAAAAAATTTGTGTGCCTGAAATGTTTTCATAAGCACTTGTATTTTTTGTCTATACTTATCGTTTATCTGGCTTTCCACCTCGTCCCTTTCGTGAGCCGGCTAAACCTTCTGCCGGAAACTTTGCCGAGAAACGGAGCTCAATTGCTAAACCAGTTTAAACTCGGAAACAAAACCGGCTTCCAGTACCAACAATTCACTACTCGGAAAATGCCCGCATCCAGCAATCAGACAAATAACCAAAGTAAAGACTAGAAATTTTAGAGTTATACCCGAAGGTAGCAATTTTAGAATTGGAAATCTAGACCAGAACGAACATGAGCATAAAGTACTTTCAAGCATTCTGGGATTTTGGACTATGACATGATCATTCGGAAATAAGATGGTAAAAACTTCTCAGAAAAACTTGAGGCAACCAAAACTTTTATTTCTCACAGAACATGTACATATATATGATTACAAAGAAGGATAAACTAAGAATAAAAGGGACGTAGCTGAGCAATATTCCACGGTCTGTCTAGCTCATCCGGATTTGTACTGCCTCCAGCTCTCTTTCTCTTCTTAGTAGCAGGTCTTTCTTTGACTAGCCTCATGTCAGTTAAGTAGTACGATCCATTGTGCAATACTCAACTAACTAAAAAGGGCCCTTCCCATACTGGGGAAACTTTGTGCTTTCTTTGTTGCACAAGTCGGAGAACCAAATCACCTTTATTGAAAGATCTATTTCGGACTCTCTGGTTATGATACTTGCATAACTTCTGCTGATAGGCTGTAGATCTCATTTCAGCAACGACGCGAACTTCTTCGACTAAGTCGAGATCATTTTGTCGAGAAATCTCGGCATCCTCTTCGATATACATGGTCACTCTAGGAGAAGTATGAATCAAATCACTAGGAATAACTGCTTCTGCGCCATAGACCAAGAAGAAAGGTGTGTATCCTGTTGACCTGTTTGGAGTTGTTCGTAAACTCCAAATTACAGAGGGTAGTTCCTCTGCCCAAGCCCCTGCAGCACGTCGTAGTGGTGCTTCGAGTCTCGGTTTTAGCCCTTGTAGGATTAAACCATTTGCTCTTTCGACTTGTCCGTTAGCCTGCGGATGTGTGACTGATGCAATGTCAAGCCAGATATTTTGGTCGTTGCAGAATTCAGCCAATTCTCCCATAGAAAAGTTACTCCCGTTGTCCGTGATAATGCTATGCGGATAACCATACCGGATTATAACATCCTCAACAAATCTTTTGGCTGTTGCTCCATCACAACTAGTGACAGGTTTAGCCTCAATCCATTTTGTGAATTTATCCACCATCACTAGGAGGTGAGTAAACCCGCTTGGAGATCGTTTAAATGGTCCTACCATATCAAGCCCCCAGACCGCAAAGGGCCATGTTATAGGTATTGTTCGCAGCTGATCAGCCGGAACATGAGCTTGTTTGGCATACTTTTGGCAGCCTTTGCACGTCTTGACTAATCGTTCGGCATCTGCCTGAGCTGTAAGCCAGAAAAATCCGTGTCTAAAAGCTTTTGCCACTAAAGATTTGGCTGCAGCGTGGTGACCACACTCGCCTTCGTGGATTTCTCTTAAGATTTCCACTCCTTCTTCCGGAGATACGCAGCGCTGAAAACCCCCAGAAATACTCCGTTTATGGAGCTCACCTTTAACAATAGTATAGGCTTTTGCTTGTCGGATAATCTGTCGCCTCAGAACCTCGTCTTCGGATAATTTGCCGTCTACCAAATAATCTAGGCAGGGTTGAGTCCAGCTGGGGATTACAGCCAGAACTGCTATCAAAGGTGAGTCGGATTTGGTCGGATACTCCTCATCTACTCCCTTTATTGAGGGAACTTTGAGGTGCTCTAAAAAAGCGCCATCCGGGACCTCTTTCAGCGCAGAACCTATCCGAGATAGTGCGTCTGCTTCCTCATTTTCTGCTCGAGGGATGTGTTGAACTTCAAACCCTTCGAACGATTTAGATAGATCATCTATGACAGCTTTATATGCTGCCATGTGTTTATTTGCATTACAAATATCCGACACTTGTTGAGCAACAAGATCCGAATCTTCGTAACACATCAAACGTTGGATGCCAATATCCTTAGCAATCCGGATTCCATGTAGCAGCGCTTCATACTCGGCAATATTGTTTGTCGCTGTGAAGTGGATCTACAACACGTATAAAAGTTTATCTCCTTAGGGTGATTTGAGCACCACGCCAGCCCCCGAGCCCCCTCGAGCCTTAGACCCATCGAAAAAGAGGGTCCAATATTCCGACTCAAGGAGGATCATGTTCTCCTTCGTCTTTGTCCAATCAGCGACAAAGTCAGCAAGGATCTAGGATTTGATTGTTGTCCGAGGTTTATACTCAATATCGAAAGCTGAAAGCTCTATGCCCCATTTGGCGACACGTCCTGTGGTGTCACTGTTGTTGATTATATCTCCCATGGGAGCTATGCTCACCACGGTAATTGGATGCTCCTAAAAGTAGTGTCGTAACTTACGAGATGCTAGAAAAACACCGTAAGCCAATTTTTTGTTGGGCCACGTAGAGATAAACAAAACTTTTTCCCTACGCGGTGATCCCAAGATCCAGCTCAGGTAGAAGGCCACGAGGATTACCACTAGACGCGCAGTTGTGGAATTGATGAAGCGCGTCACTTGATGCAGTGCAGTCCTCGCGATCCGTTCCGGTTCCACGATCCACGATCCGTACTTTCTTCACGATTGTCGAAGTGCTGAACGTACAGCACCTCCGCCGGTATCCACACGTATGAGGAGGAGCACCGGCGATGGACTACTAGGTCCGGTACGGCGGCGACAGGACTGACTGGGGCTAGGGTTTCCAACACATGGAGTGACCTAACCTCATGCTCTAAGCACCTGCGCCCCAGCTTATATAGGGAGTGAAAGTGGGCTCCACTCACTTGTGGCCCATTCACTAAAAAGGCCTATATTAGCCCCTGCAAGTCTCACTTGCTGACTAAGTCCATGTCTCTATTTGGGTCCAACCCAAATAGGTTTCATGTTTGGGTCTAACCCAAACTTGCTCCTGCTCTTAAGTGTGTGACCCGACAGGCTCATGGTAACCCGAACACGATTCCGAGTCTCACTCATGATCGATTAGTTGGTAGCGGCTCCTAGCAGAACGTGCCAACTCCCAAGTACCAATAAGTCATGACGACATACCTTTCCAACGCGACTTTCGTCTGAGTCCCTTTTGCCTCACGATATGCCTTGTCGGACTATAGGCGAATGATCGTCATCCCTTAAATAGTCCGACTCTCTTTCTCGATCCGAGATAAGTGATTCATCCGACTAACTCTTAGTCGGCTGCCTCGGTTAACACTTATCCGAGACGCGCATGGCCATGCTTTCTGAATCATATCTTCTGAGAGGGCCCAGAGAATATCTCTCCAGATGGAGGGGTAAAATCCCATCTCGGTTATTCACATCACGCAGCTTGATTCTCAGTCGACCCGAACTCTGCCTTTATAACTGCCCAGTGACGGAACATCGTTTGACAGAACCTAATTCGGTGATCCTCAACTCGGATTGTGCAATAACCTCAGGTCTAAGGATTACATTGATTGAGATATGCAAACAACGACTTGTTCGTTGCATCTCAATATGGGTCATTCCGACTCGCTAAACTCTTTAGCTGAATCCGTGTAAGTCGGAATAGCATCTCCATGCCCATGACAAGTGGAACCAAGTCATCTGCCGACTTTCACATTGGTCTAAGTTGTGTGTCCGGCACAACCTCAATGACCAAGGACAATTAGTATGAACAACATGAATATGTAGTTCCACAATCAAATCACATATTCGATGATACCTATCAGCAGTTCATACATGGACCATAACCTTATGAATACACAGGAATATCATCATACATGATTGCCTCTAGGGCACATTCCCAACAGTCTCCCACTTGCACTAGAGTCAATCTTCCGACATCACATGTCCAGGCATATGATGTCCATTGCTCTCAGGTGCGCCTCATGCTTCGGCTGTGGAAGTGGCTTTGTCAACGGATCTGCAATGTTTGCATCCGTGTGTACCTTGCATAACTTGATATCACCTTGATCCACGAACTGGCGAATAAGGTGGTACCGCATGAGTATATGTTTGTTCTTATGGTGTTGTCTAGGTTCCTTGGCTTGTGCAATAGCACCATTGTTGTCACAATACACGTCTAACGGATTGGATGAGCCCTGAACCACACCAAGATCCATGAGGAAATTCCTCATCCAAACGGATCCTTTTGCCGCCTCCGAGGCAGCAATATACTTAGCCTCTGTCGTAGACGCAGACACCGTCTTTTGCTTGGAACTCTTCCAGCTCAGAGCCCCTCCATTTATAACAAACACATATCCGGATTGCGAACGAGAATCATCCGAGTCAGTGAGATAACTCGCATTCGTGTAACCCCTTACACTGAGTTCATCCTCACCTCCATAAACTAGGAACATATCCTTAGTCCTTCTCAAGTACTTGAGGATATTTTTAGCTGCTGCCTAGTGGATTTCTCCAGGGTCAGCCGGGTACCTGCTCACAACACTTAGAGCATAGGAAACATCCGGCCTAGTACAAATCATAGCGTACATGATGGATCTGACTGCAGAAGCATACGGAATCGCACTCATCCGACTTCGCTCATCAGTTGTCGAAGGACACTTAGTCTTGCTAAGTTTTACGCCATGGGACGTCGGTAAGAACCCCTTCTTAGACGATTCCATGTTGAACTTCTTCAACACTTTGTCCAAATATGTACTCTGACTCAATCCAATGAGCCGCCTTGATCTATCTCTATAGATCCGGATTCCTAGTACGTAAGTGAAGGAAATATGCCCTAGAGGCAATCATAGAGGTGATTGTATTTCATGTGTATCCATGAGTTATTATAATGTTCCTTGAATATCCATATACCAGGCAACTTGTATTGATTGGCAATTATGTGAATTGTTTGTGAAACTCTTTACTTGTATGGTTATCTAATAATTGTCCCTAGTCGGAGTTCATGCGAGGACACACGTGAATATTAGACTAGCACATCGATTGGTTGATGATTATGTTTCGCAAGTCATACACATGGAGATGTCAAACCAATGATGTGGACACATGTTATGAACATGGGGTTGGACTGACCCAACATGAGACTGGCAATAATACTTGCAGCTCTCTCTATACATCGTGTACGTTTTGTCCTTAGACCTGAGATTGTCGCATGTACTTGAGATGTGGATCGACCTACTTTGGGGCTATCAAACACTACTCCGTAACTGGGTAGTTATAAAGGTAGCTTTCGGGTTTGTCCTGATACATGCTGCAAGGCATCGGTCAATCAAGATGGGATTTTCCCCTCTCTACTTGAGAGAGATATCTCTGGGCCCCTCGAGTGATCGGATCCAGAAATGCATGGCCGTGCTACATATGGTTAAGAGTTAACCTAGTAAAGGGATTCTGAATCACAGTATCGAGAAAGAGAGGTCAGCTTGGAGCTAGACAAAATATCGTGAGGCAAAGGGAAAGACATGTACTCAACCTTGTGATGGTTTGTCCGAATGATCTTTATATGCCTTTAGGAGTTGGCATGTCTTGCTAGAGGCCGCTACCAACTATTGACGGAGTAAGGATACTCGCGTCATGTCTATACGTGTATGAACCTATAGGGTCACACACTTTAGGGGCTAGAAGCCTAATGAGGATTGGATCCGAATTAGACCAGGCTTAGGCTGCTAATGGGCTGCTAATGTAGAAGCCCACCAGGGATGCCTATATAAGAGAGGGTGAGGCGAGCTGAAGAGGGTTGAGCATTCCACCCAGCCGCCACTCCTCTTCCGCCTGTGTTGCACGCGCGGACCTAGCAGTCTGGCGTGTGACGGCTTCCACTTCGGACGTGTGGATACCTCGGAGGTGCTGCATCTGTAGCACTTGGACGAGCCACGCAAAGGGGAGCTGCTCGTGGGACGAGGACGAGGAGGAGACGTAGAACATCTACACTGCCACAACGTGCTTCATCGAGTTCCGCACCTGCGCATCTAGCGGTAATCCCGTGATCTATGACAATAGTATTCCTGGTTGACGTGGTAGAAAATTTTGATTTTACGCTAGTGTAGCCTACCCGTTACCCTAGAGTGGTATCAGAGCCGATGTTATTCAGTCATAGGTTCGGGAAGTTTGCATATGGTGATATGTAGATTGATATGAATAATGTGATCGTTTGTATGGCAGTGTTTCTGGATTGATCTATGATCTTACTTTCCGTGATCGTGATTCTAAGGTCGTCGAACGACTTACCCCTACTGGTCGGTTTCCGCCATCGGGGTAGACAGTGACACATAAATCCTTTTGAATCACGTGAAGATCAATATGATTGATCGAATCAGGAATTAGATCTGAATCGACGTACCGTGATCAAAGGAGTTTGGTCGAATCAGAATTATGGTCGGTTTATGGTAAATTTGATTTGCCGATCAAAATCCATAAAGAAAATTGTATAGATTTGATCTCTCATTTTTCATAAGGGGCGCTGCCCCTTCGAACCCCGCAGGGGGAGACCCCCCTTAGTCGTAGCCCCCTTTTGTATCTCGTTAAGGTTCATAGGTGCTACGATTTCACATGATCCGGTAGAATGCGATTCTATGCACAACTTGTTTTTTGCAGGATTTATGTGATCAGTATGGCCCAAAAATGTATGTGATGCATGTATGTATTTTTCATGACCTGCGTGTCGTGAGTAGGGCAACACGGCTGGAGCCATATGTGTTGTCAATTATTATAATGGCCTGCGTGCCAACTTGTGATGATCCCAATACCATGTAAATTTGATTACTAGCTGTTAGGAGTAATAGCTTGTATTAGTTCTTGGAGAACTCATCACTTGGAGGATGGCTCGCATAGAGCATGAAGATGGAGATCATCATGGTGGACAGGTTCTATGGCGATGGAGATCACCATGAGAAAATGGGCCATACTATATCACATCTATGTGAATGCTATTCTTATACGTTTTACTACTATGCATGCTTAGATGATAGAAGTAGAATGATCCCTCACAAAGTTTAAGTTAAACCATGCCCTCCCAACCAAACCTTGCACCATCCTATGCCCTGTACAATCGTTGGTGGGTCTATGAAATTAGGGTGCCACGTTTTTCCTTGGCTGGATGGGTTTGTATCGGATACCTACACGCATAAGGGTTGGTGAGCTTAACAAGGTCACCTTACAGTTAAGGACCTTGGGGCATAAAGGTTGGGCGCCTAGTTTTGACATAGAGATGTCACCCAACAACAAGAGTCATATGTGATATGATTAGCAAAGGTTGCTTACCGATTTACCTTGTCTTCTAGCAGCGATGCTAAATCTCACTAGTCGACTTGTTTATTGTGGATCTTGAATCACTTAGTATCAATAGAGGGATGTTGATTTAAGTGGGATTATATGTTATTAAATTGTTTAATATGTTTTACTCTTTCATGGTTACATGGCTTAGTATTTTGCATATTTTTTGTTGTAGATCAATGGCACCGAACAATTCATCACCTTTTGCTTTGGTTTCGATTGTTGAAAAGGATAAACTAAATGGAACAAACTATTCGGACTGGGTCCATAACCTGAGAATTGTTCTCAGGGCTAAGAAAAAGGAAACTGTTCTGGATACCCCAATCGCGGATGAACCTGCTGATAATGCAACTGCTACCCTTAAGAATGCCTACAAGAAAGCATGTGATGAATCTCTTGAGGTTAGTTGTCTTATGCTTTCATGCATGGAACCTGATCTTCAAAAGCAGTTTGAGGATCATGAAGTGTACGATATGATCGTTGTGCTTAAGGAGATGTTCCAGACTCAGGCTAGGACTGAGAGGTACAATGTCGCTAAGTACTTTGTGGAATGCAAGCTGGCAGAGGGAGCAGCTATAGGCCCCCATGTGATCAAAATGGTTGGTTACAGTCAGACTTTGGAAAAGCTTGGTTTTCCATTAGGCCAAGAGTTGGCCACTGATTTCATTTTGGCATCTCTTCCATCTAGCTATGGGCATTTGATTTTGAACTACCATATGCATGGGGTGGAGAGGGGCCTTAATGAATTATGTGGGATGCTGAAAACAGCAGAATGTGACATTAAGAAGTGTGCAGGGCATAGCCATGTGATGGCTGTGCAGAACAAGCCTAGCTTCAAGAAAAAGGGCACTTCTTGGCAGAAGAAGAAGGGCAAGGCTAAGGATACGATCCCTAAGCCAAACCCTGCACCCAAGCAAAAGGCTGGTCCTGCAGGAGACTCTGAGTGTTTCTTTTGTCACAAATATGGCCACTGGAAGAGAAACTACAACAAGTAACAGGCTTCTTTGAAGAAGAGTGGAAGTAAGAGTACTTCCCACTCAGGTACGCTTGTTGTGAATGTTGTGGACATTTTTCTCGCAGATTCTTATGTTAACTCTTGGGTATTTGATACCGGATCGGTTGCTCATATTTGCAATTCGATGCAGGGGCTAATAAGGACTAGAGAAGTGCAGAAAGGCAAAGTGGATTTTCGCGTCGGAAATAAAGCAAGGGTTGCTGCATTGTTCGTCGGCGTCATGCAACTTCACCTTCCGTCATGATTTATCATGGAGTTGAATAATTGTTATTACATTCCTAGTATGGGTGGAAACATTGTATCACCTTCATGTTTGATGAGGGATGGTTATTAATTCGCGAGTACAAACAACGGTTGTGTAATCACTAAGAATGCTATGTTTGTGGCTGATACTCCCATTGTGAATGGGTTATTTATTTTAAATCTTGATAATGCATGTGTTTACAATGTTAGTGCTAAAAGGCTTCAGCCAAATCATTTGAGTCCTACTTATTTATGGCATTGTCGTTTGGGGCATATAAGTGAAAAGCGCATGAAGAAGCTCCATGGTGATGGTCTTCTAACTTCGTTTGATTTTGAATCATACGAGACATGTCAAGCTTGTTTACTTGGAAAGATGACCAAGACGCCTTTTACGGGGTTTCCTGAGAGAGTGGCAGACTTGTTGGAACTCATACATACTGATGTATGTGGACCAATGAGCACGACAGCCAGAGGAGGATATCACTACTTCATTACTTTCACTGATGATTTCAGTAGATATGGCTATGTCTACTTGATGAAGCATAATTCTGAAACTTTTGAAAAGTTCAAAGAGTTTCAAAATGAGGTAGAGAATCAACGTGGCAAGAAAATAAAGGCCTTGCGATCTGATCACGGAGGTGAATATTTGAGTCACGAGTTTAACAATCATCTTAAGAGTTGCGGAATTGTTCCACAGCTCACGCCGCCCGGAATGCCTCAAAGAAACGGGGTCTCTGAATGGCGTAATCGAACTTTGTTGGACATGGTTCGATCAATGATGAGCCAGTCGGATTTACCATTATCATTTTGGGGTTACGCGCTAGAAACAGCAGCTTTCACACTAAACAGGGTACCATCTAAATCCGTAGTTAAGACACCATATGAGATGTGGACTGGAAAGAATCCTAGTTTGTCTTTTCTAAAGATTTGGGATTGTGATGCATTTGTCAAGCAACTTCAGTCGGACAAGCTAACACCCAAATCGGATAAGTGCATTTTTGTGGGATACCCAAGGGAAACCTTAGGGTATTACTTCTACAACCGAGAAGAGGGCAAAGTGTTTGTCGCTCGTAGCGGTGTTTTCCTAGAGAAAGAGTTTCTCATAAAGGGAACGAGTGGAAGGTCGGTGCGACTTGAAGAAGTTCAAGATGAGCTAGTCGGGGATGCTTCCACGAGTGATGCTATTGTATCAGAACAAGTTGAGGAACCCGTGGCAATAGAAGCACCATAGCCATGAAGGTCGGCGAGGCTCCGCGAAGCGCGAGAGTTATTATTGTTAGACAATGATGAGCCTGCGACCTATGCAGAAGCGATGGTGGACCTAGACTCTGAGAAATGGTTGATTGCCATGGGATCCGAGATAGAGTCCATGGGAGACAATCAAGTTTGGAACTTGGTTGATCTGCCTGATGGTTTTAAAGCCATCGAGTGCAAGTGGATCTATAAGAAGAAGATTGATATGGATGGAAATGTTCACATCCATAAAGCTCGACTTGTTGCAAAAGGTTTTCGACAAGTTCAAGGAGTTGACTACGACGAGACTTTCTCGCCCGTAGCGATGCTTAAATCTATACGGATCATTCTAGCCATTGCTGCACATTTCGATTATCAGATATGGCAGATGGATGTCAAGACGGCTTTCTTAAATGGAATCCTTTTTGAGGACGTGTATATGATGCAGCCCGAAGGTTTTGTCGATCCAAACAATGCTGGAAAGGTATGCAAACTTCAAAAGTCTATTTATGGGCTGAAGCAAGCATCTCGGAGTTGGAACATTCGATTTGATGAAGTTGTAAAGGAGTTTGGCTTCACCAAAAACGAACAAGAACCTTGTGTGTATAAGAAAGAAAATGGGAAATCACTTGTGTTTCTAATCTTATATGTGGATGACATGTTATTGAGGAAATGACATTCCTATGCTCGAGTCTGTTAAGACCTCATTGAAAAATAGTTTTTCTATGAAGGACTTGGGAGAAGCGGCATATATTCTGGGTATCAAGATCTATAGAGATAGATCAAGGAGGCTAATTGGATTAAGCCAGAGTACGTACATTGACAAAGTGTTGAAACGGTTCAGCATGGAAGAGGCTAAGAAGGGGTTCTTGCCCATGTCTCACGGCATTAAACTCAGCAAGACTCAGTGTCCTTCGACCACTGATGAGCGAGAACGCATGAGTAGGGTTCCATATGCTTCGGCTATTGGATCCATCATGTATGCAATGACATGTACTCGCCCAGATGTTTCCTATGCTCTAAGTGTTACGAGCAGATACCAGGCTGATCCAGGTGAGATTCACTGGACAGCGGTAAAGAATATCCTTAAGTACTTAAGAAGGACTAAGGATATGTTCCTAGTTTATGGAGGTGAGGTTGAACTCAGTGTAAAGGGTTACACAGATGCGAGTTACCTTAACGACTCAGATGACTTGAAATCGCAATCAGGTTATGTGTTTGTCATGAATGGTGGTGCTGTGAGCTGGAAAAGTTCCAAGCAAGATACAGTGGCCTCCTCTTCAACAGAAGGTGAATATATTGTTGCCTCGGAGGCTGCAAAGGAAGCTGTTTGCATTAGGAATTTCCTGATCGCTCTTGGTGTGGTTCAGGGCTCGTCCAATCCCTTGGACGTTTATTATGACAACAATGGTGCTATTGCACAAGCCAAGGAACCTAGACAGCACCAGAAGAACAAACATATTCGCATGCGTTACCATCTGATTCGTGAGTTCATTGATGAAGGTAGTGTCATGTTATGCAAAATACATACGGACTCAAATGTTGCTGATCCCTTGACTAAGCCACTCCCGCAGCCTGCGCATGAAGCGCACACAAGAGCAATAGGTATTAGATACTGTCTAGATTGACTCTAGTGCAAGTGGGAGACTGAAGGAAATATGCCCTAGAGGCAATCATAGAGATGATTGTATTTCATGTGTATCCATGAGTTATTATAATGTTCCTTGAATATCCATATACCAGGCAACTTGTATTGATTGGCAATTATGGGAATTGTTTGTGAAACTATTTACTTGTATGGTTATCTAATAATTGTCCCTAGTCGGAGTTCATGCGAGGACACACGTGAATATTAGACTAGCACATCGATTGGTTGATGACTATGTTTCGCAAGTCATAGACATGGAGATGTCAAACTAATGATGTGGACACATGTTATGAACATGGGGTTGGACTGACCCAACATGAGACTGGCAATAATACTTGCAGCTCTCTCTACACATCGTGTACGTTTTGTCCTTAGACCTGAGATTGTGGCATGTACTTGAGATGTGGATCGACCTACTTTGGGGCTATCAAACACTACTCCGTAACTGGGTAGTTATAAAGGTAGCTTTCGGGTTTGTCCTGATACATGCTGCAAGGCATCGGTCAATCAAGATGGGATTTGCCCCTCTCTACTTGAGAGAGATATCTTTGGGCCCCTCTAGTGATCAGATCCAGAAATGCATGGCCGTGCTACATATGGTTAAGAGTTAACCTAGTAAAGGGATTCCGAATCACAGTATCGAGAAAGAGAGGTCAGCTTGGAGCTAGACCAAATATCATGAGGCAAAGGGAAATACATGTACTCAATCTTGTGATGGTTCGTCCGAATGATCTTTATATGCGTTCAGGAGTTGGCACGTCTTGCTAGAGGCCGCTACCAACTACTGACGGAGTAAGCGTACTCGCGTCATGTCTATACGTGTATGAACCTATAGGGTCACACACTTTAGGGGCTGGAAGCCTAATGAGGATTGGATCCGAATTAGACCAGGATTAGGCTGCTAATGGGCTGCTAATGTAGAAGCCCACCAGGGATGCCTATATAAGAGAGGGTGAGGCGAGCTGAAGAGGGTTGAGCATTCCACCCAGCCGCCACTCCTCTTCCGCATGTGTTGCACGCGCAGACCTAGCATTCTGGCGTGTGACGGCTTCCACTCCGGACGTGTGGATACCTCGGAGGTGCTGCATCTGTAGCACTTGGACGAGCCACGCAAAGGGGAGCTGCTCGTGGGACGAGGACGAGGAGGAGACGTAGAACATCTACACTGTCGCAACATGCTTCATTGAGTTCCGCACCTGCGCGTCTAGCGGTAATCCCGTGATCTATGACAATAGTATTCCTGGTTGACGCGGTAGAAAATTTTGATTTTACGCTAGTGTAGCCTACCCGTTACCCTACAGGAAGTCGCCTCACCCAAGTATTTCATCGAAAAACTCTTTTCCAATGATTCCTTGGTCTCTTGCAACATCTGGACATCATTTCCAATCAGTAATATGTCATCCACATACAAGATCAGAAAGTTAACTTTGCTCCCACTAACTTCTTGTATAAACAAGAATCATGATCACTCTTGATGAAGCCAAACGATTTGACTACCTCATCAAAGAATGTTCCAACTCCGAGATGCTTGCTTCAACGCATAAATGGATTTCCGAAGCTTGCATACCTTGTCAGCATTAGCCGGAGCGACAAAACCCTCGGGCCGTATCATATACACATCCTCGGTTAAATTTCCATTAAGGAAAGCCGTCTTAACATCCATCTGCCATATCTCATAGTCGAAATAGGCTGCTATAGCTAACATGATCCGAACTGATTTAAGCATCGCTACAGGAGAGAAAGTCTCATCGTAGTCAACTCCTTGAACTTGTCGGAACCCCTTCGCAACAAGCCGTGCTTTATAGATAGAGACATTTCCATCCATATCAGTTTTCTTCTAAAAGACCCATTTGCACTCGACGGGTCTTGCACCGTCTGACAGATCAACCAAGTTCCAAACTTGATTTTCATCCATGGACTTTAACTCGGATCTCATGGCTCCAAGCCATGACTCGAAATCAGAACCCACCACCGCTTCCGAATAAGTTGTCGGCTCATCACTGTCCAACAACATCACATCATGAACATTTCGCAATCTAGCCGATCTTCGCAGTGTCGGTGCAGTTTCCGACTCAGGTACCACGTCCGGCTCAACCTCTAAGGCTTTTGCCGACTCACTGCTAGCCGGTATCTCTCAAATTTCTTCGAGATGCACCATACTCCCACTGACTCCCCGACTGAGAAACTCTTTCTCAAGGAAGACACCGTTTCGAGCGATAAACACTTTGCCCTCTTCTCGGTTGTAGAAGTAGTAACCCAAGGTTTCCCTCGGATACCCCACGAAAATACACTTATCCGATTTAGCTGTAAGCTTGTCCGACTGAAGTCGCTTGACAAAAGCTTCACAGCGCCAAATCTTAAGAAAAGACAAACTCGGCTTCTTGCCAGTCCACATCTCATGCGGTGTCTTCTCTACCGACTTTGATGGTACTCCGTTTAGTGTGAACGCTGCAGTTTCTAGACAATAACCCCAAAATGATAAAGGCAGATATGTCCGACTCATCATTGATCGTATCATGTCCAACAAGGTCCGATTCCTCCATTCCGACACACCGTTTCTCTGCGGCGTTCCTGGAGGAGTGAGCTGGGGAACTATTCCACAACTCTTTAGATGGTCATCAAACTCATGGCTCATGTACTCGCCTCCTCGGTCCGACCGAAGAAACTTTATTTTCTTGCCAAGTTGATTTTGTACCTCATTCTGGAATTCCTTGAACTTTTCAAAGGCTTCCAACTTATGTTTCATCAAGTAGATATATCCATATCTACTCAAATCATCAGTGAAGGTAATGAAGTACTCATAACCACCTCTGGCTGTCGTGCTCATTGGGCCACATACATCACTATGTACTAGTCCCAATTAGTCGGACGCCCTTTCACGACTCTTTGCAAAAGGTGCCTTGGTCATCTTGCCAAGAAGGCATGATTCGCATGTCTCGAACAACTCTAAGTCGAACGAAGTTAGGAGTCCATCATCATGGAGCCTCTTCATGCGTTTCCAACTTATATGACCAAGCCGACAATGCCAAAAGTAAGTCATATTCAGATCATTTGGTTTTAACCTTTTCACATTTATGTTAAAGACAAATTCACCCTCAAGATTCAAAATAAATAATCCGTCCTGGACGGGTGCAAAGCTGTGAAACATATCATTCAAATATAAAGAACAACCATTATTCTTAATATTCGACTCATAGCCTTGTCTCATCAAACATGAGGCAGAAATAATGTTTCAACTAAGCACTGGAACATAATAACAATTATTCAGCTCCATTAAGAATTCGGAAGGTAAATGAAGTTGCATCGTGCCGACTTCCAACGCAACAACTCTTGCTTTGTTGCCGACCCGAATGTCAACCCCGCCTCTTGCCATGCTCCTAGTTCTTACCAGCCCTGCAACGAGTTGCATATGTGAATGACTGATCCGGTATCATATACCCAAGAACTACCAGGTGCATCAGCAAGATAAATGTCTATAACATTGCAAACAAGCGTACCTGAGCCGGAAGTCACACCTCCTCTCTTGGCTTTGTTAGCCAGATACTTGCTGCAATTCCTCTTCTAGTGGCCATCCGACTTGCAGTAGAAGCAAGTGGATCCGGCTGCAGGAGATGGCTTAGTCCCTGAGGAAGCGCTTTGGACTGGGTCCTCAGCCTTACCTCCTGACTTTGCCTTCTTCTTCTTAGTCCAAGAACTCTTCTTGAACTTAGCCTTATTCTGTACCATCAACACTTGACTGGCACCTTTCTTGAGATCCGCCTCAGCCTGCTTGAGCATCCCATGTAATTCAGTGAGCTTCGTATCCATACCATGCATGTGGTAGTTCGATATGAACTGGCCATACGCACTAGGAAGAGAGTTCAGAATTATGTCCGTAGCGAACTCTTCGCTTATGTGGTAGCCAAGTCTTTCCAGAGACTGCACGTAACCAACCATCTTGATCACATGCGGACTCAGTGGATCGCCATCCTTAAGCTTGCAGCTCAACAAAGCCTGAGAGACTTGATACCTCTCAGTCTTTGCCTGAGCCTGGAACATACTTTTCAGGCTTTTGATCATATCGTAGGCCTCAACATTCTCGAACTGCTGCTGCAAGTCCGGTTCCATGTGAGCAAGCATAAGACAGCTAATCTCCGTGGATTCATCACAAATCCGACGGTAGGCATTGGTGGCTGCGACAGTCGCATTCTCATCCGGCTCAGCTGGAAGTGGGTTGTCTAGGACACGATCCCTTTTTTCTTGTTTGAGAACAATTCTCAGATTACGATACCAGTTGGTGAAGTTAGTTCCATTCAGCTTATCTTTCTCTAAGATGGTTCTCAAAGCAAAACCGGAAATCTGAGGAAGACTGCTAGGTGCCATTGATCTACAACAGAAAATATGCAAAACACTTAAGACATGTATCCATAAAGAGCAAGCATATTAAACATTTTAATATTTATGCTCCCACTAGAACCAACACCCCTCCGATGGTTACTTAGTGATTCAGGACCCTAAATAAGCAAGTCGACTAGTGAGCTTTAGCATCACCGCTAGCCTTCAAGTGATCTAGGTAGACAAATCCTTGTCAATCATATCTCATACGACTCCTGTTGAATGGGTGGCATCACATGCCCCGGCTCCCATCCGACTTTTCCTCGAGTCCCACAACCGTTGTGATAGACCCGTCTAGATTACGAAGTGCTTCTGCTGTAAGAGTCCGACTCGAACCCACCTAGTCGGAAAGAATTGATAGCACCTCAATTTTATGAGCCCACTACCAAAAATGTCCGACTTGTGATGGTGCAGCACTGGCGGGGAAACCGACTAGACCTTCTTTGAGGAATTACTTTCTACCAACTATCTAATAGAGGTAAAACAGAGACATAACAATAACACAAAATAAAGCAATTATAATGTGAAATGGTATGGCTCTCTTCATGGCGATCTCCATCTCCACAAAGCTTGTAATTCGACTCATGTCAACTCTTGTCACGTGCCGCCTTACACCATGTAGCCAACTTGTACATCGACTTGCATGCCATACGGGTTCTCCAAACAGCTACACTAGCTTGCAAAGTAAATTACATAGAGAATCCGACACGTAGGTCGTTATACAATAAAATGACAGCACCTAGGCTCCAGCCGGCTGACAAAAACCGTGATATGCAGATCACATATGGGTTACACACATCACATGCACATAAGCCATACCATTCACAACATCATCCTGCAAAAACAAGTTATGCATAGATACGATATCTACCGGCATTGTGAAACTCGCAATGACATCTAAGGCGCTACGACAGGGCGAAGGGGCAGCGCCCGACGATTTTTCCAAAAAACACAGATCTCATCTGTATTCTGGACATGGATTTCGTCATCGGATAAAACAATTTTACCCAAATCCGATCCGGACTCCGATTCGACCAAACTCTTTGATCTTCGATCACTGCATCCGGGTTTACGTGTCACAGTCTACCCCGATGGCGGAAGCCAACCGGTAGGGGTATGTCGTTCCACGACCTTAGCAGTTAGATCATGGAAACCAGATCATCCATTCCCCCGAGTACAGTTGATCCAATCAACTTTGTACAAAACCGATCTATCTCATAGATCGACCACCAAAACTGCAATTAGATCCAATCTAACGCCAACCGCATATCACATATGCATGATCTCGAGCCTAAAACCAGAAGCTAACGCTCTGATACCACTGTTGGGCCACGTAGAGATAAACAAAACTTTTTCCCTACGCGGTGATCCCAAGATCCAGCTCAGGTAGAAGGCCACGAGGATTACCACTAGACGCGCAGTTGTGGAATTGATGAAGCACGTCGCTTGATGTAGTGTAGTCCTCGCGATCCGTTCCGGTTCCACGATCCACGATCCGTACTTTCTTCATGATCGTCGAAGTGCTGAACGTACAGCACCTCTGCCGGTATCCACACGTACGAGGAGGAGCGCCGGCGATGGACTGCTAGGTCCGGTACGGCGGCGACAGGACGGACTGGGGCTAGGGTTTCCAACACATGGAGTGACCTAACCTCGTGCTCTAAGCACCTGCGCCCCAGCTTATATAGGGAGTGAAAGTGGGCTCCACTCACTTGTGGCCCATTCACTAAAAAGGCCTATATTAGCCCCTGCAAGTCTCACTTGCTGACTAAGTCCATGTCTCCATTTGGGTCCAACCCAAATAGGTTTCCTGTTTGGGTCTAACCCAAACTTGCTCCCGCTCTTAAGTGTGTGACCCGACAGGCTCATGGTAACCCGGACACGATTCTGAGTCTCACTCGTGATCGATCAGTTGGTAGCGGCTCTAGCAGAACGTGCCAACTCCCAAGTACCAATAAGTCATGACGACATACCTTTCCAATGCGACTTTCGTCTGAGTCCCTTTTGCCTCACGATATACCTTGTCGGACTATAGGCGAATGATCGTCATCCCTTAAATAGTCCGACTCTCTTTCTCGATCCGAGATAAGTGATTCATCCGACTAACTCTTAGTCGGCTGCCTCGGTTAACACTTATCCGAGACGCGCATGGCCATGCTTTCCGAATCATATCTTCCGAGAGGGCCTAGAGAATATCTCTCCAGATGGAGGGGCAAAATCCCATCTCGGCATCATGCAGCTTGATTCTCAGTCGACCCGAACTCTGCCTTTATAACTGCCTAGTGACGGAACAACGTTTGACAGAACCTAAGTCGGTGATCCTCAACTCGGATTATGCAATAACCTCAGGTCTAAGGATTACATCGATTGAGATATGCAAATAACGACTTGTTCGTTGCATCTCAATATGGGTCAGTCCGACTCGCTAAACTCTTTAGCCGAATCCGTGTAAGTCGGAATAGCATCTCCATGCCCATGACAACTAGAACCAAGTCATCTGCTGACTTTCACATTGGTCTAAGTTGTGTGTCTGGCACAACCTCAGTGACCAAGGACAATTAGTATGAACAACATGAATATGTAGTTCCACAATCAAATCACATATTCGATGATACATATCAGCAGTTCATACATGGACCATAACCTTATGAATACACAGGAATATCATCATACATGATTGCCTCTTGGCAACATTCCCAACATTTTTGATAGTGCGGATACTGCTGTTTTGATTCTGTCAGGACCTCACTGACAAAGTAAGTCGGACACTGCACCAGGTGTTCCTGATTTTCTCTGGTCTCTCCACCACCATGACGATACTAACGACCTTATTTGTCACAGCAAGATAGAGCAACATTGGTTCCTTAGGTTCCGGCGCTGCAAGGATAGGAGCAGATGAGAGTACTTTCTTCAGATCTTGTAGTGCAGCTTCAGCTTCGTCAGTCCAAACAAAATCCTTGGTCTTTTTCAGGAGTTTGTATAATGGTGCGGCTCTTTCACCAAGCCGGCTTACAAATCGACTGACCGCAGCGACGCAACCAGTTAATCTTTGTACGTCCTTCAGGCGAGTTGGCCTGGAAATATTGAGTATAGCCTTGATTCTGTCTCGGTTCACCTCTATGCCTCTCTAAGACACGATGAAACCAAACAATTTTCCGGCTGGTATTCCAAAGAAGCACTTCTTTGGGTTAAGCATGATGTTGTATTTTCGTAGGTTGGCAAATGTTTCCTCCAAGTCGGAAATCAGTGTTTCCTTCTTTTTGGACATTACCGTGATATCATCCACATATGCATGTACATTGCATCCGAGTTGGTCATGGAGGCAACGCTGCATCGTGCGCTGGTACGTAGCTCCTGCGTTCTTCATCCCAAAGGGCATCGTAACAAAACAGAAGGTTCCGAAAGGGGTTATGAATGAAGTTTTGACTTTGTCAGATTCCTTAATCCAGATTTGGTGATAACCGGAATATGCGTCGAGAAAACAGAGGATGTTCCGAACCTGCCATAGAATCGATAACTTGATCAATTCTAGGCAGAGCGAACTGATCTTTTGGACAAGCCTTGTTCAAGGCAGTATAATCAACACACATCCTTAAATCAATGGTGTCCTTTTTAGGGACCATTACAGGATTAGCCGACCACTCAGTGTGGATGACCTCTTCTATGAATCCTGCTAACTCGAGTCGTGCTAGTTCCTTAGCTATTGCCTTACGCTTTTCATCGCCAAACCGTCATAGGGACTATTTGACGGGTTTAGCGTTCGGGTTTACATTTAGAGAGTGCTCGGCAAGTTCCCTAGGTACTCCAGTCATGTCAGATGGCTGCCATGCGAAGATATCTTGATTTGCTTGGAGGAACTTGACGAGCGCGCTTTCCTATGCGCTACCTAGGCCTACGCCTATCTGGGTCACCTTGGAGGGGTCATCATCCTTCAACAGCATCTTCTTCGTCTCTTCTGATGCCTTGAACTCCTGATTTGGCTTTGTCACCTCCTTCTTCATTGCGGGCATCTCAGACGGATCTATGCTCTTCTTGATCTCCTGGTACTCCTGGGCGTGCAGCATGGCTTCAGCAAAGGCGGCATTTCTGTCCTCGCACTCTCGCACTTTCTTCGGGTCTCCCCTGATGGTGATCACGCTGTTGGGACCTGGAATTTTCATCATATTGTAAATGTAACACGGACAAGCCATAAAAGCCCAGTAAGCCGGACGTCCGAATATAGCGTGGTATGCGCTCTTGGACGGGACCACTTCAAAGGAAAGTGCCTCCGTCCAATAGTTCTTTGGAGTTCCAAAAGTAACATCCAAAGTGATCTCTCCCAGGGAATTGGCTTGTCTTCCTAGAACAACGCCGTGAAAAATCACAGTGCTGTGGTTCAGCTGGGTTTCCGAGATCTTCATCCGGCATAGCGTTTCGACATAGAGGATATTGATGCTGCTACCACCGTCCATGAGGGTCTTGGAGAAACCATAACCGTCAATAAGTGGATTGACGATTAAGGCATATTTTCCTCACCTATGCAACTTAGGCGGATGATCAGCACGGTCAAATGCGATTGCCACTTCAGACCAGTCCAGATATTGAGGGATAGCCAGAACTGTTGTGTTGAGCTCGTGTAGAACTACTTTCTTGACCTTTGCTGGTTGAGATTTGAGGAAGGTGATGTAAGTGTCCTTCTTGGTGGGAAAATTTTTCTTCCCTTCTGGCTTGGGATTTGAAGCATCAGCTTCCTCCATGTCAGAATCTTCCTTGGTCTCTTTGTCTTTTTTGGGATTCTTCTTTCCCTTCTTCCGCTTAGCTTTGTAGCCCATGGTGTCATCTCTTTTGATGTCGTCATTGAAATGACATTCAACATTGGTGTGGGACGAGCCCCCATTGGCGTCTAGGTGATGCACGCATGGGTTATTAGCAATGTTGGCCCAAGAGTAGGTTTTGCCTGGTTGCTATTCTCCTCTACCTTGGACCCTTGAAGTCCCACGGCCACGCCCGCGGCCTCCGCCACGTCCTCCTCGTCCTCTAGACCCGGAAATAGTAGTAACCACCACTGTTTCCGTGTTGGGTTTTTCTTCCGAGGTATTTTTGCGCTTCTGAGCTTGTTGCTTTGGTTGTCTTGCCGACTGAGGCACAGCCAGGACGTTGAGTAATCCCTCTGCATCGTCGTCAGCATCTGCATACTTGCTCGTTGTTTCTATCATCTCTCCCAAATTAGTGACCTTGTCACACTTCAAGCGGTGACGTAGTAGACCAATTGGGAGTCCTGCGATGAAAGCTTCAATCGCGGTTTGATCGTTTACTCCTTCACAGGAGTTCTTGGTGTCGATCCATCATCCGAGGTAATCTCGGCAAGTTTCTTCGGCTTTCTGGGTGCAACGATGTAGGTCTCCGACCGAACAGGGCCTCCGATATGTGCCTTCGAAATTCCGAAAGAACGCACTTTGCATGTCATACCAATTATGGATGGTGTTCTCCGAAAGTTCATTGAGCCATGATCGCGCCGTATTCCGCAGCATAAGTGGGAGATATCGGGTTGCGACCAGGCTGTTTCCGCCTTTGGTGATGCAGCAAGCTTGGAAAAAATCATGTAGCCAAGTATCTGGCCGAGCAATGCCGTCGTAGGCTTGGATGTGCCTTGAGATAGCAAATCCTTCCGAGAATCTTGTAGCTCTGATGCATCAACTGTCGTCGGATTGATGACAAGTACGCCATGAGGGGGTCCTCGAAGAGAGGGGTGTGAGACGTCTTCATCTACCATAAGAAGGTCTCAGAAATCCCTAATCCCACCCAGCCCGCACCAGTGGCGGAGATAGTGGAGAAATCCGAGCATGAAGAAGATCTAGCGGTCCAAGTCGAATCTGGAATGGATCTCCCTAGAGAAGCCGGATCCCAGATCGACCCACTAGTGGAAGTCCAAATTCAAGAGGAGCTAGTCAACGACACTGATTCCGGCTCTGATGAAGCCGGGACAGACAGGCCTTTCCTGAGGTACACACTAAGACGTATGATACTGCAAGGCGAAAGCACGGATGCAATCCTCGAGACCATCAAAAGTTTCGACATGGCTGATCGCGAAAGCCGCAGGTACCTCAGGAAGCACGCGTCGCACTTCGTCGGATACGTGGGATCCGGATCTGGCTCTGCCGATGCTGAAGAAAACACCGACTCTTTGCTGGAGGAAATTGGAACAAACGTCGACGTACCCGCATCCTCGGATGAATCGATGACGTCAGCAGATTTCCGAAAGTTCTCCGCGGAATATGAAGAGGAGTATAACTCCAAAGCTGCAGAAGAAGGAGAAGCCATGGATGAAGGATCCAGGGAACACTCTCCCAAAGCGCAGGATGACATGGACGTCGGAGATAATCCCAAAGTCCAGATGTCCGAAAGTACCGATCAGAGCTTGACTCCGTGAAACGGACCCAAAGCCGTCTTTGCTACCGGTGCTGCCAAGAAGGCAAAGAAGAAGAACAAGAAGAACAAGACCCCGGCAAAAGACCCTCTGACAGAGGAGGTGATTGTTGAGGAATACGAAGAAGACTCGGATGGAGCACTTATCCCAGAAGAGCCGAAAAAAGAAGAATCGGTGGATGGACACGTGATCACCGAAGGTGCGCGTAAACTCATCGATGCTGCATTAACCACACCTATCCCTACAGCTGCAGAACTTATTGCTGAAGAGCTGGACGAAAGGGCCCAAGCCCTAGAAGCGCGTCGTCAACAACTCCTCGATGAAGCCAAAAACATCGAGGTCGAGAAGAAACACATGGCAACTAAGGACTACATGTCTCGGTTGCATCAGAAGACACGGAAGCGTCACACCAATGACGACCAATTCCCACATGTCCGTGCTGTCCTTTTCAGAGATGAGATGGGGAAGCCACGGAAAGGTAGCAAAGGAGATTGGGTATACCCAACCCTAGTACAGAATACCGTGGCGGCCCGAGAAATTTTATCGGCTAATCCAGGACCGGAGGAGATCCGGTTGGGTATCAAACTACTCAACAAGGGACTAGAGCAGCAAAAGGTCACCCTGTCTAGAAGTCAAAAACTGGTATCGGATTCCGACCAATGTCGCACAGATCCGGCATGGGCTGACGTAAGACCCCATCACGTCCAGGAGCAGTATCATCGCCTTGAACGCCGGGAAGACAATTATTCAAGAATCGGATCGTCAGGACAGCATTATAGAACTATGCGTAACTGGAGCAACGTCGCTCTAGCGGCCAAAAAAGAGGCCATCGCTGCACTGAATCCGAGGAACCCTCCCCGACGAGAGTCTAATGATCGAAGGGGAGAAGATAAAGAGAAACGTCAGGAGGAGGATCGTCAAAAAATGCCAGCTCCTAGACATGCAAGCCGTCCGGTTGAACCTCACCAAGGTGGGAACGACAGATGAAGGAACGACAGAAACCATGCTGGTACAAGCCGGCAGGGGGCTCGTCGTAGTGAAGACCCTCCTCGGAACCGGAATAATGATGCTCCGGGCGGAGGCCGGCGATCAGCCGGAAACAATTCAGCTGCACCACCCTCTCCACCAAGCAGTCATCACCAACGGCTCCCAAGGGGGACAAGGAGGGCGACGTGGCGGAGGAGGTGGCAGCAGAAGCCGAAGTCCGGCTCCAAGGCACCACAGCCACAGCCGGCATTCGGGGCGATCTCTATCCCCGAACGACGCAAGGCACAGGATCAATTCTAATATAGAGGCGCGGCGCTACGAAAACGATGATATCTACGTGGGACCAAAGTGCTTCGGACCACGCATTAGAGCTAGAAGATTCCCGGAAGGATTTGCTATCTCAAGGCACATCCAAGCCTACGACATTATAATACTTGATGCAGAAAAGCCTACGACATTATACCAACTGGACATTATAATACTTGATTCTTAGCAATATGGCATGCGGTGCCCAAAAGTTATATGGAGACTTGAACTCCGCAATCATGGTTCTTCCCATATCCATTAGTCTGGTTCTTCCCTTCCGCCACACCATTTTGTTGAGGGGTATATGGAGCAGAGTATTGATACTTGATCCCCTCATCACAAAGAAACTCATCTAAGGTGTAGTTCTTGAACTCGGTACCATTGTCACTTCTTATGGCCAAGACCTTCTTGTTATGTTGATGTTGCACTTCATTGGCAAAGTTGATGACAGTTTGTTGAGTCCCATTCTTCTTCTTGAAGAAATATACCCATGTGTATCTTGAGTAGTCATCAACAATAACCAAACAATACTTCTCCCCTCAAGTCTATCAAAGGATGGAGGGCCAAAGAGATCCATGTGAAGGAGCTCCAAGATACCATTGGAATAGATGGTTGTAGTTGGGGGATGTGTCGTCTCATGGAGCTTCCCTTTAATGCATGCCCTACACACACGATCTTTGACAAAAATGCATATTATCTTTTAAACCAAGGATGTGGCCTCCCGTATGGAGGTTTTGCAAAGACCTCTTGTTGACGTGGGCAAGACGGCGATGCCAAAGCCATCCCATGTCACCTTTATGCATTAGGCAAGTCGCGGTAGGTGTGGGTTTCTTATCGAAATCTACCACATACAAACCGTTCTCGGCATACCCAACAAAGGCTATAGAGAGAGTCTTGCTCCACATGAGAACCACAACCTTCGGGGTAAAGTACGCATTAAAGCCCATAAGCGTGAGTTGATGAACATAAAGTAAATTGTGTGAAAGGTTTTTAACAAGCATAATGTCCACAATGGATATATCTGGTGTGCCCACTACCTTACCAAACCCAATACCTTAGAGGTTGATCCATCTCCATAAGTGACACGCATATTGGAAGTATTAGGTCTTGTCTCATCAAGCATCTCTTTGCTTCCAGTCATATGACTTGTGACACCACTATCAACCACCCATTTTCTTCCACCGGAAGCATAGCCCTACAAGAAATCAATGCTTGTTTTTCGGTAACCATTGTTGAATGGGTCCTCTTTTGTTAGTAACAAGTATCGTGGGAACCCAAATGGCCCCATGGTAATCATTACCATAAGAGGTTCCTACATATTTAGCATAGACATGACCATCATAAGATTTCATAAGAACATAGGATGGGTTATATTTTCCCACAAAATCATTATGAGATGGTTCATCACCATTCCTAATTATACTTTGTTCCTTCTCTTTTGCCATCTCCCCCTCCTTCACAAAAGTAATCATTTTGGAGGGGGATAGGGCAAGTTCTTCTTCTTCTTACCCTTGTTCTTATTCTTTGACTTGGATGCAAACCCAAGACCTTCCTTAGTCATATTGTCCCTTTGATTACTCAAAGGGCATTTAGACTTTTCTCACCTTGAATGCATGAGACAAGGCCTTTCTCAATTGTAGCTTTTAACTTATTGTTCTCCTCGAGAAGATATCCATGCTCACAACACAGGTTAGTAGAACATGAAGTAATACTAGTTCACATGGTTGAAACATCTTTTGTTACTTGAGTTTGCAGTTGTTCATGTGACTTTGAAAGAGTAGAGAATTTGCTCAACAAGGCCTCATGTTCCTTCTTGAGTTTCTCAAAACTTTCAATTAGTCTGTCATGACCAACACCAAACTCGAGCTTTTCCTTTTTAAGAACATTAGATAGAGTAAGAGCATGGTCATGTTCTTTAACAAGTTTAGAGATATTTAAGTTAAAGGATTCTTCATGAGCACTATACGTCTCTTCTAGAGTAACTATTTTACTTTGCTCTTCCTCAAGAGAATCGGTTAAGGTGGCAATTTCCATGGCAGCCTCATGAGCATGCCCAAACATCTCCGAGATGGAGTCATCCCTCTCATCAATGATATAACGAGCTTCACCTAGTTGACTCAATATATCCTCAACACATACCTTGGCTTCACCTACCAAGTTATCCAAGCAACTAGTGGATTCCGCTACTTCCTTCTTAATCTTGAGACTCATTTCATCATCATATGACGATGCATCAATAGAAGGAGTAATAGTCGGTCAAGGAGTTACAATGGTGGCTTTAGCCATGAGACATGTGGGGTTGGTGACGAGCTTGTCCTAATTTGGGGAGTCGAAGAGGGATGTCGGTGAGGAGGTTGATGTAGTGGTAGCCATTAGACATGTAGGCTTTGTGACGCGCTTGTTCTCACTAGGAGAGTCGAATAGGGATGTTGGTGAACATGTTGTGGTAGTAGTAGCGGAAGTGGTGGCAATTGTGGCAATGGCGGCCACACCCACAATCTCTCCATCATCTTCATCATCACTATCAATCTCATTGTTCTCTTCATATTCTTCACGGGCCACCAACACATATTTTTGTGGCTCCTTGTTGTTGGGGTAGTTCTTGTTTCTAAAGTTCTTGTTTTTTACTTTCTTGACGAAGTTCTTGTTTGGAGTGGGCTTGAACTTGGATTTCAAAATGAGCCTTCCTCCATGGTCTTCTCTCTTCTCATATGGGCACTCGGCGATGAAGTGGTTGGTTTCTCCACAATTGTAACATGATCTCAACTTGGGTCTTGCACTAGTTGTGGTAGTCCTTGATGGATTACCCTTCCCTTGGTTCTTCCAAAACCTTCTTGAGACTAACGCTAATTGCTCATGAAGAGCACACTTGATGTCTTCGTCATCTCCTTCTATCATCCCCAACGAATCAACTTCTTCTTCATATACATGAGCCTTGGCCTTCAAAGCAAGAGTTGTAGAATCCATTCTCTGAGCACGAGCGAGAGCATCCTCGGTGGTCTTGTTCATGATTTCAAGAGCCACAAACTCATTTAGCACTTCATTGGAGGACATGGCATAGAAGTCTGCTCTTGAATGAATATTGTTGGCCATTTCTCTATGGAAGGGCAAGATGGCTTGCATGAACTTGCGCTTGATCCACTTATCATCCACGTCCCTACTACCATGGTCAATCATTCTAATCGAAAGGGTCATGACCCTTCGATAGAGGTCTTCAGGAGTCTCATCTTCCTTTCCAACGAAGGCATCGACTTCATAATGCATTTCTTAAAATTTGGAGTTTTGAACGCTTTCATTGCCAAGATAGACTCTTTGAAGAGCGTTCCAAGCTTCCTTGGCGATGTCATAAGAGCGAATGTGAGTCATTTGCTCATGAGTCAAAGCATCTTGGAGAATGGCCATGGTGGTGGCATTGAGTTGATTGTTGATGTCCTCGGTGGGTGTCATGTTGTAGGGGTTGTGCGGATAGAAGCCAAACTCCACAACCTTCCAAAGATGAACACTAGAACTTTTAAAGTGAGAGCGCATTAGATATTGCCAATTGGCGAAATTAGATACATCAAGCTTAGGTGGTGGACCACGATGATTTATATGTGGCATTGGGATAGGGGCATTATTATAGCTAGGTGGTGGAGGCATGTTTCCCATGGGATTACTTTTGTCCTTGTTGCCACCATCACCGATAGGAGATTCCATGAGGGGATATTCCACCGGTTTGGATCCACTTGATTGATTATCAATGGCGTTGGCAACCACAACTTCCTTTTTACCAAGATATGATTCAAGCAAGTCTTTCATCTCCCCACAGATGCGGCAATCTCACTCTTAGTGATGGGGTTTTAATTGGGAGTGATTTCACTCCCCTTTACTTCACTCATACTTCTCTTAGGCGGTTAAGCCAAAGAAGAGCACCTTGCTCTATTACTAATTGAAAGATCAGTATAAGCGACTAGAGGAGGGAGGGTGAATAGGCGCTACTCAATTTTTAGCTTCTTTTCAAATTAAGGCTTGACACAAAGTAAGTTCTCTAGATATGCAACTAAGTGTGGGGACCTATATGTCAAGCAAGCAACAATAATAAAGAGTAAAGGATAGAAATCATCGAGAGGGGACATGGAGATGTTTTCCCGAAGTTCCTCCCTTTTGAGGGGAAATACATCTCTGTTGGAGGGGTGGGCGGTACTAAGACCACCAGCGCCACTAAGGCCTCACCCTATTCTCCTGTGCACCCGCCTTACGGAAAGCACACGATCCACTATGTGGTGACCTTGAATGTGGCGATCGAAACCTTGTACAAAACCTTGGGGCACTTCTCCACAATTGAATTGGAGGCTCCCAAGACGACCTCAAAGCTCTTACACACTAGGATGAGCTCTGGAGGGCAACTTCTTCAAGTTAGGGTTTCCTCAAACCCTAGAGCAACAACAACTTACACAGATGGTGGGGAAACACAAATCCCTTTGGTGGAAAGCTATGTGAAAGGGTAATTGCCCCTATGTGTGGTTTTGGTGATTAATGACAATCCCTATGGACTAATATTTTCATTGAGTTTTATATGAAGGAATATTCCATAGGTCATTCTTGTAGTCCATATGTTGGATTCAAGTATGGATGCCATGAAGTTAAAGATATACCTTGAGTTTTGGCATCAAGATCATCGAATTGAAGATAATAATATGATATGTTCAAGATCTTGAGAGTGTGATCTCAATAGAAGAATTCAAGATATGGCTCTAAGTCGGTGTCATGATAGCCTCATTAGTTGAGTTATGGTTGATTAAGATTTAGAGCATGTAATGAAATGAAGAATTCCTTATGTACCTCAAGATATTTAGATGGAGCATGGGAAGACACTTGGTTGACCAATGCAAAGAGTGAAGAGTGATTTCAAGTTGGTCAACACATGAAGCATAAAGAATGTACCACATGGATCTTGTGGTGTGGTAAGCCTTGTCATGTATGCATCATGAACTAACCCATTATATATGTTCCATTGTGTTTTATATATGGGATAGGTATCTTTCCATGGGCATGCTTCAAAAGTGAATATCTCAATAGCCCATGAGAGGATGGCATCAAGTGGTGATCGCCATCAAGGTTGAGAAGGGCAAGTTCAAGATAAGCATCTCGAGAAGATCATTTGCTTGAAGCTTTCTGTCCATATTGGTGATAATGGACATGTGAAGACGTGTCTTAATGAAGCTATCCCATAGTGGTGTATGGGGAGCAAATTATGAGTCTTCACGAAGCAACAATGATCAAGTGGTGCATTCCGGCTTGGATGGAGCTTGAAGCGTTGTCATCAAGATAAAGCGGGATGCGCAAGGCAAAGGTATGGCCTTGCTAGGTTTTCCTTTTACCGGTCTCGAGGTGGTTGTTGGGAGACCGGGTTATAGGATAGATAGCCGCACTATCAAGAGGGGCTTTTAGTTGGGTAACTTGATCACATCGTCGTAGGGAGCTCAATCCTTGGCATACTTTGCATCTTCCTATTTTGTTGCTTCCTGGTATTTTCTCTATGTGAGGTTCTTTAGCTTGTTTCTAGCTCTTCAACAAGCCCAAGTTCATCGAAAACGGAATTCGTATGCATCTTATATGGCGTTTTCAAGTTTGAAGGTTTTACCGGTTCTTCTTATAGGGAGGCTCCATACCTTTCCTCATTTGGTTCTATCTTCCTTTGTTGGACTATGATGTTTTCATGCACCATATTGTAGATCTTGTTGTCCTCGTCAAAACGAGCCCAAGATCATCGAAATCGGAGTCTGGATGCAAAAGTTATTGCGTTTTTCGTGAAGTCAGTTTCACCCCGGTTGTGGATCCGGTTCAACCGAGCCCCACACCGGACGGTCCGGTTCCAGCTCCGGTAGACCGGATCTCAGACCGGATTTTCCGGTTTTTGCGACCGAGTCTATTCTGGGTTGGCAAATAGAAGTATTTCGGTTTGTAGGTCGGTCCTCCAGCCTGGGGACCGAGTTTCCCGGTTCTGGGGCCGGTCCAACCCTTTGGAACCGAGTTTTCGCTGTTTTCTATCCAACGGCCATATTTTCTTTTCCCTATAAAAGGGGGTTCTTCCCCCAACGTTTTTGGTTGTTCTTGAGCCTGAAATTGACCTCCATTGTTGACCCTCTTGAGCTTGCTTCCTCTCCCTTCCCTCCTATGATTCTTGCATCTTTTTGAGGGCTTTGGAAGAGGAGATCTAGATCTACAATCCCCACCAATCAATTCCTTCTCTAAGTGAGGGGAACCCTTTGGATCTAGATCTTGGAGTCATTGGTTGACTTCCACAATTGTTCTTCCTCTCTAATTCCTCCCTAGCACTTTTTGCTTTGGTGGGATTTGAGAGTGAGGGATTTGAACACCCTTGGTGTTCTTGCTTTGCATTTTTGCATAAGTGTTGAACTCTCCATTATGATTTGTTCGAGTGAGAGACCGTGAGCTTGTTGCTCTTGGAGGGTGACCTCCTAGTTGGCTTGGCGGTTGGTTCCACGGTGTCCTCTTCGTGGAAGATTGTGAAGGGACCCAGGCTTCTCCTTCGTGGAGCTTGTGAAGTGGTTGTGGAGCTTGCCATCTCCGGAGTGGGGGAAAAGCTAGCCATAAGGAAAGGGCCTATTCCTTCGTGGGATAGACTCGGAGAAGAAGGTGAGCCTTCATGGCGTTGGGAAATCCTTCGTGGAATACCACACCTCTCCAACGTGACGTACCTTACTTGTAAGGGAACACGGGAATACATCTTCGTCTCCGCGTGCCTCGGTTATCTCTATACCCGAGCTTACTTTCCTTGTGATAGCCATCGAGCTTGAAGTACTTATATCTTGCCTATAACTTGTGGTATATTTATCTTGTGCTATCTTGCTTAGCTTATCTTGTTGTTGGTGCACTTAGTTGAGCCTAGTGTATTTATGTTTTGTGCTTGTAAAATAAACGTTAGTTTAATTCCGCATTCTATCAAGCCAAAACCGTAATAGTTTTAAAATTGCCTATTCACCCCCCCTCTAGGCGACATCTCTATCCTTTCAATTGGTATCAGAGCAAGGTCTCTCCTTGTTTAGGCTTCACCGCCTAGAGTGTAAAGATGTTGGATAGTAGTATAGTGCACAATGACACAATTATCTTTGATGGCACAAATTATATTTTGTGGAGAAATTGCTTGCTTTGTAATCTTCGGACCTTGTGTCCAAATATTGAGCGATTTCTAGATGTAGGTTTTTCTCCTCCGATGGATCCTCAAAATCTATCTTTAGAGGATGAGAAAAATTTACATCTCGAAGCTCAAGTATCTAGTGAGCTTATTTTCTCTTTGAGCCCCATAGTTAATTTGTTCTTGACAAATGTAAAGCGCAAGTCATCTCGTGAGATGTGGACCAAGCTTAAAGAAATGTTTGGTGGGTCCATTTCTCATAGGATCGGTGGTATCTCTGAGGAGCTCTCTTCTCCTTCACATTATGAAGATCTCCAAGTGGCTTCCACCTCCGGCCGCGATGAGATTTCAATTCCCTCCACTTCACCTACATGTGACAAGTCACAAGGTAATGTCATGGTGAGTGGAGAAATCATATGTAATGATGGTAGTGGTTCTCTTTACACCAATGATTCATGTTCTATAATTGCTAATGGTGTAGAGAGTTTGGACTTAAGCACTTCTCGCAACGATAATTATGTATCCCCTTGTGTTGCTAGTCCTTGCATATTGTCTAGAAATTATTTGAGTACTAGTGTAGATGATATGCTTGATTTGTCTTGTTCCAATAAACAAAATTCTTCTATTTCCTCTAGTTGTGTATCTAACAATGTAGAGGAAATCAAACACCCTATGGAGTAAGACACGATCATGAATGAAGATTCAAGAATATCCTCATCTTCATTCTCCCGTGCTCACATGTGCCTTATGGCAAGAGGATCAAAGGTATCTCCTACTTTGGATCCCAAGATATCTTCTCTAGATAATAGCAATGATAATGATGATAGTGATGATGACCTTGATGAGGATGCTAGTGCTCTTGTGCTTGAGTTAACTTTTTTGTGTACCTCTCTTCGTGGTAATAATAAGGCTATTGCTTGTCTCAAACATGTTATGGACACCATAACTAAACAAACGGAAACCATAGAGGAGTTGGATTTCCAACTTGATGATGGGAGTCGTACATTCCATCTCCTTAAGCAAGAGCTTGCCGAGGAGAAGCACACTAATTGTATCCCCACACAAAAAATTGAATCTTATGAGCTTGAAAATGAAAAATTTATTAATGATGCTAGTGCTACTAACTCTAATTCTTGTGAAGCATCTATGTTAAAGGAGAATGTTGAGCTAAGGGATCAACTTGAGTTGCTAACTAGCAAGTATAGGAAATTGGAAGAGAATCATGAAATGCTCTCGAGCTCTCATAATGATCTTCTAATCTCCTATGATGGGCTAAAATTAGCTCGTGAGGCAAGTATCACGAAGGTAACATCTTGTGAGCCTCTTTTGGACATTAGCACAACTTCTAATCAAAATTCTATTTTGCCATGTGCTAGTCCTAGTGATCCTTCTAGTCATACTAGTGATAAACCTTGTGTTGGATTACTTGCTTTGCCTTATTGCTCTAACAATGAAGCTTCTACTTCCTCTAGTACCTCTATTTATACTAACCATGTAGAGGAAATCAAAGAGCTCAAGGCCCAAGTCACTTCTTTGAAGAAAGACTTGAAAAAGAGTCATGAAGGCAAATCCACACTCGATAATATTTTGAGTGTGCAAAAATACCCCCAATGATAAAAGTGGACTTGGATTCAACTCCAAGAACAAGAACAAGTCCAAGAGCAACAAGAAGAAGGGCCAAGACCAAATCAAGGATTCGGCCAAGATTATTTGCTTCAAGTGCAAGGTTGTAGGACATCATGTAAGATCTTGTCCATTGAAGAAAAAGCACTTGAATGAGAAGCAACAAGGGAAGCAGCCACAAGTTCAAGGCCAAGCCCAATCTCAACCTCAAGTTGAATCTAGGCCACTTCCCAAGAAGAATCAAGATAAGGCTCCCCAAGACAAGAAATCAATAAAGACGAGAAAGGGGAGCACTTGTTGCTACATATGTCATGAGAAGGGACACTTGGCCTCTTCATGTTCAAACGGTACCTTATCTAACCATATCATTGTTGATGATTATTATTCTCTTGGGAAGGATAAGGATGGCAATGTGTTTGCCAAGTTTGTTGGAACTCAAAGTGGTGTTAAGAAAAGAACCATTTGGGTTTCCAAGCCTATTGTGACTAACTTCTTAGGACCCAACTTGGTTGGGGACCAACAAGCTCAAACTTGATCAATAGGTGTTTGTGGAGGGCATTGGAGACTTGGCTAACTCATGAAGAATTAAGGGATCTTCATATACTATATTTGATCAAGCCAAGTTATAAGGATTATCATCTCCTTACCATATACCCAATGTGCCTCGTTGCGGTAACTCGAACTCAACTCTTCTATATTGTAAGTTACTTGCCCCTTTACATGTTTTGGTTTTGTACCGATTAGTATATTTGTTGTGCCTCATGCTTGCTTATTTTGTGTATTCAAGTATGTATATGTGTTTGGCACATCATTTACTTGTGTGTTTTGCTTTGAGCCTCTGATGCATCTTGATGATATCTTTCTTGGCTCTTTTCGAGTGATTAATGGAACATCCCATTTTGGGAGAGTGATATGCCTCGCGCATCTCTCATACCTTAAAATGTGTGTACATGAGTACTACCACTTAGTATTGATATTGCAAGCTTATCTAGTCACTATGTGGTGTTTCATGCTCATGAGAAATTCAAATTCTAAATGTCCATTAATTATCTCTAGTCGAGGTTGTTTTTCCTCTTATTAAGAAAAAATGAATACCACATTATGGGGGAGTAATATGCTACTTTTGCATATGACAATCTTAGGAAATGTGAACATATGAGGTGATACCACTTAGAGTTGATATTGTTGATTATCTTGTATCTAGGTGGCATGTTAGCTCAAACAAGGTCCTAATTTTTGTTAGAAGATTTTATTGCTCGTCTTTTCGGTCTTTGCTTGAGTAATAAATGCTTGGTGTGGCCTTCCTCAAATGCATATCTCTATATCTTATTTGGGAGACCATTTGCTTCAAGTTATTATAATCATTGCTTTGCATGATTGTGTGACTAGTTGAAGCTATCAAGAATCTCTATCTTTGCATAGTGCTTAATCTTTTTATTCCTATCCTATGCTTTTTATTGTGAAGATTTATCTTTAAATATCCGTGCAATATACCACCGGAAATAAATTCCAATACACCCATTGTCTTCGACAATTGATATACTTGGGTGTGGTAGCTTTTGTGGATCATCTTCACCTTGGATTCCACCTCCTATGGCCTTTTTTTTACAAAAATTGGTGTGGCTCCCTTTGTCTTCCTTGGATTTTGAACATCTCTTTGATGGTGTTTTTGATTATTATCAAATGTGCTTTTAGTGGAAGACAAACCTTTTCTTCTCGGAACCTTGTGCCATTGTGAAAAGTGTTAAGGGTTTGGTTTATTTGTTGAAACCTTGCTCTTTTGGGAGTTTGTTATCTCATTCTTTATTCTCTATGTTATTTTCTTGAATGAGATAAATATTTGAGCATTTATGTTTTTATCTCATCTTTTATGCTCAATAGTTTTTGCTTGGTTCATTTGTTGAACTTTGTTGAACAAATCTTGTGTTGATTTGATTCTCTGATATAGTTTGGACAACAAATGTGTTTTTTCACACCTTGTATGCCTTCTTGAATATTTTGGTGTTTTGTCCAAATTATATCTTTGTTGGTTCTTGAAAGTCTCGTACATGCATGTTTACTAAATGTATATCTTATATCATGTTTTGCTTTCTTTGATCCCATATATAGGGTATACTCCATCAAATCCTTAAACGGCTATGATGTGCATGAAATTCAAATTTCATCTCTAAATATGCACATATTTTTATGGAGTATGTCCTATGTGTTGTGGTTAGTCTAACCACTTTGGACCCAATAAGTTTGGGGACCAAGATGTACTTGAATGTTGTTTTAGGTACATTGGAGATGCAATGGATGCTTGTCTCATCTATAAGGAAGGTGTTGTCACCATATGATAATTGGAGCCAAGCTAGGATGATCAAAGAATTCTTATCTACTATAGCATACCATTGCTATCTCGGTAACAAGTATCTTATTCATGCATACTATTCTTCCATCCAATCTCTTGTAGGTTACATCTTGGCATGAATTTATTTGTTTGTAAATGTTGTGGTTCTTGCAAAGATCTTTGAAAGACTTTTCTATCCTTATTGCTTATGTGAGTAATTTGAGATGATGCATATAATGGGGAGTATATAAAATCATGCTCATGATTCACCAATCCCAAATATGCCTTCTAGCAATTTATTGCATATCAATTCCTCATGTACTCTCATGTGCAATATTGTTGAAATTGCATTGAATCCTTCCTTTTGATACTTGTTGCCTTTCTCAAAATATCCCAACTAGCATTAGTTCCCTTAGTGTTAGCTGTGATGTTTTTGAGGTTTTTGTTTTTCTTTGGTGAAGTTCTTTGATATACCATGAGAGAAAATAGAGCCATGGGCTATATATGCACTTAAGCAAAATATCATTTTTTGGGTATATCTTATGACTTCCTCTTGGATATCACGTTCTCTTGTTTTTTATCAACCTCTTATGTGTGGATGTTTCTTTGTGGATTATTCTCATGTTTTCCCACTTAGAAACTTATATACACAAGAGTGTTAATATCTCGCCTTGATATCCCCGCCTTTTGCCAACCACCTCACTTATCCACTTAGTTTTTCATGGTTTTGGAAAGGTCTTGATTTATGAGTGCTTGGTTTACTTTTATTGCATCTTCGTGCACTCATATCTCATATTTGGTTTCTTTTGGACTTAAGCTTGTCTTGACAAGTGTATTGATTTATATCTATACTCCTTGTATCTTGGTTGTGTTCTAAATGATATAAAGGGAGTGAGGATTCCATGTTTGTGCATATTGTATTCAAATGAAACAACTCATTTATGCACAAACCTTGGGGAGCTTCCTTATTTCATTTAGATCACTATTTGTCCATTTGATTATTTGGATCTTTTGATTGCTTGCTTCATCCGTTGAAGTTTCTTCACCTTGTTATCCTTTTAGCAATATTTGATCCTCAATATAGTTGATTTCCTCCAAGTTTTCGTCATTGGATATGTGCATATGATTTCACTCATATTATGAGAAATGCACACCTTGGGAGGAACTTGAACTATATTGGCCTTCTAACTTTGTCATCCATTTTGGCACTTGATGTCAATGGGGGAGAAGTTTAGAGGGTTTTAAGGGAAATGGTTTTCTACTTAAGATTGGTTTGTTCTTAAGTGTTTGCCTTTCATGCATTTCATATTTTTTATGTATTGCATGGTTGAATATATAGTGGAAACTCTCCCAAAGGTTATGCTTGATAATGTATGCAATGAAATTCAAGTTCATCACACGTGCATATATTGTGGGGGAGTTTGCTCTATATATGTTGGTTCTACTCACATCTCTTGCATTAGTTGTAGTTTGTGCGAGTAGAAGTAGTTTTGATATGGGCTAGTATCTTTGTGTTACTTAACCATATCAAATACAACCTCTTGTATACAACTTATTCTCGGATAAGTTGCGTACTTGTTTCTAATATTCATTATATAAACCCTCTTGTTGTGATTGTCATCAATTACCAAAATGGGGGAGATTGAAAGGGTAATTGCCCCTATGTGTGGTTTTGGTGATTAATGACAATCCCTATGGACTAATATTTTCATTGAGTTTTATATGAAGGAATATTCCATAGGTCATGCTTGTAGTCCATATGTTGGATTCAAGTATGGATGCCATGAAGATAAATATATACCTTGATTTTTGGCATCAAGATCATCGAATTGAAGATAAGAATATGATATGTTCAAGATCTTGAGAGTGTGATCTCAATAGAAGAATTCAAGATATGGCTCTAAGTCGGTGTCATGATAGCCTCATTAGTTCAGTTATGGTTGATTAAGATTTAGAGCATGTAATGAAATGAAGAATTCCTTATGTACCTCAAGATATTGAGATGGATCATGAGAAGACACTTGGTTGACCAATGCAAAGAGTGAAGAGTGATTTGAAGTTGGTCAACACATGAAGCATAAAGAATGTACCACATGGATCTTGTGGTGTGGTAAGCCTTGTCATGTATGCATCATGATCTAACCCATTATATATGTTCCTTTGTGTTTTATATATGGGATAGGTATCTTTCCACGGGCATGCTTCAGTGAAGATCTCAATAGCCCGTGAGAGGATGGCATCAAGTGGTGATCGCCATCAAGGTTGAGAAGGGCAAGTTCAAGGTAAGCATCTCGAGAAGATCATTTGCTTGAAGCTTGCCGTCCATATTGGTCATAATGGACATGTGAAGACGTGTCTTAATGAAGCTATCCCATAGTGGTGTATGGGGAGCAAATTATGAGTCTTCACGAAGCAACAATGATCAAGTGGTGCATTCCGGCTTGGATGGAGCTTGAAGCATTGTCATCAAGATAAAGCGGGATGCGCAAGGCAAAGATATGGCCTTGCTAGGTTTTCCTTTTACCGGTCTCCAGGTGGTTGTTGGGAGACCGGGTTATAGGATAGATAGCCGCACTATCAAGAGGGGATTTCGATTGGGTAACTTGATCACATCGTCGTAGGGAGCTCAATCCTTGGCATACTTTGCATCTTCCTATTTTGTTTCTTCCTGGTATTTTCTCTATGTGAGGTTCTTGAGCTTGTTGCTAGCTCTTCAACAAGCCCAAGTTCATCGAAAACGGAATTCGTATCCATCTTATATGGCGTTTTCAAGTTTGAAGGTTTTACCGGTTCTTCTTATAGGGAGGATCCATACCTTTCCTCATTTGGTTCTATCTTCCTTTGTTGGACTATGATGTTTTCATGCACCATATTGTAGAGCTTATTATCCTCATCAAAACGAGCCCAAGATTATCGAAATCGGAGTCCGGATGCAAAAGTTATTGCGTTTTTCGTGAAGTCAGTTTCACCCCGGTTGTGGATCCTGTTCAACCGAGCCCCACACCGGACGGTCCGGTTCCAGCTCCGGTAGACGGGATCTCAGACCGGATTTTCCGGTGTTCGCGACCGAGTCTATTCCGGGTTGGCAAACAAAGGTATTTCGGTTTGTAGGTCGGTCCTCCGGCCTGGGGACCGAGTTTCCCGGTTCTGGGGCCGGTCCAACCGACTTTGGAACCGAGTTTTCGATGTTTTCTGTCCAACGGCCATATTTGCTTTTTCCCTATAAAAGGGGGTTCTTCCCCCAACGTTTTTGGTTGTTCTTGAGCCCGAAATTGACCTCCATTGTTGACCCTCTTGAGCTTGCTTCCTCTCCCTTCCCTCCTATGATTCTTGCATCTTTTTGAGGGCTTTGGAAGAGGAGATCTAGATCTACAATCCCCACCAATCAATTCCTTCTCTAAGTGAGGGGAACCCTTTGGATCTAGATCTTGGAGTCATTGGTTGACTTCCACAATTGTTCTTCCTCTCTAATTCCTCCCTAGCACTTGTTGCTTTGGTGGGATTTGAGAGTGGGGGATTTGGACACCCTTGGTGTTCTTGCTTTGCATTCTTGCATAAGTGTTGAGCTCTCCATTACGATTTGTTCGAGTGAGAGACGGTGAGCTTGTTGCTCTTGGAGGGTGACCTCCTAGTTGGCTTGGCGGTTGGTGCCACGGTGTCCTCTTCGTGGAAGATTGTGAAGGGACCCGGGCTTCTCCTTCGTGGAGCTTGTGAAGTGGTTGTGGAGCTTGCCATCTCCGGAGTGGGGGAAAAGCTAGCCATAAGGAAAGGGCCTATTCCTTCGTGGGATAGACTCGGAGAAGAAGGTGAGCCTTCGTGGCGTTGGGAAATCCTTCGTGGAATCCCACACCTCTCCAACGTGACGTACCTTACTTGTAAGGGAACACGGGAATACATCTTCGTCTCTGCGTGCCTTGGTTATCTCTATACCCGAGCTTACTTTCCTTGTGATAGCCATCGAGCTTGAAGTACTTATATCTTTCCTATAACTTGTGGTATATTTATCTTGTGCTATCTTGCTTAGCTTATCTTGTTGTTGGTGCACTTAGTTGAGCCTAGTGTATTTAGGTTTTGTGCTTGTAAAATAAATGTTAGTTTAATTCCGCATTCTATCAAGCCAAAACCATAATTGTTTTAAAATTGCCTATTCACCCCCCCTCTAGGCGACATCTCTATCCTTTCACTAGGTCTAGGTCTCCTCCCTCAATTCCCAAAGGGGCATCAAGTTTGAGTGGCTAGAGAGGGAGATCTAGGAGGTTGGAGGTCAGCATTAATGGAGGAGAGAGTAGAAGCCGCAACCTTCACTTGGAGAACAAGGGGGTATATATAGCCCCCTAGAAAAAGAGTCGTTGATGCATCAGTAACCTCGGTGAAAGAGCACGTGGGCCCCCATGTGTGGTTTTGGTAATTAATGACAATATCTATGGACTAATGTTTTCATTGAGTTGCACTTGTAGGATTTGTCCATTGGCATCGCTTGGAGCATGTGTTGGCTTCAAGGTAGAAGATATGAAGATGATGTGTTGTGCAAGCTCAAAATGAGCCATCTTTAGAAGATCTCATGTTTGATGCTTGCCATCCTCGTGATCATGGATCAATGAAGACAAGGTCAAAGTAAAGGTTTCCCCATGGTGTATGGGGGAGCAAAGTGCAAGTCTTCATCTAGAAAGTGCAAGGAAGATGAATCAAGAAAGGTGTTCCATCTTTAGAAGGACAAGATCGTCTACATCATGCTCAAGTGGATTGCTCAAGGCAAAGGTATAATCTTGATAGGTTTTCCCGTTTGCCGGTCTCATGTTGGTAGTTGGGAGACCGGGTTTAGGATAGATAACTGTACTATCAAGAGGGGATCTCGAGTGAGTAGCTCGATCATATCTTTCGGAGAGAGCTCAAACCATTGCATTCTTAGCATCATATTTCTTGGTTGTTGGCTAGATCTTATCCATGTTTGGTTCTTGAGCTTGTGTTTAATACAAGCTCTAATTCTTCAAAAACGGATCTCCCCTTTATATCTTATTGCGTTTTTTACCTTGGAGGTTTTCTAGATCCTCACCAAGTGAGGTATCTCACATTATAATACTTGATACATTCTCAATTGGTGATATCCAATATTTTTTTGGGTAGCTCTTGTTGTCCTCTTTCCACCAAAATTGGTTTCGGGTCAATCGGAGTTTCCTAACTCAAGTTATTGCATTTTGAAGTTAGGCTTTTGTTTTGTTAAAAGAAAAAGGAAAGGGGAAACTGTTTGTGTTCAGTGGTACCACTGCTTGAGGTTCTGGCCACACCTATTTACGCGTAACCCACCCTCTCTGTGCTGCCCGGTAGCATTTTCGGTCCCGACCGGTAGTACCGGCCCAACCGGCAGTACCCGCCCGGCCAGGCCGATACTACCGGGCCGGCCCGCTTAGCTCGCCTAGATGCCAGCGCTGCTCGCTCGCTCCTGGCCTTGCATCGTGCGCGTAGTGCTCCGCTCGATCCCGCACTAGCACACTCGCCCGATTCCCTCGCTCGCTAGTATGCTGCCCCCGATCCCCTTGCTGCTCGCTCCCGCGCCCGCTAGGTTGCCAGTTTGCTCGCTCACCCCACAATGACCTCGCTCTTCCTGGCGCTACTGGCTCCCTGGGCGGTAGTACCGGCCCAATCCGGTACCACCGGCCCAGATCGTGTTTTTAGCCCCCAACGGGCAAAAAAACTATGGGCCTATTTAAGCCTTCTCCCTCTCTTTTTAGGTTGCTTCTTCTCCCTTTTTGCTTAAGCTTTGCCCCATTTGCTTTAATCTCTTGAGCTTGATTCCTATATTCCCCTCCAATGATTCTTGCCTATATTTGAGAGGAAGATAGAGGAGATCTAGATCTACATTTTGACCAAACCAAATCACCTCTTTGTGAGTGAATCTTTGGGATCTAGATCTTGGGGGATTTTGTGTTCCCCATTTGTTCTTCCTCTCTTGTTCCCCCAATTTCTTTAGTAGCTTTGTTGGAACTTGAGAGTGAAGGATTGGGGCATATTTGTGGTGTTCTTTCCTTTTTTCATTGGGTGCATTGGTTTGTGTTCTCCCCGGAGGATTTTCTTGGTGAAATCAATAAGATTGTCCCTCTTGGGTTCTTGGAACCCTAGACGGTTGTGTGACCTTTGTGGTGTGTTCTTGGGGCCTTCAATTAAGTTGTGAATCTATCCCCAAGATTGAGACCTTGGTGACGATTATTGGGAGCCTCCAATTAAGTTATGGAGATTGCCTCAATCTTGTACGGGTTTGGTGACCGCCCTCAAGTGTCCCATAGTGGAACGGGTACTTGCCGCGTGGTGGGTGCCTCTTGTGGCGTTGGTGGTCTAGTACCGCCCACCCCTCCAACGAGATGTACTCCCTTGTTGGGAGGAACTCGGTAAAATATCGCCGTCCCCGCGTGCCTTGGTTATCTTTATACCCAAGCTCTTTACTTATGCACTTTACATTGTGATAGCCTTCGTGCTTGAAGTAATCTATATTGCTATCACATTGTTGCTTGTCTTGCTTAGCATAAGTTGTTGGTGCACATAGGTGAACCTTAGTATATCTAGGCTTTGTGCTTGACAAAAGAAAACACTAGTTTTATTCCGCCATTGTAAAGGCCATCTTGTAAAAGTTTTAAACCGCCTATTCACACCCCTCTAGGCGACATCTGTGATCTTTCACTCGGAGTCTCTGGTCTTCAGGGCCGGAGTCTCCGGGGTGGGCGCTAGACTCCGGGCAGGACACCGGTGGGGGTTACTAACCTCTTTTTGAGCCACCCTGGAGTCAAGGCCGGAGACAGGGCCGGAGTCTCCGGTGAGGCGCGTGACTCCGGACCCAACACTAGGGGGCATAGGGAGTATCCCAGGGGGAGGGGCGGAGACTAGCCCAGAGACCAGGCCATAGTCTCCCCAAGACCCCGAAGTCTCCGGACTCAGGGGAGGCAGCAGACCGAAGCTTCCATCTAGGCACTTTTCTTCATTAAAATTTGAACCCTTCTCCTTTGAATACTAGAACACTATCTTGTGCCTTTACACGGATGAACCTGCAATACTTAGCACATGGTAAAAACTAACTTGTGTTGACAACAAACACCAAAACATCATTAAGGCAGGAAATGCCCTTTCAGTTGTCTATGGCCTAAGGAAGGTCTAGAAACGAACGGGAGGCAAAATAGTGAAGAAACGTGGTTCCGTGGTACAGGTGGGCGGACTGGCCGCGCCCGTACCGGCGGTCGTTACACTTGCATATGCTTTTTGTATTTTGGCCGCCGTTTATTCATACGAACTCCAATTTGGCTGTTCCTTGGCTCGTTGGATTCCTATGGAAGAGGGATACAAAACCATGGCCTTGATTATTCATTTGAGTTGATCGAAAATCCACGTTTCTATCCTTCATATGGCTAAGTTTGGTGCATACAACTCTTCCATATTGCATCCTCTTGGCTCCTCTTGCCTTGTGATACATTGCAAATGTATCTATAATTTTTGATGTTCCATGCTTGGTTTAATCTACTTTCTTGTGTTTTGTCCACACTTTGGAGTACTTTTCATATGATTTCTTGGACTAACCTATTAACAAGAGCCACAGTGCCAGCTGCCTGTTTTCTGCTGTTTTTGGTTCCAGGAAAGTCAGAAAATGAATATTCTCGGAATTGGACGAGACAAAAGCCAAAAATCCTATTTTACCAGAAGGCTCTCGGAGCCAGAATATGAGACGGAGTGGGGCTGGGGCCCAGCCACACCACCTGGCCACACGGGCTGGGCCTGGCCACACCAGGGGGTGGTCTGGCTGCCCCAGGCACCCCCTCGGTCTCCCTCTTCGCCTATAAGATGCCTTCTGACCTAAAAACTTAGGGAGGTCAACGTTTTTCCAGAAGGAGTTTCGCTCCGCCGCCACCACCAGATTCCACAAAACAGCACCAGAAACTCCGTTTTGGCACCCTGCTAGGACGGGGAATTGGAGGAGATCATCGCCATCATCATCACCATCGCTTCTCCATCGACCATCCATATTTCCCCCATCTATGAGTGAGTAATACCCTGATGTAGGCTATGGGGATGGTAGGGATTGGATGAGATCGTTCATGTAACGGCATCAGATTGTTAGGGCATGGTGCCTAGTATCTTCTATTAGTGCTTTATGACTTTGTTGCAACTTGTTATGCTTAATGCTTGTCACTAGGGCCCGAGTGCCATGATTTCAGATCTGAACATGTTATTGATTCATTATGATAGTTTTGTTTTTGGTCTTACCTGCAAGTTGTATACACACGTTGTTGTCCGGAACCAATGGCCCCGAAGTGACAAAAATCGGGATAACCGGAGGGAATGGCTTTGATGTGAGGATCACATGTGTTCATGGAGTGTTAATGCTTTGCTCCGGTGCTCTATTAAAAGGAGCACCTTAATTGCCAGTAGTTCCCTTGAGGCCCTGCTGCAAACGGGCTGGCAGGACAAAAGATGTTGTGCAAGTTCTCATTGCGAGCACGTATGACTATATATGGAACACATACCTAGGATTATCTAGTACTTGGATGCTTTATCTTATTTATCTGCAATTGCCCTATGTTCTGATTACTATGTGAATTATCTTGTCCATGCAACGCCCGTCCATCCATCTCTATGCCTACCATACTCGAATCCTACTGTTTACTGCTATTGTTACTGTTGTCTTTACTTTACTACTGCTGCTACTTTACTATTCCTACTACAAAACTGTTGCTACTGATAAACTGATGTGAGCAAGATTGTTTCTAGGTGCAGCTGAATTGACAACTCAGTTGTTAAGGCTTATAGATATTCTTTGGCTCCCCTTGTGTCGAATCAATAAATTGGGTTTCACTTCCCTCGAAAATACTGCGATACACCCCCTATACTTGTGGGTCATCACCTTGCTTTATCTATAATCAATCACAACACCTAAACATAAGTCAAAGACAAGGAAAAGTAATAAAATCCTAATAAAAACTAATAGTTGTGCAACACTCATATGAAAATGAATGAGAACTAGTAATCATGAATAATATGCATAGTTGTAGCTAGATATAGCATGCGATGAGTGACAATATGAATAATCTATATGCTTAAATACACATCATATTTGCACTCATCAACATCCCCAAGCTAAACGTTGTTCGTCCTTGAGCAAAAGAGTTAATAAATTAATGCTATCATCTATCTTACCATAGAAGATCGACACCTTGTACCCTTATTTTGCCTACAAGCTCAAAGTAAGATAGAACATAATCATACAAGGCATCACAAGCTTAGTTATGTCAATCAATAAGAGATCAATTACAACTTCAATGCTCCATGTCAAAAGTAAATTTAACTTGAAAGCAAACTTTTGATCCTCCTACTAAGCCTTATATATATATATCAAGTGTGAGGGATCATGTCAAAAGAAGCATAACAAATGGAGTGTCTCATTAACACTCACATCAATAAATCAAGGCTATCAAAACTCTTCTTTTCTATTCATTTTCTTTCAAGAGATTCCATTTAATAGTAACAAGACCATGCCAAAAATTTCTAGGTGATTCAGTTGGTTTCCATAACAGTTTCCAATAGTGGTCATTGGTGACCTTGGCAACATTTTTCACAACCCTTAAGAGTACCAATACTTTTGCCCATTTGTAGTAGTTGCTACTAATGTCTTCAACTCATAGCTAAAATCATGAGTTGTACTATAGACCGTTCGAAGGCCAACGGAGTTGTTGGCATCCTCTAGCATCCCAATTGTCTAACAATTGTAATGCTACTTGGTCTAGTAATATAATGGCTACTTCCTACATATAATTGTTGCATCATAATTATAGCATGCTCATGTCATCATGCCACCTTGCATTTGAGTATCATATAAAACCCTTTGCCATTTGGTTTTTCTCTCATATGCATTATTAATTGTATTTGCCTCTTGATATTGTATTTGGTTATTTATATATTGTTTAAATGCCCAAGTTGAGTTGGGGGCATATCTTTTATTCAAATCCATCACCTTTCTTTTCACCACCTTATAATTCCACCATTCCATTAATCCATGAGCTTGTATTTCTTTTCTTTTGAATTTATTCTTAGCTCATGTGAATGGGTTGGATCTAATCCTAACTATCTTTTGCTTGGCCTTTATTTCCACTTCTTGGGAATGCATAAGGATAATGCCATATTATTATTATTGTTTTCACAAAATAAATCATGGCATTTATTATTTTTGCATGGGACATGCAACCACCATCACCACCTTTAACCCATTTGTTTTTCCTTTGTTTTAGTGGGTCTTCTTTGTGGGATCATCTACATCATCTATCCACTTTTCCCCTTATTCCCATCAACATCTTTTCCTTTAATTATCTCCATGCATGATTCAAATGAGGGCTTCTTCCCATACATCTTTTCTTTCTCTTTTTCTTAGTTACTCTTCCACCTCATGTCATGTTGATTCAAAGCACTCACTTATTCTCTTGGGTTGATCTTCTAAACAAATTTTTAAAACTTAAACATCTAATCTAAACCTAGTTCCCTCTCTTTTCTTTCCAACCCTAACTCTACACTAAACCCTAAACCTTAATCCCACCCTTAATCTCACCTCTCTTTCTTTCACTCCCTCTCTCTACCAGGCTGGCCCACCCCACTAGCTCTCTCTCTCTACTTCTTGCCGAGGACACCCTCCATGCCCTTCTAAAGCCCTAACCCGAGCCACCCTCCCTAATATGCCCTAGCTAAACCCGGGCTACCCTCTCTCCTTTGGACATGACCCCCAGCTCCATCGCATGCCCCTCCCCTGGTCCCCTCTCTTCCTCTCTTAGCAGAAACAACAAGAGAGAGAGGAGAAGAAGTCACCCGAGGCTTTTTCTCTACCTTGCCAAAAGGCTACCATCCTCCCATGTGCTCTCCCCTCCCATCCTCATCTTTTCCACCGACCCCAGATCGAGATCCACCTCGCCAGGCCCCCTCTTCCTCCTCCTCCTTCGGCCAACCACTCAAGGCAAGGCCACGCCAGAAACCCTAAACCTAGCTCGGTCTACCACCTCCCTCGTCGGCCTGGCAAGTTGCAGCACATCCGGGCCTACCAGTACCTCCCTCTGCCGCCTCTGCCACACCGTGCACTGGCCACGCCTCATCGGAGTCCTCGGTAGCTCCCCTGACACGCCGCAGCCACCTGGATCAGAAGCTCGCAGAACCCCTGCCTCTGCTCCGAACCGATCCACCCCTCGTGCCAGCGACGTCACGGGAGACCCCCTGGTGAGCCTCTCAATCTCCTAGACAAGTCCGTCCTCCTCCTAGCGGACTAGCCTCGCCGGACGTTCCGTCAAGCGGACTCCGTGCGCCGCCTCTGTGCTGCCCATCGTGCCTGCAACAACAACCGCAGCATCCGACCACCTCTATTCCTCACCCTGCCCCGCGCACTGTAGATCGCCTCCGTGCGAGTTCGCTGAACAAAAGATGTAGCCCGTTGTCCCCTCTGCGATTTTCATTTTTGGGCGACGCGCTTCGTCCAGCGGATGCGTCACCACCATCGCCGGAAGACGGCCAGATCCGCCGCCGTCAGAGCCTTGCCCGTCAGCGCGCAGCAGCAGCTGATGTCCTTATTGCACTTGGCCCCCTGCCTTTCTTCCTGCCTAAACCCGCAGTCCCAGGAGCCCACCTGTCAGCCCCGGTGCATACTTGCAAGAAAACCCCCGCGGTCTGGAGTTTCTCCGCCCGCGCTGCCCTGGATCGCCCATGTGTCAGCCGCCCGCTGGCCGTGCGCGCGCTGTGGCCCCCGTCGCCTGGAGGCCCACCTGCCACTCTCTGTGGCTAGACACCCCCACGGTGAGAAAAGCCGGGCGGACCCGCTGCGCCCACCTGCTGCTGAGTCAGCGCATGGCCCACCCGTTAGTGACTATGGCTGGGTCGAGTTGGGTGACAAAAGTTTGCCCTGTTGTCTGTTTTATTTAAACCTTTTTCAAAATCGATTTAAATTCAAATTCAAGTCAGATTTAAATAATTTTTAAAATACAAATCCAAATAATACAAATGATATATGTTTTGGAATCAGAAAAATGTGAGGAATTCAAATGTGCCATTCAAAATATTGTTTGACCACTTTAAAATTTCGAGATGATTAAAATTACAATAAAATGCCTTTTTCCTTAATTAATTAATAACTTTAATTCCACAACTCCAAATTTGACAAATAATATGTCTAAATCGATCAGCGCGACGAGCCCGTTCTATCAATGTAGTCCTTATTCTGAATTGAAGCATGCATCATGTCATTATTACAAATCTGAACTGTTTATGGCAATAAAATTTGACTAAATAAATAATAAAATGCTTTATTCTTGCACCACACCTCACCCTTGCCATGCTACTTTAATGCCATGTAAATTGTGCATCATTCATCATGGCATGCTTGTTTGCTTGTCGCATTTTACTTCATATGCTTGTGCACTTTATTTATGTTGGCCCTTGTTTGTTTGGTTCTTCTTCGAATAGACGCCCAACAGGAGAATTACCAGGAATCACAGGAGTACTACCCAGATCCATCTCTCGCTTCAATTGAGCTGCCAGGCAAGCACTACCACATGCTTGCATACATACAGTACCTATTGCCTCTATCTTATTCTTGCATCATTGAGTCACGATTGCATTAAATTGAATCCCAAGTACTGCATAGCCTTTACTTTTAAACCTCACCGAAGCTTGTTCCACCATCCCATGAGCCATTACTACAGTAGTTGTTTGAGCCACACGAGTCGTAGAAAAGCATGTGTAGGGTATGTGAGTGTCTAATGAATAACGAGGTACCTAAACAACTTAACCTGAGTAGTAATGGGATAACTAATGAAAGAGGCACCGGTGAGCAATATCTACTATTTGGTTTTCATGCTCACTTGTGTCCCGTAGGACCCCGAGTACTTGATTCCTGTTTCTTGTTTATTCGCACTATCCACATCCGGGAGGCCTTATGGACCCCCCCTGAGCCAGAGCTTGATTCATTCTTATTTCTTGGGGCCACAATTAGTTTGGGGCTTTATTACTATCCTGTACTTATGCCATGTTACTGCTTTATTTAAGATTGTGCAAGGAGCACCTGTAGTGTTTTGGATCGTGACACGTTTTCGCTGTATCGACAAGCCCAGTCACATTTTCGGTTTCCTAGTCGTTTACCGCCGTCCACACAAACCTTGGGTCCGTCTCGGAGCCGGCCAACTTCATTGCGGGTAGCTTAATGGGGTGGCCCCCCGAAAAATTTCTGAATCCTATGATTGCTTTGTCGTGAATGCCTCGTTGGGTTTTGATTTGGTTTTTCCGAGGTTGATCGAGTGTGTGTTGCTATTCGTGCACCCCTGTAGGGTAAATCTTTCTGAAAGCCGTGCCCGTGGTTATGGACGACTTGGAGCACAGTTTCTCGATCATAGACAAGTATAACTAAAGTACCGCTTTTAATCTGACTAAGTATCTGATTAGTAAATAGTGCAATACTCATGGAATGGTTGATAAAACTGCCAACGGATGATGCGGGTTGTTCGTCCGCTTCCTCGTTGGTAAGCGAGGAGGAGGATGGATTTGTTAATTATACTGCTATAACTGTTGTTCGGAATTAACGGACATCCATCTATCTTTGGTTAGGCGAATGGTTAGCGAGTATCTATAGAATTGTTAGTTATTATCTTTTGATGCAATTGCGTCACCCTAGGTTGTGTCCCCTTTAGTGGCATAAAGACTTGTTGAGTACCCCTAGGGTCTCACACGATAAATTGTTTGATTCAGATGAACATGTGTATTCGCAAGATGGATACTGGTTGGAGGAGACAGATGGATGTTGGCAACGACCACTCGGTGTAGAGATTCTGGGAACAGGGATCCGTGAGATCTGTGGGCGGGATGTGTTTATTTATGTGGCATCTTATGACGATTTGCTTCTTATCCGTACTCGGATCTTGTTTTCCGCTCCCGCCTGACACTCTGATGTTTGTTTTATGAGAAGCTATCCTAAATTATTATCTCTATCTAGGATATTTGAATCTTGCCGTATGGCGTTGCAATATTTCTATTTCTTTTAGATGGAATGGCTCTGAGGACTATTGTATGTGGCTTGCATACATACTCACTTATGTATGTAGTTGATCCCTTCGCCTGCTGATTACGCCGCTCGTTCTTGTCCCGATGTTCTGAAAGTGGTTAGGACGGCCGAAAGGTCTACCGTGAGTGGCCCTGGGCCCCACCGTACTATTTTAACCACTTTCGCTCATCCAGGCATGTAACTAAGAGCGTAATTCACCGAGGTAGTTACAATTGGTATCAGAGCCATCCCGCCCTTCAGGGTCTCAGCCAAAATGGTCGTTGTCAGTCTAGGAATATTTTGGTAGTTATGTATACTAAGGAAAAAACAAAACGTGAGAGTAGGACTGCTTCCACTTTTCTTCTTACCCACCCACCCACCCTTTTCTGGTAAGGAAGTGTAACATTTTCAATCCTCTTCTAAAAATTCAAACTAGGATTCACGTGTTCTGGGTTCCGTAGTACCATAGGTTGTGTGTGTGTGTATGTGTGAATTCCTTGTCTATCTGTTGCATCCAAATGTTATCACTATCTGCCTTTTGGTTATCAACTGTTGGTACATTCCATACTGACAGGCTTTTTGTAAACCGACGCGATCTATCCGACTCCATGTTAACCGGTGCCATCTTGTTAAGGGTGTTCTTCCTTCCAGCATGCTTTCACAGAATGTGGAGTTCCTAATCCCTATCTGATAAGTGGTTTTGCGCATTTATTGGTATTTTAATGCCGAAAAATGCAAAAAAAAATTCTTTGATACATTTGTGTTTCCACACTCCTATTCAGTCGTGTGTGAAACATTATCTATCTTCCTTTTATCAGCATGTCCATGCTAACTCATTCTTTTGTCACCGGCGCTTAATCCTGGAGTTTTACTTCATCATCAATTCTTCTGGGCTAAATACATAACGTGTGTTGATCCGATGCATGTGATTGTAATTTGGTTCTCGACATAGCTATAGGACACTTATCATGAGTGGAATAGGATCAATACTATAAATCCAATCCTCCAAATGATGGCGGTTATCTCCTGTGATTTTGAGTTACACCGTGATCATATCTATGCATATTCAAGTATTTTTGGCAATCCGGAGTTTTCTCAAGGCACTACGGTGGTCTATCATTTGTTCATCATGCGGCACATCTTTTTGAACTTCATATCCGCAAAATCCTCTTTGATACGAGGGAATTGCATCTTGTCGTCTCGGATAGCTTTTCTTAAGGTATGAGCTATCATCGTTCCTTTATCCAAGATATCTTTATCTTTGTAACCGGCGATCCGATCAACAATGTCAACCAGGCGGCACCTCTTTTTCTTCCGAAGGACCAGATAATCTATTCCGCCAGTGCATCTCTTTCAACATGAATCCTTGCTTGTAATGTTGATCTTTCAAAGAGCGTTGAGCTCAGGAAGTGTTTCGAGCATTTGTTCGTTTCTCTCGCCTCTTGAACTTGGTATTCTGGGAATATCTTGTTAGTCCATGGTGGTATATCTTGATGATATGCTTGCCTATTCTATATCATGGAAGAACATGGAAGATCATCTGTGTTTTCTTCTCTCAAGCTTCGTGAACACCGCTTGTGTGCAAAGTTTTCAAAGTGTGAATTCTGGCTTCTTGAAGTCACCTATCTTGACCATGTCTTTCTGCTAAATACATCACTTCAATTCTGGAATCAGCAAGCCCATTGTTAATTCCATCCTCCATCTTCAATCAAACCCGGAGTTTTTCCTTGTTGGCGAGTTATCATCGTCGTTCCGCTGAAGATTTCCTCAAGACTGCTAAATCTCTCTCAATCATTTCAAGAAGAACATGGAGTTCTTTTCACCTCAGTCTCGTCAAGTAATCTTTTGAAACCCTCTCGTTCGGTTGTCTATGCTCAATCCACCGGAGGCCATGAAGACTTTTCAGATCTTTTGTATTCCTTCTGTTCAAGTTGGTGCTATCTTTTTCTTTATCTGTTAAATCTTGCAGTTTTTCTCCGTAATCTTTCTTCATATCTTTCCGGTGGCTTGGTACTCCCGACATGACGACAACATCATCACCCTTATCTATCTTGGATCTGGCGAATCGTTTGCATCAATCTTTGTTTTCTTACGGAGTTCCATGAGCTCTTCTTATCAATACCTTCAGTCTATTTAGTAGTTGGGTTGCATGATTTTATTATTCATGTACGGAGGAATGCTTTGAGTGCGGGATGGAGTAGCTACCATACCACTACTCTTATCATTCGCTCTTGTACATTGAATTGGTGAACTAATGCAATTTCACTCATTCCACGGATGTAGAAGTGGCCTTTATACCTCGATACTTTTACTTCCGTCCTTGTTTTCCGGAGTGCTCTCTCGAAGAAAGTAATCAATAATCTTTTGTTGGTGATCTCGTCTTTTCTACACGGAGCAAAATCTTTAATTATCTGGTGGGAACAAACGCAAACTCCTTTTTATCCTCGTCTTTCTACCGGTGCTCGACATTCCAAAACAAGATGGAAGGAAACTATCTCTCTCTTTGTTTCATCAATTCTTTTTCTTTGGTAAAACAAATTATGGTTGATGCCATCAGTCGCAAATCTATTGCATTAGCCTCAAGGTTAAAGAAAGCAATAAGTATCTCTTATCTTCTATATTCTTTTCCTCTCAGGATTCCATCATAATCTAGCATCCCCTCTTTCTCTTGAAGTTACATCCGCGCACCTCAATTGCGTGATCCTTTGGTTCTTGCCGGCGCAAGAAGAATCTAATCCGACAATGTCTAACTAAATTTTTTCTGTTGATATCAAGGAACTCTATTGTTTGAAGGCGATATTGTTTCCGAACTTCTTTTCTCAAATCCGAGGGAAGATACAATGCTATTTTCATAGTGGTATCTAACTTCTCCAAAGTAGCTCTTTCTTCCGGCGAGGCAAAGAATCATCGTCATGTGCATCTGTTGATCTCTAATCCTAACGGTGTGTCTTTCTTTCTCCATGATACATCGACCTTCCTTATTCTTTCAAGTATTTCTATTCTTTATCATGTTTCCTAATGTTCATCCTATCCTTCTTGTCTCACGACAATCCTTCAATTCTTCTAGCCCTTTGTTTCTTGAAGCAAACGCAGACTCGCAACAAGTCTAGCAAGTGTTTGCAAGGTGTAGTGGTCGCACCATTCCGTTGTTCATCAACTTGGGAACGTGAGGGTCACCTTTGTTCCGAACACCTGCCTCTCCTTGTGTTGGTTTCTTTTTCCTAGGAATCTCAGGGCGAGATTCTTGTTTAGTGGGGGAGAGTTGTAGCATCCCAATTGTCTAACAATTGTAATGCTACTTAGTCTAGTAATATAATGGCTACTTCCTACATATAATTGTTGCATCATAATTATATCATGCTCATGTCATCATGCCACCTTGCATTTGAGTATCATATAAAACCCTTTGCCATTTGGTTTTTCTCTCATATGCATTATTAATTGTATTTGCCTCTTGATATTGTATTTGGTTATTTATATATTGTTTAAATGCCCAAGTTGAGTTGGGGGCATATCTTTTATTCAAATCCATCACCTTTCTTTTCACCACCTTATAATTCCACCATACCATTAATCCATGAGCTTGTATTTCTTTTCTTTTGAATTTATTCTTAGCTCATGTGAATGGGGTGGATCTAATCCTAACTATCTTTTGCTTGGCCTTTATTTCGACTTCTTGGGAATGCATAAGGATAATGCCATATTATTATTGTTTTCACAAAATAAATCATGGCATTTATTATTTTTGCATGGGCCATGCAACCACCATCACCACCTTTAACCCATTTGTTTTTCCTTTGTTTTAGTGGGTCTTCTTTGTGGGATCATCTACATCATCTATCCACTTTTCCCCTTATTCCCATCAACATCTTTTCCTTTAATTATCTCCATGCATGATTCAAATGAGGGCTTCTTCCCATACATCTTTTCTTTCTCTTTTTCTTGGTTACTCTTCCACCTCATGTCATGTTGATTCAAAGCACTCACTTATTCTCTTGGGTTGATCTTCTAAACAAATTTTTAAAACTTAAACATATAATCTAAACCTAGTTCCCTCTCTTTTATTTCCAACCCTAACTCTACACTAAACCCTAAACCTTAATCCCACCCTTAATCTCACCTCTCTTTCTTTCACTCCCTCTCTCTACCAGGCTGGCCCACCCCACTAGCTCTCTCTCTCTACTTCTTGCTGAGGCCACCCTCCATGCCCTTCTAAAGCCCTAACCCGAGCCACCCTCCCTAATATGCCCTAGCTAAACCCGGGCTACCCTCTCTCCTTTGGACATGACCCCCAGCTCCATCGCATGCCCCTCCCCTGGTCCCCTCTCTTCCTCTCTTAGCAGAAACAACAAGAGAGAGAGGAGAAGAACTCACCCGAGGCTTTTTCTCTACCTTGCCACTAGGCTACCATCCTCCCATGTGCTCTCCCCTCCCATCCTCTTCTTTTCCACCGACCCCAGATCGAGATCCACCTCGCCAGGCCCCCTCTCCCCTGACACGCCGCAGCCACCTGGATCAGAAGCTCGCATAACCCCTGCCTCTGCTCCGAACCGATCCACCCCTCGTGCCAGTGACGTCACGGGCGACCCCCTGGTGAGCCTCTCAATCTCCTAGACAAGTCTGTCCTCCTCCTAGCGGACTAGCCTCGCCGGCCGTTCCGTCGAGCGGACTCTGTGCGCCGCCGCTGCGCTGCCCATCGTGCCTGCAACAACAACCGCAGCATTCGACCGCCTCTGTTCCTCACCCTGCCCCGCGCGCTGTAGATCGCCTCTGTGCGAGTTCGCTGAATGAAAGATGTAGCCCGTTGTCCCCTCTGCGATTTTCATTTTTGGGGCAACGCGCTTCGTCCAGCGGATGCGTCGCCACCGTCGCCGGAAGACGGCTAGATCCGTCGTGCCCGTCAGCGCGCAGCAGCAGCCGATGTCCTTATTGCACTTGGCCCCCTGCCTTTCTTCCCGCCTAAACCCGCAGTCCCAGGAGCCCACCTGTCAGCCCCGGTGCATACTTGCAAGAAAACCCCCGCGGTCTGGAGTTTCTCCATCCGCGCTGCCCTGGATCGCCCACGTGTCAGCCGCCCGCTGGCCGTGCGCGCGCTGTGGCCCCGTCGCCCGGAGGCCCACCTGTCACTCTCTGTGGCTAGACACCCCCACGGTGAGAAAAGCCGGGCGGACCCGCTGCGCCCACCTGCTGCTGAGTCAGCGCATGGCCCACCCGTCAGTGACTATGGCTGGGTCGAGTTGGGTGACAAAAGTTTGCCCTGTTGTCTGTTTTATTTAAACCTTTTTCAAAATCGATTTAAATTCAAATTCAAGCCAGATTTAAATAATTTTTAAAATACAAATCCAAATAATACAAATGATATATGTTTTGGAATCAGAAAAATGTGAGGAATTCAAATGTGCCATTCAAAATATTGTTTGACCACTTTAAAATTTCGAGATGATTAAAATTACAATAAAATGCCCTTTTTCCTTATTTAATTAATAACTTTAATTCCACAACTCCAAATTTGACAAATAATATGTCTAAATCGATCAGCGTGACGAGCCCGTTCTATCTATGCAGTCCTTGTTCTGAATTGAAGCATGCATCATGTCATTATTACAAATCTGAACTGTTTATGGCAATAAAATTTGACTAAATAAATAATAAAATGCTTTATTCTTGCACCACACCTCACCCTTGCCATGCTACTTTAATGCCATGTAAATTGTGCATCATTCATCATGGCGTGCTTGTTTGCTTGTCGCATTTTACTTCATATGCTTGTGCACTTTATTTATGTTGGCCCTTGTTTGTTTGGTTCTTCTTCGAATAGACGCCCAGCAGGAGAATTACCAGGAATCACAGGAGTACTACCCAGATCCATCTCTCGCTTCAATTGAGCTGCCAGGCAAGCACTACCACATGCTTGCATACATACAGTACCTATTGCCTCTATCTTATTCTTGCATCATTGAGTCACGATTGCATTAAATTGAATCCCAAGTACTGCATAGCCTTTACTTTTAAACCCCACCGAAGCTTGTTCCTCCATCCCATGAGCCATTACTACAGGAGTTGTTTGAGCCACGTGAGTCGTAGAAAAGCATGTGTAGGGTATGTGAGTGTCTGATGAATAACGAGGTACCTAAACAACTTAACCTGAGAAGTAATGGGATAACTAATGAAAGAGGCACCGGTGAGCAATATCTGATATTTGGTTTTCATGCTCACTTGTGTCCCGTAGGACCCCGAGTACTTGATTCCTGTTCCTTGTTTATTCGCACTATCCACATCCGGGAGGCCTTATGGACCCCCCCTGAGCCAGAGCTTGATTCATTCTTATTTCTTGGGGCCACAATTAGTTTGGGGCTTTATTACTATCCTGTACTTATACCATGTTACTGCTTTATTTAAGATTGTGCGAGGAGCACCTGTACTGTTTTGGATCGTGACACGTTTTCGCTGTATCGACAAGCCCAGTCACATTTTCGTGTTCCCAGTCGTTTACCACCGTCCACACAAACCTTGGGTCCGTCTCGGAGCCGGCCAACTTCGTTGCGGGTAGCTTAATGGGGTGGCCCCTGAAATATTTCTGAATCCTGTGATTGCTTTGTCGTGAATCCTCATTGGGTTTTGATTTGGTTTTTCTGAGGTTGATCGAGTGTGTGTTGCTATTCGTGCACCCCTGCAGGGTAAATCTTTCTGAAAGCCGTGTCCGCGGTTATGGACAACTTGGAGCACAGTTTCTCGATCATAGACACGTATAACTAAAGTACCGCTTTTAATCTGACTAAGTATCTGATTAGTAAATAGTGCAATACTCATGGAATGGTTAATAAAACTGCCAACGGATGATGGGGGTTGTTCGTCCGCTTCCTCGTTGGTAAGCGACGAGGAGGATGGATTTGTTAATTATACTGTTATAACTATTGTTCGGAATTAACGGACATCCGTCTATCTTTGATTAGGCGGATGGTTAGCGAGTATCTATAGAATTGTTAGTTATTATCTTTTGCTGCAATTGCGTCACCCTAGGTTGTGTCCCCTTTAGTGGCATAAAGACTTGTTGAGTACCCCTAGGGTCTCACACGATAAATTGTTTGATTCAGATGAACAGGTGTATTCGCAAGATGGATACTGGGTGGAGGAGATAGAGGATGTTGGCAACGACCACTCGGTGTAGAGATTCTGGGAACGGGGATCCGTGAGATCTGTGGGCGGGATGTGTTTATTTATGTGGCCTCTTATGCCGATTTGCTTCTTTTCCGTACTCGGATCTTGTTTTCCGCTCCCGCCTGACACTCTGATGTTTGTTGTATGAGGAGCTATCCTGAATTATTATCTCTATCTAGGATATTTGAATCTTGTCGTATGGCGTTGCAATATTTCTATTTCTTTTAGATGGAATGGCTCTGAGGACTGTTGTATGTGGCTTGCATACATACTCACTTGTGTATGTAGTTGATCCCTTCGCCTGCCGATTACGCCGCTCGTTCTTGTCCCGATGTTCTGAAAGTGGTTAGGACGGCCGAAAGGTCTACCGTGAGTGGCCCTGGGCCCCACCGTACTATTTTAACCACTTTCGCTCATCTAGGCATGTAACTAAGAGCGTAATTCACCGAGGTAGTTACACATCCCAAGGGTGTGCATCAACAATTTGTAGACAAGCTTTAAGCAATATCATACTTTTTGACTCACAACTTTCAGTTTTGGCATGCATCTCAATCACTAGTAAACTTCATTTCCTGCAAACAACTACTTTCAAGAGTGCTATCAAGTCTATAATTATGTCTATGGGGTTGAATATCTTCAAGGTTAAACTCTTAAGACAATTAAACATTACACAAATCATAATTGGAAAAAAATTCTTCTTGTATTTGATAGTCTTAAGTGTAGAAATCATGGCAATGTATTATAGAGGATCACATTATTTTTCTCAAGCTGGATAAAGATTTGAACACAATGCATCAAAGCTCTAAATCAACTCTTATAAAGTCTAACAAAAGCAAGTGCATCCCTTATATAAATACGAAAAATAACTGACCTAAGAAAGCATTCAAAAATAGCGGGATGTATGATTGCACAAAAACCTTATCGAAACAATATTGCACAAGACTCTACACATGCAGAAGTAACTTCCCCAAGTTAGAACTTTGCAAAAACCAAACTTGTATAGATCACAAAAAAAGTGCGGTTATCAAAAGAGAGTGTGAGAAGTGATTACCTCCCAAAGCTTGAGTAAAGTAAGCGTGACACACTTTACCATTGAGGTATGAATAACCTAATCTTTTGATGGACATGTACCTTTTGATTCAATGAATATTCCTTGATGTGGTCAGGTGGTCATCTTCATAGAAAACCTTATAGAAACAAAACTAAAAAGAAAACAAATATTTTTGTGATTTTAAAGTTTTGTAATTTTCTTTTCTTTTCGAGGCACAAGAGGTTAGATCACAAGTGATGAAAATATAAGTCTCATAAGGTCGGTTCATCAACCTAAGCACCATGCTTAAGTCAACGAACCGAGTCTAAGAATTGATCATCTCCTAGAGTTTGATGAAGTGCAAGTGAGACTAGATATGTAACACAAGTGTGCAGCTTCTCATGTGCTTAATTTAAAAAGAAGAGTGATCCCACTTAATGTGCAAAACTCACTACTACTAGTTTTATAGAGAAAGGTTCAAGTTGAAGGTTTTACCAGACACTTGTTGTTGAAGCATTAAGTTAAAACAACCAAATGGCTCATACAATTATTTGCATGGTTGGCACAAACCATACATGTCATCACACAAGGGTGTCCCTGCGAAAATAACGCATGAAATGCTTTTCGGTTTGCAGCTATTACCAACCTAGTTAGAGCATCTCTAGCAGTGCCCTTAAATAGCAAACCGTAAACGTCGGAGTACGGTGCGCTGAATCCGCGATTTCTCTCTTCGCGGGAGGCGGCGTCGAGCAGTTGAAAGAACATTTCATGATTTCCTATGTTTTATATCTTAGATAACAATACCATGGAAGTTCTAATGTGTACTAAGTGTTGCAGGAAAGTTTTGTGCATTTGGGGGGCCGGATTATCCGCCCCCATCATGGGCCGGATAATCCGACCAGACCATTTTGGCCAGGACTGGTGCTGCGCGAGCTTCTGTCTGGGGGCGGATTTTCCCCCGGACAGTCCGGCTCTAGGGCGGTTTTTCTCCCTGGACCGGATAATCCGGCCCTCATGTTGGGTCGGATAATTCGGCCCCAGGGGAATCACCCAAGAGAGCGTTTGTGTGAGCTTCTGTCTGGGGGCGGAATTTCGCCCAGATATTCCGTGGCTGGGGCGGATTTTCCCCCAGCCGGATAATCCGGTCCCCAGGAGAAGGTGTCAAGGGCCAGCCTGTGCGAGCTTCTATCCATAGGCAGATTTTCTGTCGGATAATCCGCTCTAGGGCGGAGTTTTCCCTAGGTCGGATAATCTGGCCCTCCCAAAGGCTCCAACGGCTTGGTTTGGAAAGGGGGTATAAAAGCCCCTTCATCCCCATCAAGCAGAACTCTTGATTCATTCGAAAATTGTTAGACCCATTGCAAAGAGCTCTCTCTCTCTAGATCGCCCACTTCAACCACCCGAAGGCTTCGATCTTTGGGGGAATTGAAGGAGGAGACAATCTTCATCGCCATCGCGAATCAACCGCATCTACTCCTCTCCATTCATTTGGAGAAATCCCCAATCTGGTATTCTTGCTAATATCTAGATCTTGTATTTTGTTATTGATAACTTGTTCTTGTGGCAGCTTGTTGTCATTACGGGAGCCTCCGATTTGGTTGTGGAGTTGTGCCCTGCTAGTTGTGTAAAGGCGCCCATACCCGCCTCGAAGGGTTCCTATAGTGGAAAGGTGGATCGGGCCTTTGGTGGCAGGATCCATCAGAGAACAGGGTGAGGCCTATTGTGGCGTGGTGGTCTTAGTACCGCCCACCCCTCCAACGCAGATGTACTTCCCTTAACAAGGAAGGAACTACGGTAAAACAAATCATGTGTCTTTGCGTGCTTCTCTACGGTTCACTCGTTCCTCTTTCCACTCGCCTCTTACTCGCTAGTAGATAGGTTTGCATATAGGTAAATTCTTCTAAGTAGTTATCTAGAGAATTTACCTTTTGTGTTAAGCCTGAAATTGAAAAAGCATTAAAATTTGAAGTAGCACCTATTACCCCCCCCCCCTCTAGGTGCCCATACGATCCATTTCAATTGGTATCAGAGCCCCGGCTCTTTATTCGGGCTTAACCGCCTAAGAGAAGTATGGGTACCAAGGAGAATGGGAATGAGGTTGTGGATAAGGTCACAATGGATGACCTCAAGACGTTGGAAACAACTTTGTTGAAATCCTTTGATACCAAGATGGAGGAGATGCATCAAATGATTGCTCGCCTCACATCATCCGTAGCCCCATCTCCATCCTCCTCTGAGGCCGCCACTCCCTCATCCAAGGATAAGGCTAACACTGGATCCAAGGAAGATGAAGTGGTAGGTGAAAAACATAATGGTTCCACCTCCAAGAAGGGAAGTGGTAAGGAGGAATATAGTGAGGTTCATCACTTATATTCCCCCGACCCACCTATCCCTCATCCTCATATAAACAATAGGGGTGATCCACCCAAGCTTACTGCATCTTCATTTAATCAATGACAATTCTTAATAAAGTCTCATGTTTGCAGCTCTTCTATTGAACTTTGGAGAATTATCAAAGAGGGTCTTCATATTGGAGATCACACCAACCTGACAAGAAGAGAAGTTGTGGATAGCCAATTGAATTCTACAGCTCTTCACATGATACAGCTCGGAGTGGGTCCCAAGGACATGCCCCACATTGAACATCTCAACACAGCTAAAGAAGCTTGGGATGCTCTCACCGATCTCTTTATTGGAAATGAAAGCATGAGAAGGAATAGGTATGATGCCCTTAGTAATGAAGCTGAAGGATTTTACATGTTGGATGGTGAAAACCATGAAGACATGTATAGAAGACTCAAGAGCATCGCAACAATGTTTAGAAAGCATGGAGCCACTCACATTGATGATGCTTGGATAAAAAGCAAATACGTGAGTGCTCTAATGCCTTTTGAGCCAATAGACTTGAAGAGCTTGCAAGGTAGACACAACTACCATTAAATGACGTCCAATGAAGTCATGCAAGAAATGGCATCATTCAAGGTTGCTGCAAAGAACGTGGAAGATGCCTGTGCCCGTGCCATTGGAATGCAAAAAAGGGTCAATGTTGCTCTCAAGGCTAATGTTGTTGAGCAAGATGAGGACGAAAGAGCTTTCAAGAGTGCCTCCATGGACTACCCCGACGAAGTCAAACGTGCTCATGGTGAGTACATGGCGTTTTACGCAAGGAACTTTTAGAAGGATCCTGCCAAGGCCAAGTCGGAACTCGAGCGCAAGAATGGGTCAAGTGGAAGAAGAGAAAGTGGCCCAAAACTGAGAACATGCTACAATTGTGGAGATAGGCTGCACTTTGTGGCTGAGTGTCCATATCAAAATAGAGAAGACAATGGTGGAAGGCTCATCCTTAAAGAAAAATCCAAGGCACCTAAGAAGAAGCCATTTATCAAAAAGAATGGCCCTTACAAGAAGCAACCCAAGATTGTCTTGGTGGCACAACAAGAATACTCCTCTGCAAGTGAAGATGAAGAGGATGAAGATAGTTCTCGCGAGGTGGCTACTATAGCTACCACATCGACTCCATCATCTCTCTTCGACTCACCAAACGAAAACGTCATCAACAACAACGCCACTTGTCTTATGGTAAGAGGGTCCGAGGTATCAACTTCTAGTTCTTCATTCCCTAAGACTAACATAAATATGGATATGGATGATCATACTAGTCTTAAAATCAAAGAAGAAGTTATTGCTTTGGACAAATTTTTCACTAACTTGCAAGGTGAGCACAAACTTCATTTTGATGCTATTATGAGTCAACTTGCCCAAGCCGAAGATCTCCTTGAAGAAAAGGGCAGAATTGAAAGAGAAGATGCCTCGGAGATAGCTTCTTTGAAGAAAGCCTTAGAAGAAGAAGAGGAAGCTCGAGTATCTCTAGAAGAGAGACTCGAATCCATTGAGGAGTCACATGAATAAGTTGTGGCTCAGCTCATCAAAGAACGTGACAACACTCTTGCCAAGCTAAAGAAACTAAAGAAGGAAAAGATTGAATTTGGGGCTGCTCATGCCAGACTCTCGGAGAAGTTTTAGAAACTTGACATTGCTCATAGGGCATTGGAGAGTGAACACTCTACTCTAAAAGAGTCTCATGACCAGCTCCAAAATCAATTGAGGAAGTATGATGTGCCCAACACCTCCACATCATCTTATGGAAAAGAAGAACTTGCAAAAGGATCTCAACACAAAGGTAAAGAAGTTCTAGATGAGATACTTAGCAAGAAAACACCAAACAATGGAAAAGAGGGTCTTGGTTATATTCCCAAGACAAATAATAAGAATAAGAACAACAACAAGAAGAAGAGCAAGACTGCTCAACCAAAAACTAGCACCACCACCAATGACAAGTCTAATTATGATGGTTTTGCAGGGGCTAACAATCCTAACTTTGAGTTATATTGTGATCATTATGGTGATTTTTATGCTAGTTATGTAGGTCCTTATGATTGTTACATTCCTTGGTCTATTTGGGTTCCCAAGACCCTTGTCACTAACGTGAGAGGACCCATTGAAAAATGGGTACCTAAAAACAAAAAGTAACTTTCTTGTAGGGTTATGCTTCCGGTGGGTCTAAATGGGTACTCGATAGCTGATGCACGAGTCATATGACCGGAAGCAAGGAGATCATCACGGAGATGCGGCCAAATCATGATCATATAACCGTCTCCTATGGTGACAAGTCTAAATCTGAGGTATTGGGTCTCGGCAAAGTTGTGGTGGCTTACGATATCTCTCTCGTGGACGTCATGCTTGTTGAGACCCTCGGTTACAATTTACTTTCAGTTCACTCCCTTGGTAAGATGGGCTTTGCAGTTTTTATTGATGTTGATTTGGTGGTACTCTTGTGGAGCAAGTCTCTAAAAGTCGCTTTCGTGGGATATGTCGAAAATGACCTGTACGTGGTGGACTTTCCGGGGAAAACCACTACAGGCCCGATGTGTCTTTTTGGAAAGGCTGACGCGGGTTGGTTATGGCATCGCCGACTAGCCCACATCAATATGAGAACTTTGCAAAGTCTCCACAAGGGTGGCCATATCCTTGGACTAAAAGAAACTGTCTCCTTTGCCAAAGATCGTGTTTGCAGGGCTTGTGTTGAAGGGAAAATGCATGACTCTCCTCATTGAAGGAAGACTATTATTTCGTCAAAAAGGATCTTAGAGCTCCTTCATGTGGACCTCTTTGGACCACCATCTCATGCAAGCCTCGGTGGGAAGAAGTACTACCTTGTGATCGTTGATGATTACTCAAGATACACTTGGGTCTATTTCTTCAAGTTGAAGAGTGAGACTCAACAAACGGTCATCAACTTTGCCAACGAGGTTCAACATCAACACAACGTCCCTATTCTGGCAATAAGAAGTGATAAAGGCTCCGAGTTCAAGAACTACACCTTAAATGAGTTCCTAAGTGAAGAGGGGATAAGACATCAATATTTCGCTGCGTACACCCCTCAAAAAAATGGTGTTGCCGAGAGGAAGAGCCGGACTCTAATGGATATGGCAAGGTCTATGCTAGTCGAATTCAAGTCTCCATATAACTTCTGGGCTGAAGCAATCTCTACCGCTTGTCATTCATCCAACCGGTTATACCTCCGTAAAATCTTGGACAAGACTCCGTATGAAATACTTACCGGTAAAAAGCCAAACATCTCATACTTTCGGGTATTTGGGTGTAAGTGTTTCTTTCTCATCAAGGGAGTTCGTTTATCTAAATTTGAGTCTAAGGCTTTAGAAGGTATTTTTGTTGGTTATGGTGCCGAATCCCACACTTATAGAGTCTACAATAAGCTCTCTGGAACTGTTGTAGAATCTTGTAGTGTGGTGTTCGAGGAAAATGACGGCTCCTGTGCGGGGCAAGTTGATGGTTGTGATGCAGATATTGAAATACCCCAAGATGCCATAAGAAGAATGGGCGTGGGAATTTTCCGCCCCATTGAGGAACCCCTTGTGGCGGATCGGGAAGGACAATGCTCTACTTATGAAGAGCCCTCATCTACACATACTCAACATGCTCCAATGACGGGAGTAACTTCTACACCAACTCCACCAATTGCTGAAGGTCAACATGCTCCTGCATGCTCTAGGCCGGATTATCCGGTCGACACCGGATTATCTGGCCACCACTCCCTTGACGACCAAACTGTGCATCCTATTGAAGAAACTGCTGCAAGCTCTAGGCCGGATTTCCGGCTGACCCTGGATTATCCGGCCCCTCGCCCATTCAAGCAAGTCCCAGGCAACCCGATGAAATTGCATCAAGTTCTCCCAGGCCGGATTATTCGGCCTCACCCTCGGCCAGATTATCCGGCCCTGAAACTCCTGATGATCAGTAGCCTCCTGTTACGGCTACTGACCCACCTCAAGGGCACGCTTCGTCATCTCCTACTACTGATAATCATACTTCAAATCAAGGTCAAGCAAATGATTCCAACGAAGACTCAAGTGATGAAACTATTCCACCAAGAGACAACAAGCTTATTGAACTTCGTCGCAAGGCTCGTGCTGATCGGAACCTTGAGTTAAGGGGTCATACTCTTGACAAAGTTGTAGGTGATCTTCGACGAAGGGTTTCCACAAGAAGGGAATTGGCAAGTTTTGGTGAGCATCAAGCTCACATCTCAATGGTGGAACCTAAGAAGGTGTTTGAAGCTCTTGAAGATCCGGACTGGGTTGTTGCTATGCATGAAGAGTTGAATAACTTTGAGCGCAACAAGGTCTGGAAACTAGTGGAGAAGCCCAAGGATTGCCGCAACGTTATCAGCACTAAATGCATATTTAAAAACAAGCAAGATGAGAATGCCATTGTTGTGAGGAACAAGGCGAGACTAGTGGCACAAGGCTATTCCCAAGTTGAGGGCATTGACTTCGGTGAGACCTATGCTCCTGTGGCTTGGCTTGAGTCCATCCGTATCCTTCTTGGTTATGCTGCCCATAACAATTTTAAATTGCACCAAATGGATGTTAAGAGTGCTTTTCTTAATGGTCCTCTACATGAGTTGGTACATGTAAAGCAACCCCCGGGATTTGAGGATCCTAACTTTCCGAACCATGTCTACAAACTCGATAAGGCACTCTATGGCCTTAAACAAGCCCCACGTGTGTGGTATGAGCACCTTAAAGAGTTGTTGCTAGACCGTGGCTTCGAAGTTGGGCAAATTGATCCCACTATTTTTACTAAGAAGGTTAAGGGGGAGCTCTTTGTATGCCAACTATATATAGACGACATCATCTTTGGTTCTACTAATAAAGCTATTAATGATGAATTCTCAAAGCTTATGACTAACAGGTTTGAGATGTCTATGATGGGGGAGTTACGGTTCTTTCTTGGATTCGAGATCAAGCAACTTAGAGAAGGGACCTTCATCAATCAAGCTAAATACATCCAAGACATGCTCAAGAGATTCAAGATGACGGATCTTAATGGCATCGCCACTCCGATGCAAACAAAATGTCACCTTGAACTTAACCCCCACGGTAAAGATGTGGACCAAAAGGTATATCGGTCCATGATCGACTCTCTCCTTTACCTCTGCGCATCTAGACCCGATATTTTGTTGAGTGTGGGTGTGTGTGCAAGGTATCAAGTAGCTCCTAAAGAAAGCCACTTAGTTGCGGTCAAGAGGATCTTCCGATATTTGGTTCATTCTCCTAACTTTGGTCTATGGTATCCCAAGGGCTCCAATTTCTCTCTATGTGGTTATACTGATTCATATTGGGCTGGTGATAAGGATGATTGGAAATCAACTTCTGGTGCTTGTCAGTTTTCGGGAAGATCTCTAGTTTGTTGGTCATCTAAAAAAATAGAATTGTGTCTCTCTCTCCACCGCCGAAGCTGAATATGTTGCTGCTGATAGTGCCTACACTCAGTTATTATGGATGAGGCAAACTTTACAGGAATACGGTGTCAATTGTGACAAAGTGCATCTTTTATGTGATAATGAAAGTGCAATCAAAATTGCGTACAATCCGGTACAACACACAAGGACAAAGCATATTGAGATTCGGAATCATTTTATTCGGGACCATGTTGCTCGAGGCGATATTGATCTATCTTTTGTGAGCACGAAGAACCAACTTGCTGATATTTTCACGAAGCCACTTGATGAAGCAAGGTTTTGCTACTTGAGGAATGAGCTAAATATCGTTGATTCAAGGAGATTGTCTTGATTACCCATGCACTCACTCGTACATCTCAATATTATTTGGTCTAGATGTGGGCATGGATATAGGGGGGGTGTGGTCCTAATTGATTGGGCTAACCCTCCCCCCACAATGCCGAAAGCAAGTCAAATCATTTCTCTTAATATCATTTTTTGATATGTGAGCTTATTGATGAGTATTGGTCATGAACCCAAGATATATCTTTGCGGTGTCATACCATACACTCCAACAAGGTGGCTCGGTCACCGCCCTCTTTCATGAGAAGAGTTGGATTTATTTGGATCTTCTTGATCATTTTTAGCTCCTCTCATGTTTTTATGGGAAGCACACTCACTTTTGGCTTTTAGTTGCTTTGATTCTTGCAAATTTGAGTGTGTAGTACCATCTCAGTTTGGCTCTCTTAATCCTTCACCATGTGTCCGGTGCTTCTGGTGATCCCTCGGCTCCTACTCCTCCCACACCATACGCCCGGTGGAACTCTTCTTCTAGGCTTAACTATGGAGAGTTGGAGCATCACTTGTTCCCTTCTACGGCCACTGCTGATGATGAGGACGATGAAACCGAGGAGCTTGAGGATGAGGACGGCGATGGGAACGAGGACGAGGACGAGGATGACGACTACGAGTGATACCTTGGGGCGTTAGCATCGCTCTTCTTTCTTTTTGGCGTCTCGATGCCAAAGGGAGAGAAGTAGTTCTATTAGGTCTCCGAGGATTTGCATGGGTCGGGCACAAGCATTTGCACTTTTTCATTCGTCATTTTCTTACTTGTGCCCATTTAGCGTTGAACTTTAATTTGTGGTTTGTGGTTTTTGTGAAACTTTGTGTCTGTAGAATTCTGGATTTATCTCGTGTATTACGCATATGGATTCATCTATCATATCCTATAATGCTGGGTATCTGTCACGAGGAAGGCGCTTATATTGGTTATCACATTGATAATAGTGGCTATATCAAGGACGCCTCTCCCTATCTCGGTGGTATGATTATGTTGTTCATATTTCAATGGAATAGACTCGCACCTATTTGTGTTCAAATACAAATTTCTAGTATGCACACATTGAGGGGGAGTCTCTTTCATGTATTCTTTGTTGATGGTCTTGTGAACTTTCTTGCAAATCCTAGTATTGTCATCTAACACCAAAAAGGGGGAGATTGAAAGAACATTTCATGATTTCCTATGTTTTGTATATTAGATAACAATACCATGGAAGTTCTAATGTGTACTAAGTCTTGCAGGAAAGTTTTGTGCATTTGGGGGGCCGGATTATTCGCCCCCATCATGGGCCAGATAATCCGGCCAGACCATTTTGGCCAGGACTAGCGTTGCGCGAGCTTCTGTCTGGGGGGCGGATATTCCCCCGGACAGTCCGGCTCTGGTGCAGTTTTTCTCCCTGGACCGGATAATCCGGCCCTCATGGTGGGCCGGATAATCCGGCCCTAGGGGAATCGCCCAAGAGAGCATTTGCGCGAGCTTCTGTCTAGGGCGGAATTTCCCCCAGATATTCCATGGCTGGGGCGGATTTCCCCCCAGCCGGATAATACGGCCCTCCCCTAGGACCAGATAATCCGGTCCCCAGGAGAAGGTGTCAAGGGCCAGCCTGCGCGAGCTTTTGTCCGTAGGTGGATTTTCTGCCGGATAATCTGAGTCTGGGGCGGAGTTTTCCCTAGGCCAGATAATCCGACCCTCACTTGGGCCGGATAATCCGGCCCCCAAATGCTCCAACGGCTTGGTTTGGAAAGGGGGTATAAAAGCCCCTTCATCCCCATCGAGCAGAAGTCTTGATTCATTCGAAAATTGTCAGACCCATTGCAAGAGCTCTCTCTCTCTAGATCTCCCACTTCAACCACCTGAAGGCTTCGATCTTTGGGGGAATTGAAGGAGGAGACAATCTTCATTGCCATCACGAATCAAGCGCATCAACTTCTCTCCATTCATTTGGAGAAATCCCCAATCTAATATTCTTGCTAATATCTAGATCTTGTATTTTGTTATTGATAACTTGTTCGTGTGACGGCCTATTGTCATTATGGGAGCATCCAATTTGGTTGTGGAGTTGTGCCCCGCTAGTTGTGTAAAGGCACCGGTACCCACCTCGAAGGGTTCCTATAGTGGAAAGGTGGATCGGGCCTTTGGTGGCGGGATCCATCGGAGAACAGGGTGAGGCCTATTGTGGCGTGGTGGTCTTAGTACCGTCCACCCCTCCAACGCAGATGTACTTCCCTTAACAAGGAAGGAACTGCGGTAAAAAAAATCCTATGTCTCCGTGTGCTTCTCTACGGTTCACTCATTCCTCTTTCCACTTGGCTCTTACTCGCTAGTAGATAGGTTTGCATATAGGAAAATTCTTCTAAGTAGTTATCTAGAGAATTTACCTTTGTGTTAAGCCTAAAATTGAAAAAGCATTAAAATTTGAAGTAGCACCTATTCACCCCCCTCTAGGTGCCCATACGATCCATTTCAGCAGTCCCTGTAAATATTCTGTTTCATGGTTCGGGTTTACGGGGACTGCTCGGCGGGGTGAACTGCACACAAAACTGTAAACATTGTTTCGACAGTTTTGACAGCAAAAGACAGGCTCACACCACTTGGAGGATTTGCCTCGATTTTCTATATAGCCTTGATCACAACTAGAAATGCAAGATAGGCGCACTCACATATTGGTTAATGCTCACACCACTTGGAGGATTTGCTCAGATTTGCTCGAGCGCTCCATTCCATCGGCTACAAGTAGCTTTGATCACATCCCACTGGCCTTGTAGTGAACGATAGGTGCGGGTCACCGGGTTTGCTACACGAGGCATGAGTCTCAAAAATCTATCTTCAATTCGAATTCAATAACGCTTCCCAGTTTGGTCATTGCCATGGACAACATCAAGTGACACATCCGACCATGCCCGGCACAAGCAACTGTCCTCGATCTCGGTGTAGTTCACTGCCCTCCTCTTCTTTTCTTTCGCCTCATCATATGCGACTTGGTCAACCTCTTCCAATGCATCCTCTTCACCATCCTCTTCCAACGCATCCTCTTCGCCATCCTCTATCTCATCGCCGTCCAAATCATAGTAGCGAGTGGTGGCTCGGTGGTACAGACCTTGCTATCGTTGAGTAATTGCTCGAATCATGAGAACGGGGCAGATCCCTCTTCGTACCTTGGTGGCAATTGGCCGAGCGAGTTGTGGGCGCCAATCGCGGGGGCTTCCGGTGAGGCAATCCCGTCCAACGGTGGGGCATGCTGCGGAGGAACGGGGCGGGACTGGTTCTTGGCGTCGCCCGCCACCGCCATCTTCCGCGTGGGCTTCTTCCGCTTGGTGGGCACCTTCTTGGGTGCCGGTGCTGGGACGGAGAAAGGTGTGGCATGAGCACCGCCAGTCACGGGAGCGGTGGCCAGCGGGACAGCCTGCCCGACCGCGCGCTTCCTCCTCTTGATGGCCGACGCGGCGGCGGCCGGCGAGCCCGCGTGGACTGCCGGAGCGAAGGAGGACGACTGCTGCGGGTGTGGGAACTCAACAACTACCAGCGGGAGCTGTGCGGGCTCCATGCGCCGATTCCGCGTGGCAGCGAGGGATGGGAGCGGCGGGGGAGGTAGATCGATGGTGACGGCGAAGCGGAAGCGGGAAGAGAGGTGGAGGAAACTTCCGTCCCGCCAAGAACGAAGAGGAGTGGAGGTTGGCGCTCGGTTCGGCCACGGAAACCAGATATACTGGTTCCGCGGGCGATATTTGACGCGTCCTGTAAACCTTTTTCGGACCGGAACGTTTACGACACTGATCTGCGCGTGTTTTTTCCGGTTATTTTAAGCTTTTGGGCTATTTACGGACGCTAGAGATGCTCTTACCATGGGCCCCCACTCGGCGCAAACTTCCCCGCTAGCTGCGCTTGATAGTTGGCGCGCACCGACCGAAGCGGCGGCGCCGTTGGGCGATGGATCGCCCCCAGCGCCGGAACCCTAGCAGCCGCCCTCTTAAGCCGCCACGGCCACCAGGAGGTCCGGCCTTCCAGCCCCCCCCGGCGTCGTGGCCTGCCCCCGAGCCCTCCTCTCCAGGTCCGTCTCGCCCACCCGCACCGCTTTTCCGCTTCTTGTACTGAGTTTAGATGTCCCTCGAGTTCTTGGAAGCAAGATTGAGACAGAAGTTCCCATCTTGTGGTTTGGGATTTCCTGGGGTTGAGGGTTCAGGAAACGCCGCAGGGGTTAAATCGGCGTCACGATTCAAATTGGATCGAATCATTGAAATATCGCTGCTGCGTTTTTATTTTCAAGAAAGCTAGAGTAGTTCATGACATTTTTTGGGAGACTTGGGATCATTTCACAATCCATATAGTAGAATTTCGTGTTAGTTTAAGGCTGTGTGCTTCCGATCGGGCGACCCCTGGCGACATGTTGATGCTTTCCATCCGTTCTTGTATGTGTTTGATGAATTTACCCTCAACCCATCATGTTGGTCATTGCAGCCTTTCCAGCGAGAGTTTTATGTCGTCCTGGAATCATTTTCAATTTTCTGGTTTCATGTGTTGATTGAGTACCTAATGACAGATGGAAGGCCAAGGAAAAAGGTTCGATTTGCAAGTGAAGCTGGCAGTCACCACATACATGCGAGACAGGATGCTTACAGAGGCAAAGCTGAGAAAACTAAGCCCCAAGGTGGTTCCAGTCTCTCCTTTTCAGATAGAAATAAAGTGGTTCTAGTCTCACTGGAACCCCTTTCATTTTTTTACAGTACAGAATTTATACAATACCCTCCTTTTGTGTTTTGCAATGCATTAGTTTTCTGTTAGATGCCATATATTTCTGCACCTTGCTATTATGTAATTAAAGCTTAAAGAAGGCATTGTGCCACTGCAACTAGTATAATCTGTTAATTGTAATTCTTTGTTATATGTCAACCTATTTTGCTTATTGGAATTCCTAGGAAAAAGGTTCAATATACTCAAAATTCTCAAGGATACACGAAAATAGAAAACCCTTCTTTTTAATAGTAGTACGTAATTCATATAACTCCTTTCTTTTGTGTTTTGCAATGCATTAGTTTTCTGTTAGATGCCAGAGGTTTATTCACCTTGCTATTCTGTAATTAAAGCTTAAAGGGGACATTGTGTCATTACCACCAGTATAATCTGTTCACTTTAATTATTTTCTTTTAAGTCAACCTATTTGCTTATTGGAATTCCTACGCAAAGGTTGGAGCAATGTAATACTCAAAATTCTCAAGGACATTTATAATGCGCCTGTTAGATTGTTGGAGCAATGTAATACTTTTCTTTTGGAAGAATCAATGCTGGGTTGGGAACAACCACCTGAACACTTGTATTCAAAACTTTCAAGGTAGCAAAATACACGGGGTTCGACTAACAAGTCTGCCCTACGATTGGAGTAACAGAAAAAATGAGAAGTGGTCTGTGCTTTGTGGCTTATTTGGGCATCACTTCCTATGCAGGTTCCGATGCAAAAACTACTGAATTCAAATTCTTTAAGAAAATGTGGGAACAGTCAGGCTGTAGATCCCATTCCTTCAGACAACCTCATCAAAACAATGCGCCAAGCATCTCCAAGCATAAAGAGGGCGAGAGAACCGGTTTGTAACTTTGTATACATGTCCACTTGATGTCCTATATTCTTGTTCTCTTTGGTTCTACCTGCTTCATACATTAAAAGGAGCTGCAATGGATCATTCATATGACATTCTTGTGTTCTTTCTGCATATTGTAGAACCGCGTAATGTGACGTCACACAAGAAGTTCCCTGTCCAGAAGGTTACCCCGTGTCCCAATCAGACCTGTGCTACACCCTCGAATAATGCATTTTCTAATGAGCAAGTAGAAGTCCAAGCCTCACATTCTGGTATGATTTTTTTTTTTCGAAATGGGGGAATGACACCCCAGCCTCTGCATCAAGAGATGCACACAGCCTCATTTATTACCAAGTTTAACCATCCAACTATTAAATATGATTTTCTTTCTTTGGCCTCCTCTTTTAAATATGAGTGTGGCGTCACTAGATTCTTCTAACTATTGATCCTCTTCTGTGCAGAACATGACAATCATGATACACCTCGGTTAAAACCATGTGATGGTGCCCCAGCTGGTCATGTTTTCACACCCATGACTCAGACACCATTTGAACTTGCAGGGATTTCAAGAAATACTGGTGAGCATGTGCTCATCACCCAATATAAATACATAATGTAATCACTACTTTACTGCTGTGTTCTAAACAGAAGTACTACACACTGCTGAAAGTTTTGCTGTGTACAGTAGTCAACCTTCCTGGAAATTGTCCAGTCATACCACATATATTTTACCCTGATGGTGTCAGTGATAGTTGAAGCTTTATTTACCATGGTTGGGACTTGGAAGTGATCAAAAGATGTACTACTAAAATAAATGAGGATATAATGATATCATGCCAATAATCATTGTATCTCATTATTCTAGTTCTTTATTCCTTGCTGCCTATCAGACATGGTTCTGAAATGTACATAATTTTTCCTTGTTTGGATGCTGATACGTGCCCTGCAATTGTTCCCTGATACAAGCACATGTTACTTCTTAGATACCTTGCCTTGTTGAGACGATTGTTCATTTTATTTAGATTCTGGAATACTTTCCAGGTTCCTAAAAACTTTGTAAGGCTGTACTTGTGAGATATATGGTCTTAGCAGTGTATTGCTTACAGTTTGCAATTACTACATTCAGATGGGTTGCTAATTTCATTATGTTACTATTTGTGGTGTACCGGCAATGGTAACAGAACCTCGGAGTGGGCGGATGTTTTCAGACAAGAGAAGAAATTTATTAAAGCTAGCTTCAAAAACTTTGGCAATGGAAAGTTGTGAGTTATTGCAAAAAAGGTTGTCATTATATTTTTGAAGAATTCAATTAGTTTATATTTTTCATGTAATCTAATATCATTAGCGTGATGACTGATGATTAAATTTCTCAGATCAGAATTTTTCGCTGATATCATGCAAAGGTTAGGCGCCAGCAACATAATAAGAAAGGTACTCTTTGCTAAGCCACTGTAATTCGAACACTTGTGGGTACAAATGTATTATTAATTACTAAAAGTTGGTTCTGTTATCTAGTTATATCAGTTTTTCCTCTGATAGTTATCCCATGCAATGCAGCACCACAAAGAACCCGTGAGACAGAGGGAAATGGCTCATAGACATACTCCTTCTGATCCCGGAGTTCATTTCAAAAACATGCTTGATTACAGGGGCGACTTCAATTCATTAAATAAACTGAGATCAGGAAAGGAGCCGTCCTTTTATGCAAATGATGAATCACGTCAGTTCCTAGCCTTGCCATGGGTAGACAAGCGGGGCCTTCCAAGTTTTCTTGATTGGGAAAATGGCTTACCTTGTGGGGACACTGAAGCACACCAATGCATGCCACTACCATCAGCATATACTACAAATCTTTCAAGTTCTGATTGGAAAAGAGACACTGTTCACAACCAGGTTTCCAACTTTTTGCTAGAAGATGTCCAACATTGCACGAATAGCAAATCAGCTTCAGCTAATGAATTTGGCAGTAATATTCAAAGTGAGCCATATGATCATCATGGATGGGATCCTATGTTGTCGCTAACATTCACTGAATCAGTTCCAAATCGATTGTCCTTCCCCTGTCAGATCAGAGAGCAGTCTGTGGTACCGTATGCGCTATCAAATACTCCCTGGCAACCTGAGCTTTCCAGATCCCTAGAGCATTGTACTTCTAGGTCAGTTGGACCAGAGGGGGAGGACTTGACTGAGGCAGGATTGTTTGGCAGTTCTGCTGCTGGACTTCTATCTACGTTTGACCAGTCACATGAGAAATGCACTTCTTCAAGCTTTTCAGACCTTAGAAATGGAATTCTTGATAACAGCAGTTTTAGCGGTATCACCAACTTCCATGCTAGTGAGAGCAACAGCTTTATGTCTAATCCAGACAGAGGTTGCCTAAATTCCATATGTTCAGCTTCAGATTACCCTTTTGAGCAGGGCTCAAAGAGTTTTTGTGACCCTGCTGTCCATACATCTCGTTTGGCTGAAACGGAGGCAGAGACAGAGTTGTTTGATAATTCTGATACTGGTCTTCTACAGGGGATGGATCTGATACCTGTGGCATTCACTGCTTCAAGTTTTTCCAAGTACTCTGGAATTCTTGATCGTCATCATGACCCGAAGGACAGGAACAGCATTTTGCCTGTGGGTGCAGATGACGCTTGTCTGGATTCCTTATCTCCATATTCAGAGCATCCTTGTGAGCAAAACTGGGAGAATGCGCGTGATTTCTCCACAGAATTGTGGTCATCTTCATATCATGTCCAATCTCACGGCAGCAGTTTGGGAGCTATGTTCCGCTTCACGTCGAACGGAAGTATTTGCAATGATGTTGAAGATGACCACAGTTTCACGCTAGTCGAAGCCAACCCCAGGAGCGGCTTGTTTGGTACTACATCTGATCTCGCGTTCTTTGGTCCTTGCTCTACTCTGGGTAGCATCAGGGAGACTCCCATGTTGTCTCTGGATGGCGTTAGGTGGTAGCTCTGCACTCCATCGTTGAAGTGCGATTTGTCTCTGTCTAGACTGACCCTGTTAGCGGATGATAGATTCTGTTACATGCAATTTTGACCTTAATTTGGGCGTACATAGGAGGATGTTAACTAGTACCTCAAGTTTGTACAAGTGAAGCTATGACTTGTGCTGTTTACCCCAGTTTTGAAGAGGCTAGCCTAGTGGATTTGTAAGGAAGTGGATGCCAGTAAATTTATATCATTGATCCAGTCAGAACTTTTTGAACTGATGTGTGAAGTTGTAAATTTGCCACGAAATGTACATATATTTGTCTCCTCGGTTTGTTGTTGAATGCTGAACTAGGAGTGTGATAGCAAGGGAATTCAATGAGGGGTGAATGTATAAGCAGGAAGTCAGGAACTGACCATTTCGTCTTTTCCTCTTTGTTAAAAAGTGTGGACTCAGCATGCGTGGACGCAATTGATTGAACAGAACTCAAGCTCATGTTTCAGTAGTAGATTAATCGATGATTCCCCATCTTTTTCCCTTCCTTTCAAGAGGACAGTATAAACAAAGCACAGCTTGAACGTGGAACTGTAAGCCTGCAACTGTAAAGAAGATTTACTTGCTGGTATTGTGGATAAAGTAAACCGACAACTTGACGTTCAAAGGCTCCAAAGCGGAAGATCGAATTCCCAAACTTTTCGAATGAACCTTTGTACTATGAGCATGCGACGGGTAATTTCCCATGGCACAAGGCTACATTGTCCTTTGGTTAAAAGAAAGCTAAAGTGCTGAATTCACGTTTTTCTTGGAAGTATCTACCCCAACTAAAACGTATCATCCGCTCTATTTTTTTGAACAAAACGGGCACTTTGTCTCATTTTATTTAGAAATAGAAGAGAATTGACCGGTTCATTTGCGGGGTAACCGCCGAAAACCGCACAATGCACCAATGCAGTCATGGAACACGATCACATTGGACACACCACCACAGCCAACCTGGCTACCCACACGAAGCGCATACACACCGCGAGGAAGATCATCGAGGTTGCCAAGAAGCGTCATCGTCATCACTCCTCCACGAGCAAACGAATCCGACTTTGCCATCGATGACGACCCTAGCAGACCTTCAATGCAGACGGCACTGGAACCCATGCCGGCCTATACCAACAATTGGCCACACGCGCCAAGGACAAACATATCTGACTTTGACGACGAGCTTCACAAGAGAAATATGCTGGACTTGTGCCAACCGAGAACTCTGCCCAGACCACCGATGGCCGGCCATCGTCACTGCAGCTCCAACTCCACAACAACACAGCGAAACAGAAGAACCCATCGAACACGCCGGGAAATCCAACTACCGAAGTCCAACCGCGACCCAACCTCAGCTCGACGCGTCATCATTGTCAAATTGTCACTTGGACCTTGCACAGCTGCCCGACAACAAGCCTCTTCACCTTACAAAGCTAAAACATCTTATATTCAGGCGTCTTTTAGTTTATAAGTTCACTCCGAATCTACACACTAAAAGATATCTACACATATTTATTTCACACAAGCTAAAACATCATATATTTTGAAACGGAGGGAGTACTTCGTCTACCACTATGTACCTCCCAGGGGCCGGCCGTGAGATGAAAACCCCAGAGCATGTAAAAAAAAAATGTACCAAGTACGGACGAGTCAGGAGCCGTTTCTGTAACATGAGCTATCTAATCAAGAATCCCTCTGAACTGAAACGTGGTACTAGGACAAAGGAGCTCTCGACATGCCTCGCCTGGACCGTGACTTTCCACGACAGTGCCTTGAGTTGTGATGATGGAGTAGCGGTCGCGGTTTGAGATGTCACGGGTCCAAGTTTCAAAACATCCCTGCTCCTTTCTAGAAGCACTCCTGGAAGAAAAATACCGGACAGGTGCGCGACTTCTGATGCATAGCCCATCATGAAGAATTACTCGTCGCCTCATATTGAGCGCCGACACATCTCCGAGTGCGGAAACAATGATACAATATCCAACCCGAAGAAGCTTTCACCTTGCAGAAAGCATCCATCGTTCTTTCTGCGACAAAGTCGCGCCCCGTTCGTTCCTTCTCATAAAATTGTCGCGCGTTCGCTGAAAATGATGTGGATCGCGGGCACAGACATGGATAGATTTGTCTTCCCTATCGGTATTGCTAGGGCTCGGTTGCCTAGTAGACGTGCTCCACACCAGCAGGGGAAATGACTAACGAAACCTAGGTTCATGTGCCCTTTTTGTTCAGATAGTCGTGCTCTATGGTGCATCTCTCGGATGGTCCTGATAGGTTCAGAAGGAATCTCCACGAGAATGGTAAATTCTCTATAGTCTCTGTGTATAAAGCACTGACCATGCCTTCTATGCTAATTGTAGACAATAAAATGATCCGGAAGAAAATACCACTTAAAACGAAGATTTTCGCATGGTATCTTGGTCGGAGGGTCATCTTAGCTAAAGATAACCTTGTTAAAAGAAATCGGTAAGAAAATAAGCAGTGTGTTTTCTGTCATCATGACGAGACAATAAAACATCTTTTCTTCCAATGTAACTTCGCAATGTAAATTCCTATTTCTGTTTGAATTTGTATGTCTATTGTTATACTCTTTTCGTCCAGAAATAAGTGACTTGGTTTTATGTAGATTCAGATGTATCTATACACTAAAACGCATATAGATACATGTGAATCTAGATTCAAGTCACTTATTTCTGAACGAAGAGAGTATTAGATTTGTATTGGACAAGTGGAGGAGGAATGTCGATGGATTAGCTCTTTCCAAATTCTATTTAGATTGCTAACCTTTGAATTCGTCGTACAACCTTCTTACCTTGTTTATCGGATAGTTACTGCCATCACCTATCTATATTTATTTTGCACTCTAAGCAGACTGTCATATGAAGCCCATTGATTTGTGGAGTTCCATGTCAAATTATATTTAATTTTGCTTCCTTAAACTTATGGACCTAAGAAGGTTCTCGAATTGTAAGAAAATTCTGATAAAATAATTCTTTTCTTCAAAAAAGTGGGGAACTTTATAAACAAACAAACTACGCACGAGTTGTATAATCTCTCACTCATGTTAGTATCTAAGATGAGATTGCAACCATTTCAGTCTACATATCTGTTTGATGTAACATTCTAAAACTTTAATCCAATATATCAAGATCTAAGTCATCCAATTTAGGGTGAACATTTTTTTTTCTCATTTAACAGAAATAAGAATACATATGTGTGTTGCATTAATATAAAATTGTTGTGAATTGCCATGATTGTTTGTTCTAATGGTTGTAAAATGATTCTAAGATGAATGCCACATCATCTAGATCATTCCGAAGCAAAATTAAAAGAAAAAGAATTCAAATAAAATTAATAAATGGAAATGGTCACTTTTTCTATTTTAATCAACTAGCCCACTTTGGGTGTTCCTAGAACTCATTTTCAAACAGAAAAAATTATGGATATTTGCACCCCTTGCTAGTACAAATAAAGATGTGCCAAGGCCCACCTTGTAATCTTACAGAAACATTCAAACACTAATTTTAAATGATATTTGAAAATAGAATCAAGTGTATGTACCTAAATCCCACCTTTTCGAAAACCACTCAAATGAATTCAAGTTGACAATCCACAGCAACCACACACTACCAAGCAACAGTGGAGATCACTCAAAAAATTTCATTTCAAAATTCAAAACTTTATTTCTTTCGGCCATTTTGTCAAACACCTTGTGTGCACAAATCAGAGCAAGATCACAAACACTATTGTGAGCAGTGTTCTGGCCAATGTGGTATCCCATTTTACAACCACAGCCTCCCCAGTGCACCCCATACCTTTTGCTAGCCCGGCCAACCACTGTGCACATGACCAAATGGTCATGGCCACTAGTGCCGAGCACATTGAGCACCCCCACCGTCGACAACACGCCCCTAGCGCTGCCAGCCTCGCCCACCTTGTCTAGCACCTCGCCCGTGCCCCACGTACCCCTCCAGGCCAGCCCCAGCTCGAAGAAAGAGAGAGGAGGAGCCAGGAACCGCCGCGCTCGGACCGTGTCTGCCATGCTGACACCGCCCGCAGTTCACGCGCTGTCCCCGCTCAACCAGACCTCGCCTAGCTCCAGCCGCCCGCCTACACGATCACCACCGTCCCAGGAGGCTAACGGACATGTCCGTTCCCCCGACCGTGACCCGTAGCCGCCGGCCGCCGCGAAACTTGACGTCGACAGAGGCAGCGTGCGCGCAGCGACGCCCGCTTCTCCCGACCACCTGGCACTGCACGCGCACCTCAGTGACGATCGCCAGGGCACAGCCACCGTCCTAGCCCACCGCCTAAGCCTCTAGCTCGCTGTGTCGCCGCCTTCGACGAGCTCCGCCCATGCCTCTCTGCACCCCTCGCCCCGCTATAAATAGAGAGCCTCCCCGACACCAATTCCTCACACCATCTCCATCCACTCCCTCTCAGAGACCTCCCAGAGCCCCACCAAAGCAAGCCGCTGCCCTTAGCGCCCCAATTTCGCCGAAGACCGCCACGGAAGGAGGAGAAGGGCGCCACTGATCTGGGCCATCTCCCGGGATGCCGCCGGTACCAGGAGAACCGCCGTCCTTGACTCGTCCAGTTGCCTGCCTCGCCGACCCTCGCCGAAGCCCCGGTAAGCCGCCCCAGACCCTCACCGACCGTGCTAGGGTTCGTCCCCGTCGTGTACTGTTCCGGTGTAGACGATGGTTGTGAGCCGTTGATCCAGGATCTAATCCTACGGTCCCCATCCTCCCATACCGGAGCCCAGGCGCTGCACGGAGTACAGTGGGACGGCCCATTTATTTCCCGCGCGACCCAGTAGATTCAAATAAATCTTTTTCTTTTTAGAAGTAAACTCAGTTCTGTCCACTAGTTTGAAAATCATTTCAGAAAGATCTACTTCACCAAAATTAATGATTCCAATTTTTTTGGAAATATAATAAAAATCTCTATCCAAGCCCGTTGGATTTAAATCATTTAGATTTATAGATCACCTATAGCAAAAATAACAAGACGGAGGCTTTTTCACATTCAAACATTTTTCTAAAATCAACCATAATAGTTTTTGGGTTAATTCCACCTCTCAAAAATCACCTATAGCTAGAACTAAGCAAGTTAACACTTGCCCCCTTAACATGAGCAAATGCCTTATGTATGCTTTGGTTATACCTTTTGATTTATACCTGCTCCAAGTTTTATTTACAAGCTTTATTTCTTTTACTTTACCAAAGTTCTTTACTTTGTTTGTAGATAGCATAAAGAGTATAAAACTTGGCCTATCTAGTTAGACTTGGATGTCATTTTATGGCATGAGATTGATATTAGCATCCCACTTTAGTGAACACTCTTAACTTAGTGATTAGAGCCAAACCAAGAACTTGATCACTTTAGATGGGAATACTTGGTGAAAATGACTTGTGAAAACCTTGGAATGATGAGTCATTCTATTGAGATGTTTTGACATGTGTTGAGAAACACAAATGGTTTATGATGATGAAAATGTTGAGGCATGAGGCCTTAGGCCCTTTTTTATAAAAACTGATGGTTGGGTTCGGATGCGATACCATTCCAATTTTACCGTACAACCACAATACCTGAATTGGGTAAGGCTTAGCCGGAAGTTTATATGCATTAGTATTAGTTCCCTCGCGGGAGAGGTTTGAGCTGAGGGTACCTCTCAATGTTTTCCACCTATGAAGTGCCCATGATGGCAGATGGCCATGGCTGGGAGGCCAAGCTCATAGGAGAGGTGCTTATACTAGAATGTGTAAAGGAAAGGTTATGTTTGATTATCTACATACTAAGTATGATGATCCAGGGTTATCCTTGACAGATGTATCGAATTTTGTGGTGAAAGTGTACCACCTCTGCAGAGTGTCAAACTATTCGAATAGCCGCGTCCGCAGTTATGGATAGTTGGAGTGGCCATACTGTTTCGTTGTCAGATGTTTTAAAAATGACTTATGAAATGAATTGTGACATGACTTTACCACAACAGAGTTGTGACTATGACAACTAAGTTCCCACTTAGGTGATTTCAAACTTTATTTTATCTTTCTTTGTTTCTGAACTCAGCTTAGGTTTCAAACTTGACTTTACAAATAAATTTAGAGTTTAGCATTCCTACTAGAACTACCTTACTTGTTAGTGATAGTTTGCGAGTACTTAAAGAGTACTCATGGATTTTTCCCTGGCTATTCCCGTGGCCAGACTATGAGGAGGACTACCCTGAAGTAGGACAGCAGGACGGCTATGACAACTAGGATAATCTCCCATCGTCAGCATTGCCTATGACACTGAAGATGGAGCCCACCTCTACGCTATTTATTCCGCTACTTGTTTGTACTAAGACTCAATCATGAGATCCTTTATTTGTGTAAAACCTTATTATGGTTTGTATTGAATGATGTACTGTGATATCCAATCTGTTATGTCTTGCAAAAATGGTAATCCTGGGATTGTGATGTATGGCATAACAGGCATCTGGGATTAAAAATCCAGATGTTGACAAGTTGGTATCAGAGCCATCCTGACCATAGGAGACCCTAGTTAGAATGGGCGTTCGAACAAAAACTTAGTTTCAAAACCAAAGTGAGTATTTGTGAAAATATATTTCCTCTCTTACCCTTGGGATTCTTTCTCTCAAAAAAAATACATGTTCCTCAAAATTCTTACTACTACATAAATTTTTGACACACTTTATCACCTCACTTTCTCATCCTAAATTCTTATATATGGAAGTTCAGTACTGCAAGTTCTACCAGTTGGGCAACGGAGGCCAACTGATCTTCGAGAGGGATCTAGATGCACTGTTTGAGTACTTGGAGCACTCACATTCGGAATTCTTTGGAGCTCAACTCAATGGTACACTAGGAGGAGATTTACAATGGCTAGTAGTTGCTGATCTTCGAGGCAAGTTAGAAGCACCAATGTCCGAGAAGATTCAATTCTCCATGAGAGAGAACAACTGGCTAAATGGATTAGCCAGGGCAATGCATGAAGCTCTCGCTCGTCTTTGTGCACATAATGTCAACCTGATCCAAGGAACCCGCTTTGCTCACTATGTAAGGCGTGATTCTACGGGAATGCCTCCGGAGATGCCAAGTCACCCGATGTTGAAGTGTCAAGTGGAGAACCTCGACTTCCTACTGTAGGACAGACAGAAGGAATTGGACAATGCTAGAGTTCGCCAACCACAACCTTGCCATTGCCGCCCAGAAGGCCCATACTTTCTCTCTGCTAGTCAAGGATCGTCAGTCACTTCGTCGTCAACGCGCAAAGAAGGATCACACCATCGACCGTCTTCGCAAGAAGGTGGCCGACCTCGAGAAGACCATCAAGGAGCAAGAAGCTTAGCTTGCAGCAAAAGAAGAAGAGGAGGAAGGTGAAGACATCCAGGGAGAGATTGACTCATACCTCAGCAATGATGATGACTATTTGGAGGATGATGCCATGGACTTCTACACCGACGATGATGACTCCGACTTCATCGACGATGAGTAGATGCACTAAAGCACTATCGTAGGAGTGAGAAGTATCGGTCCCATTGTATCTTAGCTTACAGAATGGTTCTTAAAACCATCTGTTTTCCTTTTGTTGTGGTGTGTGTGTGTTTGTATCGTATGCTTTGCTTGAATGAATAAAAGAAGTTAGATGCAAAACCCGAGTCAAACTCAAAGTTTTAGCTTTAAAACCAAAACCATGAACCTTAGAACTTTCCCTCTTACCCCATTATCTATCTCAATCTTTAGATGACTCGTGGAAACCAAGGAGGGAGTAGCTCATCGCAAGACCCAATGCTGCAGATTCTGCAGACGCTCATTGCAGACTGTGAAGCTAGTAGGGCAGAGCGCCAAGCAAATCTAGCCACCCTACAGCAGATCGCCCAAATGGCTCACAACAATCAGAACCATGGAAATCAGGATCATCATGGATCCAAACTCAAAAACTTCCAGAATACCAATCCCCCTATCATTAGCAAGTCTGAAGACCCACTGGATGCTGATGATTGGTTACAGACCATGGAGAACAACTTAGAAGTCGCCGGAGTGGATGCCAACGAGAAAGTTCTGTTTGCCACCCACTATCTGGCCGGAGATGCAAGAGCATAGTGGAACAACACCCGCACAATGAACCATTGTCAAGTGATGACATGGGAAGCCTTCAAAGTCAAGTTCAGCCGCACCCATGTGCCGCAGGGTCTAGTCACCAGAATGACAGATGAATTCAGAGAGCTAAAGCAAGGCAGAATGACTATAGTGGAGTACCGTGACAGATTATTGTCCCTCGCTAGGTATGCACCTAATGAGATCAACACGGAGGCTAAGAAGAAGGAGAGATTCCTGAACGGACTGCATGATAAGATGCAGACAGTACTCGTCAACATCCGTTTCGAGGATCTCGAAGAGCTAGTCGTCTCTGTCATTCAGATGGAAGGGAAGATTAATCAAGCAAATGACAACCGCAAACGTCGGATGATGCACCAAGCTAGATCCAACAATCACTAGAAGTACCATCCCAACCCGTCTGCCGGATATGCCCCGCGGAACAATCGACCCCCAATGTCTCGCCCAAGCTACCCCAACCGTAGCGAAGGAAATATGAAATCCGGAGGAAACAACAACAACCATCCTGACAACTCAAGCAATTTCAACCATGCACCTCCCAAGCACAACAACAACAACAACAACACTGCACCTAGAATTGGAAGCAATGCTATGCCCGTGACAGCAAAAGACAAGTCTCAGATCACTTGTTTCGAGTGTGGAGTGAAGGGTCACTACTCCAATGAGTGTCCCAAGAAGATTGCCGCCACTACCAATGTGAATGCCCCAACTCAACAGTAGCGTCGTGTTCAACCCGGAAGAAGATTCATCCCAGGGAACCCTCACAACCACAACAGCCGTCTCTTCCACATGAACGCCGAAGAAGCCCAAGAAGCGCCAGATGTAGTGATGGGTATGTTTTTTGTCAACTTAGTTTTAGCAAGAGTGTTGTTTGATTCTGGAGCATCACACTCATTTATCACCAAAGAATTTGCATGCACTAGTAAGATTCACCCAACCAACTTGAAGCATGTCATGATAGTTCAAATACCCGATTCAACTACAAAAGCGAGAAAAATTTGCAAAGCTGTACCTATCAGGATACATGGGATAGATTTTTATGCCAATCTAATAGTACTTGAAACCAAAAGTTTGGAAGTAGTACTAGGAATGGATTGGATGTCAAAGCATAAAGGACTGATAGACTATGCTAAGAAAGCCATCACCATGACCAGTAGCTCGGGAGTAACAATAGACCATATATCTGAAACCTTACCCCGTCAATTCAAGTGCAACAAGAGTCTAGACCTACCCACCAAAGACCAAGTCAGAGTAGTCTGTGAATACCTCGACGTATTCCCAGATGAATTGCCCGGTATAACCCCGGATAGGGATATTGAGTTCATTATTGAAATAATCCCCGGAACCATGCCCATAGCTCAGAGACCCTATAGCATGAACCCATCAGAGTTAGTAGAGCTGAAGAAGCAGTAGGATGCTATGTTGGCAACAAGCTTGATTCAACCAAGCGTGTCGCCATGGAGATCGCCTGTTCTGTTCGTCGACAAGAAGGATGGAGGCAACCATTTGTGCACAGATTACAGGAAGCTGAATGACGTCACAATCAGGAACAAGTACCCATTACCAAAGATTTAGGATCTATTTGATCAGTTGACTGGTGCCAGAGTGTTCTCTAAGATTGATCTTAGGACTGGTTATCACCAACTTAAGATTCGTGCAACGGATATTCCAAAGACCGCCTTTACTACCCGATATGGATTATAGGAGTATACGGTTATGTCTTTTGGATTAACCAATGCCCCTGCTTATTTCATGAATCTCATGAATAAGATCTTTATGAATTTTCTGGATAAGTTTGTCGTTGTGTTTATCGACGATATCCTTATCTACTCCTAGTCAGAAGAAGAGCATGAGTAACATCTGAGAATCATCCTTGAAACCCTTAGAGAGCATCAGTTGTATGCCAAGTTTAGCAAATGTGAGTTTTGGCTGAAAGAAGTAGGATTCCTAGGGCATATTGTGTCTGCCGAAGGAGTCACTGTTGATCCCGCCAAGATCAAAGATGTCAAATAATGGGAAGCCCCAACCACTCAAACCCAAGTCCGTGCATTTCTCAGATTAGCGGGATACTATCGCAAGTTCGTAGAAGGATTTTCGAGCATCGCAAGACCAATGACCCAATTGTTGAAGAAGGACAAGAAGTTTGAATGGACCGAAAAATGTGAAGCAAGTTTCCAAGAGCTCAAGAAGAGATTGATTTCAGCCCCAATATTGATCATGCCAGATATCAAGAAGCCATTTGATGTGTATTGCGATGCATCCAAGTTGGTCTCGGATGTGTATTGATGCAAGAAGGCAAAGTCGTCGCATATCTGTCTCGACAACTGAAGCAGCATGAGCCGAACTACCCTACACATGATCTTGAGTTAGCAGCCATAGTTTTAGCTTTGAAGACATGGCATCATTACCTTATGGGTAATCGCTGTGAGATTTACTCAGATCACAAAAGCTTGAAGTATATTTTCACTCAGAAGGAACTGAATATGAGGCAAAGGAGATGGATAGAGTTAATCAAGGATTATGACCTTGTCATTCACTATCACCCCGGCAAAGCCAACGTGGTAGCGGATGCTCTTAGCAGATTGCCGTGTAGGTTAAACACCATGATCAAGGAGAAGCAACCAAGTTTGCATGAGGGGTTGGAGCAGTTTAGAACTGAGCTAGTTAGGAAAGGATTTTTAGCTAGCATTGAACTTCAACCCACTTTGATTAGCCAAATCAAGGAAGCCTAGAAGGGAAATGCAAGTATCGACGGAATCAAATGTAGTATTGGTACAGGAAAGGTACCTAGATTCAGCAAAGACGAAGGAGTTCTGTGGTACAAAGGACGTATATGTGTGCCAGCAGATTTGGAGCTGAAGCAAGTTATCATGCAAGAAGCTCATGATACTCTTTATTCTATCCACCCCGGAGGAACAAAGATGTATCAGGATTTGAAGGAGCAATTTTGGTGGCACAAGATGAAGAGAGAAATCAGAAGCTACATCGCCAAGTGTGATATCTGTCAGAGAGTCAAAGCGGAACATCAAAGACCCGCAGGACTGTTGCAACCATTGCAGATTCCGGAATGGAAATGAGATTCCGTCGGAATGGACTTTATCACTGGTTTGCCTACTTCTAGTAGGGAAATGACTCAATCTAGGTCATTGTTGATAGACTATCCAAGGTAGCTCATTTTATACCTGTCAAGACAATCTACCAGAGTTCGAAGCTAGTAGAATTGTACATTGCCAGAATTGTTAGTTTGCATGGAACCCCCAAGACCATAGTGTCGGATCGAGGAACCCAATTTACCTCGAGATTTTGGCAGAAAGTCCAAGAAGGATTAGGAACCAAGTTGAATTTCAGCACAGCTTATCACCCGCAAACCGATGGACAGACGGAAAGGGTCAACCAAATCCTAGAGGATATGTTGAGAGCTTGTGTGTTAGCGTATGGATCAAAATGGAAAGATTGCCTGCCTTTCACAGAATTCTCATACAACAACAGTTATCAAGCCAGTTTGCAAATGGCCCCATTTAAGTTCTTATATGGAAGAAAGTGTTGTACCCCTTTGAATTGGTCTCAAGTAGGAGAGAGTCAGATTTTCGGACCCGACATCCTACGAGAAGCCAAAGAGAAGGTTCACAAAGTCCGTGAGCACCTCAAGACCGCCCAATCCAGACAGAAGAGTTATGCTGACAAGAGAAGGAGAGAACTGACTTTCAATGTCGGAGATTTCGTGTATCTCAAGGTTTCGCCATTGAAAGGAACCCAATGTTTTAGTCTGAAAGGAAAGTTTGCCCCCAGATATATCGGACCCTTCAAGATTCTGAATCATCGAGGAGAAGTATTGTATCAACTAGAACTGCCTAAGGAGATGTCTGCCATCCACAATGTGTTCCATATCTCGTTACTTCGCAAATTCCTAGAAGTGCCGGAGAAAACCAAAGTTTTCAAGAACATCGATCACCGAGCCGTTGATATCAACAAGGATCTGACGTATCGTGAAGTGCCCATCCGTATCTTGGAGGAAGCTTACAGAACCACCAGGACCCGGAGTATCAAATTTCTCAAGATCCAATGGAGCAACCATACCGAAGAAGCCACTTGGGAGCGAGAAGATTACATTAGGACAGAGTTCCCATATCTCTTTAGTTCCTAGTTTTCTTTCTTAAATCATGGGACGATATTTTGTTTAAGGGGGGAAGGGTTGTAACATCCCAAAACTTTAATCCAATATATCAAGATCCAAATCACCCAATTTAGGGTTAACAAATACTTTTTCTCATTTAACAGAAATAAGAATGCATATGTGTGTTGCATTAATATGGAATTGTTGTGAATTGCCATGATTGTTTGTTCTAATGGTTGTAAAATGATTCTAAGATGAATGACACATCATCTAGATCATTCCTAAGCAAAATCCAAAGAAAAAGAATTCAAATAAAATTAATAAATGGAAATGGTCAGTTTTGCCATTTTAATCAACTAGCCCACTTTGGGTGTTCCTAGAACTCATTTTCAAACAAAAACAATTATGGATATTTGCACCCCTTGCTAGTACAAGTAAAGATGTACCAAGGCCCACCTTGTGATCTTACAGAAACATTCAAACACTAATTTTAAATGACATTTGAAAATGGAATCAAGTGTATGTACCTAGATCCCACCTTTTCAAAAACCACTCAATTGAATTCAAGTTGAAAATCCCCAGCAACCACACACTACCAAGCAACAGTGGAGATCACTCAAAAAAATTCATTTCAAAATTCAAAACTTTGTTTCTTTCGGCCATTTTGTCAAACACCTTGTGTGCACAAATCAAAGCAAGATCACAAACACTATTGTAAGCAGTGTTCTGGCCAATGCGGTCTCCCATTTTGCAACCACAGCCTCCCCAGTGCACCCCCTACCATTTGCTAGCCCGACCAACCACTGTGCACATGACCAAATGGTCATGGCCACTAGTGCCGAGCACATTGAGCACCCCCACCGTCGACAGCACACCCCTAGCATCGCTAGCCTCGCCCACCTTGTCCAGCACCTCACCCGTGCCCCACGTACCCCTCCAGGCCAGCCCTAGCTCGAAGAAAGAGAGAGGAGGAGCCAGGAACCGCCGCGCTCAGATCGTGTCTGCCATGCCGACGCTGCCCGTAGTTCACGCGTTGTCCCCACTCAACCAGACCTCGCCTCGCTCCAGCCGCCCGCCTACATGATCACCACTGTCCCAGGAGGCTAACGGACATGCCCGTTCCCCCGACCGTGACCCGTAGCCGCCGGCTGTTGCGAAACTCATCGTTGACAGAGGCAGCATGCGCGCAGTGACGCCTGCTTCTCCTGACCACCTGGCACTGCACGCGCACCTCAGTGACGATCGCTAGGGCACAGCCCACCGTCCTAGCCCCCCGCCCAAGCCTTTAGCTCGCTGTGTCACCACCTCCGACGAGCTCCACCCATGCCTCTCTGCACCCCTCGCCCCGCTATAAATAGAGAGCCATCGACACCAATTCCTCACACCATCTCCATCCACTCCCCTCAGAGACCTCCCAGAGCCCCATCGGAGCAAGCCGCTGCCCGAAGCGCCCCAATTTCGCCGGAGATCGCCGCAGAAGGAGGAGAAGGGCGCCACTGATCTAGGCCATCTCCCGGGACGCTGCCGGTACCAGGAGAACCGCCGTCCTCGACTCGTCTAGTTGCCCACCTCGCCGACCCTCGCCAGAGCCCCGGTAAGCCGCCCCAGACCCTCACCGACTATGCTAGGGTTCGTCCCCGTCGTGTATTGTTCCGGTGTGCATGATGACTGTGAGCCATTGATCCAGGATCTAATCCTACGGTCCCCATCCTCCCATACCGGTTCAGCAACCCCTGTCCCACTGACAGGTGGGGCCCTCACTTAAGCCAGCCCGGGCGCTGCTCGGAGTACAGTGGGCCGGCCCATTTATTTCCCGCGTGACCTAGTAGATTCAAATAAATCTTTTTTCTTTTTAGAAGTAAACTCAGTTCTTTCCACTAGTTTGAAAATCATTTCAGAAATATCTACTTCACCAAAATTAATGATTCCAATTTTGTTGGAAAGATAATAAAACTCTCTATCCAAGCCCGTTGGATTTAAATCATTTAGATTTATAGATCACCTATAGCAAAAATAACAAGACGGAGGCTTTTTCACATTCAAACATTTTTCTAAAATCAACCATAATAGTTTTTGGGTTAATTCCACCTCTCAAAAATCACATTTGAATATACCTATCTGAATATGTAATGATATTAAGTTTTGCATGCAGTGACTTTGGACTAGTACCAAAATAATGCTATATAGGCATTTCGAGTCACTTTAAATCATTTAAATATTAAAATTAAACTTATTAAAATGTGATCCAACATTTAAATCACATTCCTATGCATTATAATATGTGGTGATGACATGTGTCCATATGATCCCATATTTTAATTGGAGAATATTAAATCTTAGTTAATTTCAATGAGTAGAAATTACTTTTCTCAAATAAAATAGATGAAACTAGTTCATTAAACCTTGTGATGTATGTGATGATATTAGATCATCCAATGTGTGCCTTAGTGTGCTAAATAGACTAGTTAAGTATTGTTTGCTGATTGTGTATTCCGTATGTATTTATAGACGATAGTACCGACCAAGTCTACGAAGAGGAGGAATTCTACCCCGAAGAAGAAGAGGAGAATTTCAACCACTACACCAATCAAGGCAAGCTAACACTTGCAAGTTTCTTAACTATGCAAGCTAGAACTAAGCAAGTTAACACTTGCCCCCTTAACATGAGCAAATTCCTTATGTATGCTTTGGTTATCCCTTTTGATTTATACCTGCTCCAAGTTTTATTTACAAGCTTTACTTCTTTTACTTTACCAAAGTTCTTTACTTTGTTTATAGATAGCATAAAGAGTATAAAACTTGGCCTATCTAGTTAGACTTGGATGTCATTTTATGGCATGAGATTGATATTAGCATCCCACTTTAGTGAACACTCTTAACTTAGTGATTAGAGCCAAACCAAGAACTTGATCACTTTAGATGGGAATACTTGGTGAAAATGACTTGTGAAAACCTTGGAATGATGAGTCATTCTATTGAGATGTTTTGACATGTGTTGAGAAACACAAATGGTTTATGATGATGATGAAAATGTTGAGGCATGAGGCCTTAGGCCCTTTTTTATAAAAATTGATGGTTGGGTTCGGATGCGATACCATTCCAATTTTACCATACAACCACAATACCTGAATTGGGTAAGGCTTAGCCAGAAGTTTATATGCATTAGTATTAGTTCCCTCGCGGGAGAGGTTTGAGCTGAGGCTATGTAACTACCTCGGTGAATTACGCTCTTAGTTACATGCCTGGATGAACGAAAGTGGTTAAAATAGTACGGTGGGGCCCAGGGCCACTCACGGTAGACCTTTCGGCCGTCCTAACCACTTTCAAAACATCGGGACAAGAACGAGCGGCGTAATCGGCAGGCGAGGGGATCAACTACATACACAAATGAGTATGTATGCAAGCCACATACAACAGTCCTCAGAGCCATTCCATCTAAAAGAAATAGAAATATTGCAACGCCATACGGCAAGATTCAAATATCCTAGATAGAGATAATAATTTAGGATAGCTCCTCATACAACAAACATCAGAGTATCAGGCGGAAGCGGAAAACAAGATCCGAGTACGGATAAGAAGCAAATTAGCATAAGATGCCACATAAATAAACACATCCCGCCCACAGATCTCACGGGTCCCCGTTCCCGGAATCTCTACACCGAGTGATCGTTGCCAACATCATCTGTCTCCTCCACCCAGTATCCTTCTTGCGAATACACCTATTCATCTGAATCAAACAATTTATCGTGTGAGACCCTAGGGGTACTCAGCAAGTATTTATGTCACTAAAGGGGACACAACCTGGGGTGACGCAATTGCAGCAAAAGATAATATCTAACAATTCTATAGATACTCGCTAACCATCCGCCTAACCAATGATAGACGGATGTCCGTGAATCAAGAACAACGGTTATAACAGTATAATTAACAGATCCATCCTCCTCCTCGCTTACCAACGAGGAAGCGAACGAACAATCCCCATCATTCGTTGGCAGTTTTATTAACCATTCCATGAGTATTGCACTATTTACTAGTCAAGTACTTAGTCGATTTAAAAGCGGTACTTCAGTTATACTTGTCTATGATCGAGAAAGATTTACCCTGCAGGGGTGCACAAATAGCAACACACACTCGATCAACCTCGGAAAAACCAAATCAAAACCCAACGAGGCATTCACGACAAAGCAATCACAAGATTCAGAAATATTTCAGGGGGCCACCCCAATAAGCTACCCGCAACGAAGTTGGCCGGCTCCGAGACGGACCCAGGGTTTGCGACGACGGCTGTAAACGACTGGGAACCCGAAAATGTGACTGGGCTTGTCGATACCGCGAAAACGTGGCGCGATCCAAAACAGTACAGGTGCCCCTCGTACAATCTTAACTAAAGCAGTAGCATGGCATAGGTACAGGATAGTAGTAAAGCCCCAAACTAATTGTGGCCCCAAGAAATAAGAATGAATCAAGCTCTAGCTCAGGGGGGGTCCATAAGGCCTCCCGGATGTGGATAGTGCGAATAAACAAGGAACAGGAATCAAGTACTCGGGGTCCTACGGGACACAAGTGAGCATGAAAAACCAAATAGCAGATATTGCTCACCGGTGCCTCTTTCATTAGTTATCCCATTACTACTCAGGTTAAGTTGTTTAGGTACCTCTTTATTCATCAGACACTCACATACCCTACACATGCTTTTCTACGACTCGCATGGCTCAAACAACTCCTGTAGTAATGGCTCATGGGATGGAGGAACAAGCTTCGGTGGGGTTTAAAAGTAAAGGCTATGCAGTACTTGGGATTCAATTTAATGCAATCGCGACTCAATGATGCAAGTATAAGATAGAGGCAATAGGTACTATATGTATGCAAGCATGTGGTAGTGCTTGCCTGACAGCTCAGTTGAAGCGAGAGATGGATCTGGGTAGAACTCCTGTGATTCCTGGTAATTCTCCTGCTGGGCGTCTATTCGAAGAAGAAACAAACAAACAAGGGCCAACATAAATAAGGTGCACAGGCATATGAATTAAAATGCGACAAGCAAACAAGCATTCCATGATGAATGATGCACCATTTACATGGCATTAAAGTAGCATGGCAAGGGTGAGGTGTGGTACAAGAATAAAGCATTTTATTAATTATTTAACCAAGTTTTATTGCCATAAACAGTTCTGATTTTTAAATATGGCATGATGCATGCTTCAATTCAGAACAAGGAATGCATAGATAGAACGGGCTCGTCGCGTTGATCGATTTAGACATATTATATGCCAAATTTGGAGTTATAGAATTAAAGTTATTAATTAATTAAGGAAAAGGGCATTTTATTGTAATTTTAATCATCTCGTAATTTTAAAGTGCTCAAACATTATTTTGAAGGGCATATTTGAATTCCTCACATTTTTCTGATTCAAAAACATATATTATTTGTATTATTTGGGTTTATAATTTAAAAGTTATTTAAAATCTGATTTGAATTTGAATTTAAACAATTACTGACAACATTTTTATTTTAACAGAAATGGCCAGGACTTTTTACACCCAGGAGAACTCGACCCAAGCCACTGACGGGTGGGACGCCGCTGACTGGGGCCACACGCGCGGAAAATCTTTTACACCGCGGACTTACCTAGCTGCTGCGGTTGACAGGCGGGGCCAGCAGGCTATGGCCCAGGTGCCAGCGGCTGAACGCGCAGAGGCTGCCAGGTGGGGTCGCGATGGAGCGCGGGTTGTGTGTTCAAAAATTGCAGGGGCATTTTTGTAAGATGCACGGGAGGCTGACTGGTGGGGCCTGGGGGTACCGCGGGTTGAGCAGATCGAAAAGGTAGGGGTGGATGTGCAAAACGGCGGCGGTACTGTTGTTCTTCTCTGTCGCGCGGTTGTCTGACGGAAAACAGCGCGCGGCGACAGAGCGCGCGGCGCGGGGGCTCGACCCCGCGACCTGCGGTGTGGGCGACGAGGCCTGTGCCAGTGCGGTGGGCTACGGGATGGTGACAGGAAGGTAGGCACGGCCTAGGTAAGGTTCTGCGCGACGCGGGAGCGAGCCAACACGGTGGCCGACGGCGCGCGCAGCGTGTTCGACGAAACGAATGGTGGATCTAGACGGCGACAGCGAGCGTGAGGATGTCAGCAAGGAAGAGGGGCTCACTGAGGAGGGGTTGGTGTGGTCGGATGGGGACGAGGCGCAGCAGGGCGTCGACGGAGCTGGCGGCCGGAGATCTAGGGTTTCGGCGGAGCGGCGAGGGTACTGGCGGTCCTGGGGCTCCTCCTCCTCGCTGCAGAGCATAGGGCCATGCAGGGGGCTCTCCTTGGTCTCCTCGACCACTTCCACGTCGTGTACGCCGGCAGGAGCGAGGAGACGCCGGGGTACTGGCGGTGGCCGGCGCGAGACGGTGGCGTCGGAGAAGAAGAAGAAAAGGAGAAGGCAGGGCTCAGAGGTGGATCTGGCGAGGTAGAGGAGACGTGGGGCGGAGGACAACGCGAGGGAGAGGGAGGAGGGTGCCGTGTGGGAGCGGGCAGGGATAAAGTGGCTTCGGCCACCTTTTCCTTCTCCACGCACATGCTCGGGCTGGGCGGGTAGGGCATGGCAGGGTAGGGTGGTGGAGGCTGCCAGGTGGGCCAGGGGCGCTGGTGAGGACGGTGGAGCCAGCTGGTAGCGAGAGAGAGAAAGATCAGAGAGGGGAGGCTCGGCTTAGGCTAGGGTTAGCCTCAGTTAGGGTTAGAGGGGAGGCTCGGGTTAGGGCTGGTTAGATGGGGTAGCTGGGTGTGGGACCAGGAAGAGGATGGCTAGGTGGGCCAGCATGGTAGAGAGAGAGAGAAGAAGAGTGAGAGAGGGAGGGAGCTAGGTTCTCAGCAAGGAGAGATGATAGATAGGGTTAGGGTTTAGGAGGAGGGAAATAAGAGAGGAAGCTAGGGTTAGGGTGTTGTTTAGAATTTTAGGTTTAAACACATGCTATAGATCAAGTCAAGATGTAGTGGTGAGGGAGTGTGTAGGGGAGAATATGCATGATCATGACTTGATCAAGGTTGGGGAAAATATGGAGATGGAAAGGATTTTCCATGACCATGCATGGCATTACACAAATGAGAGTAACTTGATGGGCACAAGGTAAGAATAAACCAAACAAGGGGAAAGATTTGGGAGAGAAGGGAGAGCTCCAAAAGAGATACACCACCCAAAAATCCAAGTAAGTCCAAAAGAATGGGATGGGATGATGGTTGCATGGCCCATGCAAGGTAATTAATGCCATGTTTTATTCTTGTGAAAACAATAATATTAGAACATGGCATGATCCCATGCATTACCAACATGTGGAATAAAGGCCAAGCAAAAGAAAAAGGGATTGGATCCACCCCACCCATATGAGCTAGAATAATATCCAAAGAAAAAGAAATGCCAGCTCATGGACAATGGGATGGTGGAATTATAAGGTGGATAAAAGAAAGATGATGGAGTTGAATAAAAGATATGCCCCCAACTCAACTTGGGCATTAAACAATATATCAATAACCAAATACAATATCAAGAGGCAAATACAATTAATAATGCATATGAGAGAAGAATGAAAGAACCAAGGGTTTTATATGATGCTCAAATGCAAGGTGGCATGATGACATGAGCATGATATAATTATGATGCAAAAATTATATGTAGGAAGTAGCCATTATATTACTAGACCAAGTAGCATTACAATTGTTAGACAATTGGGATGCTACAACTCTCCCCCACTAAACAGGAATCTCGCCCCGAGATTCTAGGAAGAAGAAGACTCAAAGAGGGTAGGATACTTGGCACGGAGCTCCTCTTCACGTTCCCAAGTGGCTTCATCAACGGAATGGTGCGACCACTGCACCTTGCAGAACTTGATGGACTTGTTGCGAGTCCTTCTTTCTGCGACTTCTAGAATTTTTATGGGGTGTTCTTGATAAGACAGATCTTCTTGTAGATTGATGAGTTCATGGTCCACGGTCCTGCCGGGATCCTTGAAGCACTTCTTGAGTTGAGAGATGTGGAAAACATCATGAACCTTTAGTTGTTCCGGGAGATCAAGAGCATAAGCAACTTCTCCTCTTCTTCCACGAATTTTGAAAGGACCGATGTATCTAGGAGCCAGCTTTCCTTTGATACCAAAACGGTGCGTGCCTCTCATGGGAGTGACACGGAGGTAAACGAGATCACCAGGGACATACTCCATGTCCGTGTGCTTCCTGTCATAATTGCTCTTCTAGCAACTTTGAGCAATCTTCAGGTTTTCAAGAATGATGAGAACTTTCTCCTCCGCTTGAGTTACAATGCCAGGGCCAAACAATATTCTTTCACCTGCGCCCGACCAACCAATCGGAGTTCTGCATTTGCGACCATAGAGAGCCTCAAATGGTGCCATCTTTAGACTTTTCTGGAAACTGTTGTTGTAAGAGAATTCAGCATAAGGAAGACATTCTTCCCACTTCATGCCGAAAGAGATAAAGCAAGCACGGAGCATATCTTCCAGAATTTGATTGATCCTTTCAACTTGTCCTTGCGACTGAGGATGGTAAGCTGTGCTGAAATTCAATTTTGTTCCCAAAGCATTTTGGAAACTTCCCCAGAACTTGGAAGTGAAGATGCTTCCACGGTCTGAACTGATCTCAAGAGGAACTCCATACAGAGAGACAATTATGTTGATATAGAGCTCAGCCAACTGAATTGCAGAAATTGTTTCCTTGACTGGAAAAAGTGAGCTACTTTAGAAAGCCTGTCAATGACAACAAAGATTGCATTGTTGCCCTTCTGCGACCTTGGAAAACCAGTGATGAAGTCCATCTCTACTTTCTCCCATTTCCATTCCGGAGGCTTCAATGGCTGTAGAAGACCGAAAGGTTTCTGATGGACAGCTTTAACTCTGCGACAAACATCACACTCCGAGACATACTTGGCACAATATCGTTTCAAACCAGGCCACCAATATTGTGTTTTCAAGTCCATGTACATCTTAGTGCTGCCAGGGTGGATAGAAAGAACAGAATCATGCGCCTCCTTGAGAACTTGCTCTCTTAAACCCGGGTAGTTCGGAACAAACATCCGGTGTTCAAAGAAAAGAGTGCCTTGGTCGTCGACGTGGAAAGACTCATACTTCGGAAGCTGAATGTTGGAAATGATCTTTTTAGTGTAAGGATCACCAAGTTGGATGGAGCAAACTTTTTCTTCCAAGAGAGGTGTTCCCAGAAGGTTCAAAAGATACCCTTGATCCACAATTTCAAGGTTGAGCTTGCGGAATTCCTCGCACAAGAGAGGCTGTTGTTCTTCCACCATGAGGTTGTTGACATAAGCTTTTCGGCTGAGAGCATCGACCATGACATTAGCTTTGCCCAGAGTGTAGTTGATGGTCAAATCGAAATCATTTATTGTTTCAATCCACCTCCTCTGACGAAGGTTGAGATCCGGCTGTGTGAAGATATACTTCAAACTCTTGTGATCATAAAAGATCTCACAACGGTTGCCAAGCAAGTAATGCCTCCATACTTTCAAAGCAAAGACAACTACTGCGAGTTCGAGGTCATGTGTGGGATAGTTGATCTCATGTGTCTTTAACTGACGAGAGGCATAAGCAACAACTTGTTTTTCTTGCATAAGGACCACACCCAATCCTTGCAATGAAGCATCACAGAATATCTAGAAAGGCTTTGATGTATCTGGAGGAACCAAGACTGGTGTGGAAGTGAGCTTCTCTTTGAGTGTTTCAAAGCTTACTTGACATGCAGGAGTCCAAAGGTATTTCTTGCCTTTCTGGAGGAGATCGGTAAGAGGCTTCGCAATCTTTGAGAAGTTTTGAACGAAACGACAGCAATAACTAGCCAAACCAAGGAAACTCCGGACTTCTTTGACATTTATGGGTGGAAGCCAGTCCATAATTGTCTTAATAGTTTCTGGGTTGACGGCAATGCCCTTGGCAGATATGACGTGACCAAGATAGGTGACTTGAGGCAGCCAAAATTCACACTTGGAGAACTTTGCATACAGGCGGTTCTCACAAAGCTTGTTTAGGACACACCGAAGGTGTTCTTCATTTTCTTCCTTTGACTTAGAATAGACTAGAATGTCATCCAGATAGACCACAACGAACTTATCAAGATACTCCATGAAAACCGAGTTCATAAGCCTCGAGAAGGTGGCGGGTGCATTGGTGAGACCGAAAGACATGACCGTGTACTCATACAGGCCATAGCGAGTGGTGAAAGCTGTTTTAGGAACATCTTCCTTGCGAATCTTGATTTGATGGTAGCCACTTCTCAAATCAAGCTTAGAGAATACCACAGCTCCAACTAGCTGATCCAAGAGATCATTAATCCGCGGAAGGGGATATTTATTCTTGATTGTTTTAGCATTGAGTGCCCGATAGTCAACACAAGGTCTATCAGTCTTGTCTCGCTTCTTCACAAAGATGGTGGGGCTACCCCAAGAAGAAGTACTGTGCTGAATGAAACCCAACTTCTCTTGTTCATCCAACTGACGTTTGAGTTCAGCCAACTCAGCAGGACCCATTTTATAAGGCCGCTTGGAGATAGGAGTGGTACCAGGTTCAAGTTCAATGACAAACTCAACCTCACGATCTTCGAGGCAAGCTAGAAGCACCAATGTCCGAGAAGATTCAATTCTCCATGAGAGAGAACAACTGGCTAAATGGATTAGCCAGGGCAATGCATGAAGCTCTCGCTCGTCTTTGTGCACATAATGTCAACCTGATCCAAGGAACCCGCTTTTCTCACTACGTAAGGCGTGATTCTATGGGAATGCCTCCGGAGATGCCAAGTCACCCGGTGTTGAAGCGTCAAGTGGAGAACCTCGACTTCCTACTGTAGGACAGACAGAAGGAATTGGACAATGCTAGAGTTCGCCAACCACAACCTTGCCATTGCCACCCAGAAGGCCCAGACTTTCTCACTGCTAGTCAAGGATCATCAGTCACTTCGTCGTCAACACGCAAAGAAGGATCACATCATCGACCGTCTTCGCAAGAAGGTGGCCGACCTCGAGAAGACCATCAAGGAGCAAGAAGCTCAGCTTGCAGCAAAAGAAGAAGAGGAGGAAGGTGAAGACATCCAGGGAGATATTGACTCATACCTCAGCAATGATGATGACTATTTGGAGGATGATGCCATGGAATTCTACACCGACGATGATGACTCCGACTTCATCGACGATGAGTAGATGCACTAAAGCACTATCGTAGGAGTGAGAAGTATTGGTCCCATTGTATCTTAGCTTACATAATGGTTCTTAAAACCATATGTTTTCCTTTTGTTGTGGTGTGTGTGTGTTTGTATCGTATGCTTTGCTTGAATGAATAAAAGAAGTTAGTTGCAAAACCTGAGTCAAACTCAAAGTTTTAGCTTTGAAACCAAAACCATGAACCTTAGAACTTTCCCTCTTACCCCATTATCTATCTCAATCTTCAGATGACTCATGGAAACCAAGGAGGGAGTAGCTCATCGCAAGACCCAATGCTGCAGATTCTGCAAACGCTCATTGCAGACTGTGAAGCTAGTAGGGCACAGCGCCAAGCAAATCTAGCCACCCTACAGCAGATCGCCCAAATGGCTCACAACAATCAGAACCATGGAAATCAGGATCATCATGGATCCAAACTCAAAAACTTCCAGAATACCAATCCCCCTATCATTAGCAAGTCTGAAGACCCACTGGATGCTGATGATTGGTTGCAGACCATGGAGAACAACTTAGAAGTCGCCGGAGTGGATGCCAACGAGAAAGTTTTGTTTGCCACCCACTATCTGGCCGGAGATGCAAGAGCATAGTGGAACAACACCCGCACAATGAACCATGGTCAAGTGATGACATGAGAAGCCTTCAAAGTCAAGTTCAGCCGCACCCATGTGCCGCAGGGTCTAGTCACCAGAATGACAGATGAATTCATAGAGCTAAAGCAAGGCAGAATGACTATAGTGGAGTACCGTGACAGATTCTTGTCCCTCGCTAGGTATGCACCTAATGAGATCAACACGGAGGCTAAGAAGGAGAGATTTCTGAACGGACTACATGATAAGATGCAGACAGTACTCGTCAACATCCGTTTCGAGGATCTCGAAGAGCTAGTCGTCTCTGCCATTCAGATGGAAGGGAAGATTAATCAAGCAAACGACAACCGCAAACGTCGGATGATGCACCAAGCTGGATCCAACAATCACCAGAAGTACCATCCCAACCCGTCTGCCGGATATGCCCCGCGGAACAATCGACCCCCAATGTCTCGCCCAAGCTACCCCCACCGTAGCGAAGGAAATATGAAATCCGGAGGAAACAACAACAACCATCCTGGCAACTCAAGCAATTTCAACCGTGCACCTCCCAAGCCGACGAGAGAAGGAGAGACCTGACTTTCAATGTCGGAGATTTCGTGTATCTCAAGGTTTCGCCATTGAAAGGAACCCAATGTTTTAGTCTGAAAGGAAAGTTTGCCCCCAGATATATCGAACCCTTCAAGATTCTAAATCATCGAGGAGAAGTATCGTATCAACTGGAACTGCCTGAGGAGATGTCTGCCATCCACAATGTGTTCCATATCTCGTTACTTCGCAAATTCCTAGAAGTGCCGGAGAAAACCAAAGTTTTCAAGAACATCGATCACCGAGCCGTTGATATCAACAAGGATCTGACGTATCGTGAAGTGCCCATCCGTATCTTGGAGGAAGCTTACAGAACCACCAGGACCCGGAGTATCAAATTTCTCAAGATCCAATGGAGCAACCATACCGAAGAAGCCACTTGGGAGCGAGAAGATTACATTAGGACAGAGTTCCCATATCTCTTTAGTTCCTAGTTTTCTTTCTTAAATCATGGGACGATATTTTGTTTAAGGGGGGAAGGGTTGTAACATCCCAAAACTTTAATCCAATATATCAAGATCCAAATCACCCAATTTAGGGTTAACAAATACTTTTTCTCATTTAACAGAAATAAGAATGCATATGTGTGTTGCATTAATATGGAATTGTTGTGAATTGCCATGATTGTTTGTTCTAATGGTTGTAAAATGATTCTAAGATGAATGACACATCATCTAGATCATTCCCAAGCAAAATCCAAAGAAAAAGAATTCAAATAAAATTAATAAATGGAAATGGTCACTTTTGCCATTTTAATCAACTAGCCCACTTTGGGTGTTCCTAGAACTCATTTTCAAACAAAAACAATTATTGATATTTGCACCCCTTACTAGTACAAGTAAAGATGTACCAAGGCCCACCTTGTGATCTTACAGAAACATTCAAACACTAATTTTAAATGACATTTGAAAATGGAATCAAGTGTATGTACCTAGATCCCACCTTTTCAAAAACCACTCAAATGAATTCCAGTTGACAATCCCCAGCAACCACACACTACCAAGCAACAGTGGAGATCACTCAAAAAAATTCATTTCAAAATTCAAAACTTTGTTTCTTTCGGCCATTTTGTCAAACACCTTGTGTGCACAAATCAAAGCAAGATCACAAACACTATTGTGAGCAGTGTTCTGGCCAATGCGGTCTCCCATTTTGCAACCACAGCCTCCCTAGTGCACCCCCTACCATTTGCTAGCCCGGCCAACCACTGTGCACATGACCAAATGGTCATGGCCACTAGTGTCGAGCACATTGAGCACCCCCACCGTCGACAGCACACCCCTAGCATCGCCAGCCTCGCCCACCTTGTCCAGCACCTCGCCCGTGCCCCACGTACCCCTCCAGGCCAGCCCTAGCTGGAAGAAAGAGAGAGGAGGAGCCAGGAACCGCCACGCTCGGATCGTGTCTGCCAAGCCGACGCTGCCCGTAGTTCACGCGTTGTCCCCACTCAACCAGACCTCGCCTCGCTCCAGCCGCCTGCCTACATGATCACCACTGTCCTAGGAGGCTAACGGACATGCCCGTTCCCCCGACCATGACCCGTAGCCGCCGGCTGTTGCGAAACTCGTCGTCGACAGAGGCAGCATGCGCGTAGCGACGCCTGCTTCTCCTGACCACCTGGCACTGCACGCGCACCTCAGTGACGATCGCTAGGGCACATCCCACCGTCCTAGCCCACCGCCCAAGCCTTTAGCTCGCTGTGTCGCCACCTCCGACGAGCTCCGCCCATGCCTCTCTGCACCCCTCGCCCCGCTATAAATAGAGAGCCCTCGACACCAATTCGTCATACCATCTCCATCCACTCCCCTTAGAGACCTCCCAGAGCCCCATCGGAGCAAGCCGCTGCCTGAAGCGCCCCAATTTCGCTGGAGATCGCCGCGGAAGGAGGAGAAGGGCGCCACTGATCTAGGCCATCTCCCGGGACGCTGCCGGTACCAGGAGAACCGCCGTCCTCGACTCGTCCAGTTGCCCACCTCGCCGACCCTCGCCAGAGCCCCGGTAAGCCGCCCCAGACCCTCACCGACTATGCTAGGGTTCGTCCCCGTCATGTATTGTTCCGGTGTGCACGATGACTGTGAGCCGTTGATCCAGGATCTAATCCTACGGTCCCCATCCTCCCATACCGGTTCGGCATCCCCCGTCCCACTAACAGGTGGGGCCCTCACTTAAGCCAGCCCGGGCGCTGCTCGGAGTACAGTGGGCCAGCCCATTTATTTCCCGCGTGACCTAGTAGATTCTAATAAATCTTTTTCTTTTTAAAAGTAAACTCGGTTCTTTCTACTAGTTTGAAAATCATTTCAGAAAGATCTACTTCACCAAAATTAATGATTCCAATTTATTTGGAAAGATAATAAAAATCTCTATCCAAGCCCGTTGGATTTAAATCATTTAGATTTATAGATCACCTATAGCAAAAATAACAAGACGGAGGCTTTTTCACATACAAACATTTTTCTAAAATCAACCACAATAGTTTTTGGGTTAATTCCACCTCTCAAAAATCACATTTGAATATACCTATCTGAATATGTAATAATATTAAGTTTTGCATGCAGTGACTTTGGATTAGTACCAAAATAATGCTATATAGGCATTTCGAGTCACTTTAAATCATTTAAATATTAAAAATTAAACTTATTAAAATGTGATCCAACATTTAAATCACATTCCCATGAATTATAATATGTGGTGATGACATGTGTCCATATGATCCCATATTTTAATTGGAGAATATTAAATCTTAGTTAATTTCAATGAGTAGAAATTACTTTTCTCAAATAAAATAGATGAAACTAGTTCATTAAACCTTGTGATGTATGTGATGATATTAGATCATCCAATGTGTGCCTTAGTGTGCTAAATAGACTAGTTAAGTATTGTTTGATGATTGTGTATTCCGTATGTATTTATAGACGATAGTACCGACCAAGTCTACGAGGAGGAGGAATTCTACCCCGAAGAAGAAGAGGAGAATTTCAACCACTACACCAATCAAGGCAAGCTAACACTTGCAAGTTTATTAACTATGCAAGCTAGAACTAAGCAAGTTAACACTTGCCCCCTTAACATGAGCAAATGCCTTATGTATGCTTTGGTTATACCTTTTGATTTATACCTGCTCCAAGTTTTATTTACAAGATTTACTTCTTTTACTTTACCAAAGTTCTTTACTTTGTTTATAGATAGCATAAAGAGTATAAAACTTGGCCTATCTAGTTAGACTTGGATGTCATTTTATGGCATGAGATTGATATTAGCATCCCACTTTAGTGAACACTCTTAACTTAGTGATTAGAGCCAAACCAAGAACTTGATCACTTTAGATGGGAATACTTGGTGAAAATGACTTGTGAAAACCTTGGAATGATGAGTCATTCTATTGAGATGTTTTGACATGTGTTGAGAAACACAAATGGTTAATGATGATGATGAAAATGTTGAGGCATGAGGCCTTAGGCCCTTTTTTATAAAAACTGATGGTTGGGTTCGGATGCGATACCATTCCAATTTTACCATACAACCACAATATCTGAATTGGGTCAGGCTTAGCCGGAAGTTTATATGCATTAGTATTAGTTCCCTCGCGGGAGAGGTTTGAGCTGAGGCTACCTCTCAATGTTTTCCACCTATGAAGTGCCCATGATGGCAGATGGCCATGGCTGGGAGGCCAAGCTCATAGGAGAGGTGCTTATACTAGAGTGTGTAAAGGAAAGGTTATGTTTGATTATCTACATACTAAGTATGATGATTCAGGGTTATCCCTGACAGATGTATCGAATTTTGTGGTGAAAGTGTACCACCTCTGCAGAGTGTCAAACTATTCGAATAGCCGCGTCCGTAGTTATGGATAGTTGGAGTGGCCATACTGTTTCGTTGTCAGATGTTTTAAAAATGACTTATGAAATGAATTGTGACATGACTTGACCACAACAAAGTTGTGACTATGACAACTAAGTTCCCACTTAGGTGATTTCAAACTTTATTTTATCTTTCTTTGTTTCTGAACTCAGCTTAGGTTTCAAACTTGACTTTACAAATAAACTTAGAGTTTAGCATTCTTACTAGAACTACCTTACTTGTTAGTGATAGTTTGCGAGTACTTAAAGAGTACTCATGGATTTTTCCCTGGCTATTCCGTGGGCAGACTATAAGGAGGACTACCCTGAAGTAGGACAGCAGGACGGCTATGACAACTAGGATAATCTCCCATCGTCAGCATTGCCTATGACACTGAAGATGGAGCCCACCTCTATGCTATTTATTCCGCTACTTGTTTGTACTAAGACTGGATCATGAGATCCTTTATTTGTGTAAAACCTTATTATGGTTTGTATTGGATGATGTACTGTGATATCCAATCTGTTATGTCTTGCAAAAATGGTAATCCTGGGATTGTGATGTATGGCATAACAGGCATCTGGGATTAAAAATCCAGATGTTGACAAGTTGGTATCAGAGCCATCCTGACCATAGGAGACCCTAGTTAGAATGGGCGTTCGAACAAAAACTTAGTTTCAAAACCAAAGTGAGTATTTGTGAAAATCTATTTCCTCTCTAACCCTTGGGATTCTTTCTCTCAAAAAAATACATGTTCCTCAAAATTCTTACTACTACATAAATTTTTGACACACTTGATCACCTCACTTTCTCATCCTAAATTCTTATATATGGAAGTTCAGTACTGCAAGTTCTACCAGTTGGGCAACGGAGGCCAACTGATCTTCGAGAGGGATCTAGATGCACTGTTTGAGTACTTGGAGCACTCACATTCGGAATTCTTTGGAGCTCAACTCAATGGTACACTAGGAGGAGATTTACAATGGCTAGTAGTTGCTGATCTTCGAGGCAAGTTAGAAGCACCAATGTCCGAGAAGATTCAATTCTCCATGAGAGAGAACAACTGGCTAAATGGATTAGCCAGGGCAATGCATGAAGCTCTCACTCGTCTTTGTGCACATAATGTCAACCTGATCCAAGGAACCCACTTTGCTCACAATGTAAGGCGTGATTCTATGGGAATGCCTCCGGAGATGCCAAGTCACCCGGTGTTGAAGCGTCAAGTGGAGAACCTCGACTTCCTACTGTAGCACAGACAGAAGGAATTGGACAATGCTAGAGTTCGCCAACCACAACCTTGCCATTGCCGCCCAGAAGGCCCATACTTTCTCACTGCTAGTCAAGGATCGTTAGTCACTTCGTCGTCAACGCGCAAAGAAGGATCACACCATTGACCGTCTTTGCAAGAAGGTGGCCGACATCGAGAAGACCATCAAGGAGCAAGAAGCTCAGCTTGCAGCAAAAGAAGAAGAGAAGGAAGGTGAAGACATCCAGGGAGATATTGACTCATACCTCAGCAATAATGATGACTATTTGGAGGATGATGCCATGGACTTCTACACCGATGATGATGACTCCGACTTCATCGACGATGAGTAGATGCACTAAAGCACTATCGTAGGAGTGAGAAGTATCAGTCCCATTGTATCTTAGCTTACAGAATGGTTCTTAAAACCATCTGTTTTCCTTTTGTTGTGGTGTGTGTGTGTTTGTATCGTATGCTTTGTTTGAATGAATAAAAGAAGTTAGTTGCAAAACCTAAGTCAAACTCAAAGTTTTAGCTTTGAAACCAAAACCATGAACCTTAGAACTTTCCCTCTTACCCCATTATCTATCTCAATCTTCAGATGACTCGTGGAAACCAAGGAGGGAGTAGCTCATCGCAAGACCCAATGCTGCAGATTCTGTAGATGCTCATTGCAGACTGTGAAGCTAGTAGGGCAGAGCGCCAAGCAAATCTAGCCACCCTACAGCAGATCGCCCAAATGGCTCACAACAATCAGAACCATGGAAATCAGGATCATCATGGATCCAAACTCAAAACTTCCAGAATACCAATCCCCCTATCATTAGCAAGTCTAAAGACCCACTGGATGTTGATGATTGGTTGCAGACCATGGAGAACAACTTAGAAGTCGCCGGAGTGGATGCCAACGAGAAAGTTCTGTTTGCCACCCACTATCTGGCTGGAGATGCAAGAGCATAGTGGAACAACACCCACACTATGAACCATGGTCAAGTGATGACATGGGAAGCCTTCAAAGTCAAGTTCAGCCGCACCCATGTGCCGCAGGGTCTAGTCACCAGAATGACAGATGAATTCAGAGAGCTAAAGCAAGACAGAATGACTATAGTGGAGTACCGTGACAGATTCTTGTCCCTCGCTAGGTATGCACCTAATGAGATCAACACGGAGGCTAAGAAGAATGAGAGATTCCTGAACGGACTGCATTATGAGATGCAGACAGTACTCGTGAACGTACTATGAGGAGGACTACCCTGAAAGAGGACAGCAGGACGGCTACGACAACTAGGATCATCTCCTATAGTCAGCATTGCCTATGACACTAAATATGGAGCCCACCTTTATGCTATTTATTCCGCTACTTGTTTGTACTAAGACTGGATCATGAGATCCTTTATTTGTGTAAAACTTTATTATGGTTTGTATTAGATGATGTACTATGATATCCAATCTGTTATGTCTCGCAAAAATGGTAATCCTGAGATTGCGATGTATGGCATAACAGGCATCTAGGATTAAAAATCCAGGTGTTGACATCTGACCATCTCATACTACACTCACCCTTGTAGGATATTGGTAGTAGGTTATACTTACGGTGGTTCGTGAACCACTCTCGATGGAAATTCCATAACATTATGATCAATTCATATATTACAGCCTGGTATGTTTGTTTTACGGTAACAGTTGCAATATCATATTAACTAAAAAAATTATATAAATGTTCTTTGCTAGGTGCTAGCTATCCTTGACTCCAGGCTAGGGACATGCCGTTTATGAATCACTCTTAGTTGCCATCGTGATGCTTGCACAAATGACAAGTTGATTTGCTTTTCTCGTTTGCAGTTTGTTATCATATACTTACTCCGTTTCAAAATATAAGATGTTTTAGCCTTTTCTTGAAACACATGTATCTAGACGTCTTTTAGTGTGTAGGTTCACTTATTTTATTCTGAACCTACACACTAAAGGCATATAGATACATGTGATTCATAAAATAGCAAAAACATCTTATATTTTGGAATGGATGAGGTACTGCTTGATTTCATTGGTAAATTGCAGTCTCTTTAGTCACATCATTGAAAGCTCCTTCCATTTTTACTTCATCCAATTTCCATAGTCATGTATTTAAATGGCTTATAATTAAGTTCATCTTTGATCACACCCACAAGAGATGAGAATGCAAGTCCTCGGGGCCAAAATGTTGTTGGAGCTCAAGACATGGAGGATCCGTCATTGACTTGCTAGCCACATGGGTGGCTTGATGTAAAGATATATTGCTTGCGCAGATGTTTGTTGCAACATACATGTGTTAGTGCACGAGTACATGATAAGTACATTTTAATCAAAATTATTTTTGTTGTTGTTGTTTTCTTAGCAACACACATGTCGCTTTGGATGGAGGAACTAGTGTTTGTCGTGATATGGTAAGTAATAACATGTTCACCATGCTCGACATTTGTGGTTGCAACGTAAATAACTGTTTGAGTAATTTCTCTCTTCATGTAATTTTTAAAGAGTTTCTGGTTCCTTGAAGTGGATTTGACCTGCATGGCATCTATGCATAGCTCACATCAAACCAAAAAAATGCAACAAGAATAAAAATATATATTGAGAAACTATCGAAAAAATATCACTCCCTTCAATCCATATTAATTGTTGATGAATCGAATGTATCTAGACATGTTTTAGTGTCGGAGGGAGTACTAAAGTTCATCTACCAAATAATCAAAAGAATAATAAGAAAAAATGAATTTATGGAAATCCAAAAGTATATATTTTTCTTATAGTTATATCACTTATAGAACTAAAATAATCAAATGCAATGTGAAATATAATTACTCCCTCCGTCCATCCAAAAGGGCATATATCGGAAATCATCCCTCCGTCTAGCTAAAAGGGCACATATCGGAAATCATGCAATCCTAAAACCCCCTCACTTTCTAGATGCGCTTCTTCAACTACTCTTATTAACATCTCCTATACACGAGAAATTAGGGCTGATGGAGAGCCAAATTAGCGTCAACTAGAGGAAGTCTATGGTACAGAGATTTTCCATATGTAGATTTTAACTCAGGATGGAGGAAGTATGTATTTCTTAGATTACGGTGATGTAGAACATCAAGAGCAAGCCCTCGAGTAATCCAAACATCGTGTTAAAATATCAATTAAAAATATGTCTTCATTTGTATATCCTTCACGCCACCACTTTTTACATGGATTATGTTTTTACATGGGATACAATGAAAACTATTTGAGGGGTCGTAGCAACGCACAGCCATTCAACTAGTTTAACCAGTACAGATGGTGGTATAATAATAGGAGTTTTAAGTATATGTGCTACCAATATTTTCTATTACTTTGTTGAGTTTTGTATCCATTCCTTGTTCTATATAAAACTCTGGACGATAACTTCGCAACAAAAAGTGTGCATGCGTCCGCTCGACTCAAAGGTTGAGATATCTCATTATAAAAAAATATTATTAAACTTACATGGGTAAGTTTCTACCTAATAACTACTACTATATGTGTAATGTTTTCATAATTTTTGACAATATTGAAATGATTTGTCACTAAGTATCCAAAAAGTGAGTTCAAATGAACTCATGTCCTAAAACTTCAACCTCGATCCAAATGTTGAGGAGATGAGGGAGAAGTGACAAAAATGTGGAGCAGGAAAAGATAGAGGTGTCGGGCAATTGGTGAGCATATTGGAGGTGGCAATATCACCGATGTGAGGAATACAAATTGGATGAAGAGTGGAAGCGGTGATAGTACCTGGTAAGATGGTTATAGCTAGAGAAGAGGGAACTATATGTGTTTTTGATGGAGATAGAATGGATATAAAAATTCGGTTGCAATTTAGCCACCCAATTTTAGACAACTGTGTACTAGCCATGTGTGTTCTTTTTTTTTAGAGAATTAGATGGTAAGCATGACATTACATGCTTTGAGTGAAGGAGATAAGCCCTAGAGATAAATAATATATGGTGTTTATTATCATATCTCAATTAGTTCATAATAGTTTATACCATGATATAACTATATCAATTGAAAACAAACCAAGTCCCTAGTAGCCTCTATTCAACTAGTTCATTGGTCAACCGATGGTCAAGGTTTCTTGAACATGTGCATTTATGTCAATTGATAATGAGATCATATCATTAGGGTATGTATAATACGGTGACGTCAGTCTTCCCTTACAGTTGACACGTCGGATTTTTGCTTAGTTGGAGGAGAGAGAATGAAGAAAGAGAAGGTTGCCTTCCTTAAGCTAAGGGATGATCCCTTAGAAATAAGATAAGACTATTTTTCTCCATTGTACCTTCTGCCTTCTCTTATCAATACAATTTCTTACTATAATTAGTCAATTCATATTAATCCTTAGAGATGACAATAAAAGATGATCCATTGTACAGCTTATTTTTATTACCTTCTCTAGATTACGTGGAGGGCTAAGAGAAGACCCGCCTTCTCTAGCATTATGCATGCCCTTAGCAAATGCTATGATGGACATGCTTACCCAATATAAGTATTGCAGCACTATCAAGTCACATAGTGTATCGTTGTGATAATTAGGAAACGTAATGACCTTCTTTTTAGACCGTGGGATCATATCTAAACACTGCCACCTGAGTCTGCTTTGATTGCATCAATCATCACACCATAACAGGGTGATCATAAAGGTGACTATCGAGTATTCCAAAGGTATAGGTTGAGGTATATGCATCAAGATTAGAATTTGTTCTCCCGTATGACAGGAAGATACACTGGACCCATTCGGTGAGATTGCATCCAAGAAGCTGCAGCGTATGACTAGATCATGAGAATGAGGTATCACGGGAACTAGGTATGTTGATACCAACGATCAGACTTCAAACAAATCATGTATCAAAATAACAAATAGAATTGGACTAAACATTTATGGTTCAAATGATATTGACATTGTGAAATGCATAGGGATCATTATGGTATCCAAATCCCTTTGATGATCATTGATTGGATAAGTGTCTCGATCATGTCTGTGATATTCCTGAACCGTGGAGTAACACACTTAAGAGTTCTATGATGCTTGGAGATCGTTTTTGAATCACTAGATCACTAGTAGAAAGAAGGGAGAAAACCAGAAGGGCTCCACGAGAAATCAAAGGTAGTTCGGAGTGATAAAAGGAGTTTTTGATCATGAGAAATTGTTAAATATGATTTTAATATTAATTATTGGAATTATTGATTATAATATAATTTAAATTAATTTTGGGCAAAACTTCCCTATTAGGCCATTTCGTGGAGGGAAGGGCCCATGTGGGAGGGTCACTGCCCTATGGCATGGGGCTGACCGGACTTGAGCCACGCGCGGGTGGGGTGGGGCCCACTCGGCCGCCGCCACCTTCCCTTGGCCGTCTCCTCCTCCTTTTGTCCCACCTTGCCAGCTGGTAGGTAGGAGTCCCTCCCCTTCCCTTATATAAAGAGGGGACACGTGGGGGAGGAATGACAACAACTAATAATAAATAATTTCTAAGCCATTTTCCTTAGAGTTTTTTTCTCTCTCTCTCTCTAGTTGGCTCTTGTGCTTGCGGTTTCAAGAAGACCTGCACGTGGAAACAACACCACCATCATCATGTCGTAGCACTGTTGGATACCTATTTCATAAGATCTACTTTCACAATCTCGACTGGATCGAAGAGATAGGGAGTCATTGATTTTTTGAAAGAAATGCAGTAGGGGAAACCCCTGCATCGAGTTTTTTTTTGAAATAATAAGAACCCAAATCTACGTTTGTGAGGATTTGAACCTAGGTGGCTGGATTGTACATCCACTTTCCTAACCAAGTGAGCCTTACCAGGAGTCGTTGTTGAGCATCGGACGTGTGCGAAACCACGGATGTGGTGCCAGTTGTGGCACCTAGACATCGTGTGGGATCAACACGACCTTGAGGTCGGTTACGTCGTTCTACTACTTTATCCACGTTTATCGTGAATGTTAAACTCTTTCGGTCTACAAGGGTATGTCGCCAAAGCTATCCCGTTACAACATTAACTCATAGATAGACCTTGACATTGGTGTTGTGCTAGTTAGAAAAATTATCGTTTTTTGCTGCAAACCCTTCATTGAGATGATATGGTCATCCACAAGCCTTGGCGCCTGATTTTGATTATCACTTATCTAAAATCACTTCAAACTAAGCTTTAGTATCGTTTTATAAATAAATCCACATGGCTAAACTGATACAAAGTAGAGGAGAAATGCCCGGACAATCAGATCAACAAGAAAACTAACATGCGAGATGGTAGCGAGGCACCAACTCGAAATCGATCATGAAATCAGGAAATGCCACACCTAACACGAGACAACCTAGACTAAGTCAAATAATATTCATGCTAAGATGATGACTGCAACGTGCTGCACTGATGGACCTATCCTCCCCAGCAACACCCCAAGAGGGTAACAATGTAACACACCGCCGCCGAGCCTGTTGGACTAGAGTTTTCATCCGGAACCCAGTCATAGAGAGGATATAGAAAATGCCCCCAAGAGGGTACTAACGTCCACATGCATCACTATTGTCGGCGCCAAAGCGTGGAGCTTTCGCTCAGATCCTTACTAGTGCCATCAGGGAAAGCATGGGCCAACCCAATCGAGGGAAAGTCCACCTTGCCAGCACAATGCCTACAGACCGCCCACACTGACGCCACTCACTACCAAGCCCCTCGCCACCCACATGGCCAAAGGGAGGGACACTATCATTACGATGTTTCATACCAAGAGCACACATGCAGCATCGCTTCTAGGGCTACCACCTTGGCATATGCGAACACGGGATCATGTCGCAAGAAACAACACACCATGCATCCAAACGATCATAGGATGTGAGATAGCGCCAGATCGAAGCCCTCATGACTCGGATCCACTATGAAGAGCAAAAGGGCAACATAGGTACACCAGATTGAAGACCGCCTGGCTTAGATCCATGTCGCATCCCTCATGCCATCTATGCCCGTGCCGCATCCCTCGGAATACCAGTCCCAGATCAGACCCAACTAAGCCTAGATGGAGCCGTAAAGCCCCTTCCGCCACGCTGCAGCACCAAGGCCATCACCATAGCTGATGCTCAAACATGGGATGAAGGACATTGCGGCCTACCCGCCTGCTGTAGCACATCATCCACCACCACCGACCAGGTACATCAGCAGATGCTTCACGACGCCCCATAGAACCACACCACCACCTTGTATGACATCGTAGCCGGCCCAGCTCACCCCGCCACCGGGGGCCTACACCAGGCCCGCGTCATAGCCATGGAGGGCCGCCTGACGTAATCCCTGCACCCACGTTGTTTATCTCGACATAGCTGTTGGCACTCATTTTGGCCTCGGAGCTGACCAAGGAAAATTGCGAGACACTCGGAAAGGTGCACTCGGAGGATTATTAATCAACATCGAATAGACACATGCCCACTGTATCAAGTTAAGTCATGATCAGGCTTGGTAGCCGATTATGCTATCATTCAGAGAAGACCCGGAGACTGATATATGGAGCATTCCACTATAACTACTTTAAGATAACTTCAAATGAAAAAGTGCCCAACATGAAAGTTGTGCGTCTCATCAAGGAAAAACAACTTTGCTTTTTGAGTCATCTTTATTCGAGTTAGTATGTAACTCTGGGAGCAAAAATACAGCTGAAAACTGAATTTTCAAGTCGGGTCGTTCGACCACAACCAGTCTCTGCCCCTAGGCGCGCCCGACCTCCCCTTAGGTGCGGGTGAGACCGAAACCTGCTTAAACGGACATATTTCCGTGCTATCTGAATAATTTGATCAAGATCAACTAGAATAGAAAAGTGATCAACATGAGAGTTCTTGGTTTTTTCGAGACGAGCAACTTTGGTTTTGGGACCATCTTCAGATGAGCAAGTATACAACCCCCAGAATTAAAAGACGGCCGAACTGAACTAAAATCGTTTGGTCAAAATCCAAATTTGAGAGGAAAATAAGGTAAAAGACCATCAAGATCAAGTCGGATGTCCAACATCAAAGTTCTTCGTTTTTCGAGACGAACAACTTTGTTTTTACGAGATTTTGATCCGTGCATGTTTAATGCTTCAAAAGTTGTTGGAAATGTACATACAAGTTTTTGAACGAACATTTACGTGAATTTTGGGTTTACCTGTTCGAATTGAAACCTAACTAGGGTTTTGGACATAAATCCAAACTCCAGCCGCTCTTTATATACATGAGGAGTGAAGACCGATTGAACTAACACCAATCAAACAAACACATATGCTACTTTTTCGGTTTATCTACTTTTTATCACTCTCACTGTTATTTTTCTTCGCGTTCTTCGGCGTTTTTCAAGATCGAAGGCTATGAATACACTATTCTCTAAGGGTGATCAGGGTGACCTAGAGCAGGCCATAGGTGCCGCATCGCCCCGACGAGGTCCCTACCGAATGAGAGGTTTTTAGGTCTTTAAAAGAGGTCACCGAACTGTCTTGCGTACCGTGCTTCCGGAGAGTCTCCCTCAATGCCGAGAGTACACGGTGAGGCAGTGTTGTGCTAACAATGGCGGATGAGTGTCCCATCAGCATCGAACAGCAGCAACCTCGTCACGGGCGGTAGTTTTATGCGACACAAACCCACGCGTCCATGCAATAACTCGTTCGCACTGCAGAATGGAACAGCCAATTTCTCCTGTGCACGACTGGCTGGCTCCTAGTCCTCGGTCCTCGCCTTGCCTGCGCGGCGCACGCGGAAACGGCCGTGTAGCTGACATTCCGATGCAGAGCGTAGACATACTTACAAATTTGCGATTCGAGGAGTCGTCGTCCTCGTCATTTAATCCCGAAAGGCGCCGCGCCAGCCGGGCAAAAGTTTCTGCTCCGCTCGCTGACAGGAACAGGGAATCCCTGCTAGCCCACGGTGTTTAAGCTCGGCATGTGACTGGCAGAGTCGGCGAGCGCGGCAGCATCGGCCGAACGTCGCCTAGCGGAAGGCAACGTTCGCGCGCGCAGATATGCTGCTGCAGCTAGTGCTAGCCTGCTAGGCGTAGGTGTGGTGTGGCCGAGCAGGCGCGGTGGCTGACGCGAGTCGTGACTGTTCACCGTGCTGCCCGGGAGTGACTGGGCAGCAGTGGGCACCGGGGACTGCGCGCTCCGAGGGAAGCGTCGGAGGCCGCGAGGCATGTGCGTGCGTACCGTAGGCAGGAGCAGCCGGCGCCTCCGCTCTTCTGTAGGACCGGTTCAGATTCGCTGATTCAGCGTTCGGCCCCATTGCGTCAGGACGTATGGGTCCACCTGAGTGCCCACATGTCAGTTACCCGACTCCACATAACACTATCCCAGGGGCGCAGGACCTCCACCCCGTGCGCCCGCAGTTCTCTCTTGGAACGGCTTGCATGCATGGTTCCGTTGCGTTAATTTCCTCGGGCTGTGTTCGGTTCTAGAATTTGGCGAAATGAAACTAGTCCGTTTCTCACTTAGCACATATTCCTCTGTTTGGTTCGTGACGAGGAACGGAACTAAGTAGTTCATAGGAAGAGAATATTTCCTTTAGATGCAGAACCAACCCATCCGGTCAACTCGGTGGAATCTTGAGGAACGGCTCGCTAACCCGTGCCACTCATCCATCAAAAGATAATTAGCCTATCCTAATTAGAGAAGCACACATGTGGTAGTGAGCAGGCCGGCGGCGACGAGCGAGGTGGGCGGCTCGGCGGCGAGCGGGGCGGCAAGCAGGCTGGCGGCAACGAGCGAGCGCAGCGGTTCGGCACGGCGGCTCGGCGCGAGGCGGGCGGCGAGGCGCGCTACGGCTGCGAGCGAGGTGGGCGGCGGTGCGCGAGGCGAGGCCCGGCTGCGAGCAAGGCGAGGCAGGAAGGCGGCGACGCTAGCATGCGAGGCAGAAATACGGCAACTGATACATTACAAATGTATCTATAATTTTTAATGTTCCATGCTTGGTTTATCCACTTTCTTGTGTTTTGTTCCAACTTTGGAGTACTTTTTATATGATTTCTTGGACTAACCTATTAACAAGAGCTACAGTACCAGCTGCCTGTTTTCTGCTGTTTTTGGTTCCAGAAAAGTCAGAAAATGAATATTCTCAGAATTCGACGGGACAAAAGCCAAAGTGCCTATTTTTCCGGATGTCATCAAATGCCAGAATACGAGACGGAGAGGGGCCAGAGGGCGGCCACATCACCTGGCCGCGCGACCAGACCTGGCCCGCGCCAGGGGGTGGTGTGCCTAGCCCACGCACCCTCTCGGCCTTCCCTTCTGACTATAAGATGCACTCGGGACGCAAACCCTAAGTACCTGATCAAAAATCCACGAAAGAGTCTGTAGCCGCCGTCATCTCCATCCCTAGATCGGGAGGGATCTGAAACTCTTCCCGGCACCCTGCCGGAGAGGAGAATTCACCCTGGAGGCTTTCTTCATCACCATGCAAGCCTCCGGTGTGATGCGTGAGTAGTTCATCCTTGGACTACGGATCCATGTAGTAGCTAGACGGCTGGTTTCTCCTCCTTTATGCTTTTATGTTTAGATCTTGTGAGCTCCGTTCATGATCAAGATCATCTATTTGTAATTCATACATGTTGTGTTTGCGAGGATCTGATGGATATTGAGATGCTATTTCAGATTGATTATTGATTCTATCATGTCTTTGTTATTTGAGATCTTGCATGCTTTCCGTTGTTAGTAGCTATCTTGGCCAAGTAGATGCTAGCAACTCCAAGAGTTAGTATTTATGCTCGATAGTGGGTTCATGCCTCTGGTAATCTGGAGAAGTGACAGAAATCTCTAAGGTACTAGATGTGTTGTTGCTACTAGGGAGAAAACAATAATCCTTTGTTCATAGAACAATCATATAGTTTACTTTACACGCAGTTCGTAAAGCAATAATCTGTTGCTTGCAACTTAATACTGGAGGGGGTTCAGATGATAACCTGAAGGTGGATTATTAGTCATAGATGCAGTTGGATGGCGGTCTATGTATTATGTTGTAATGCCCAATCAAGTCTCAGATGAGTCAAGATGATTAGTATAATCATGTATTGCTTTCTCGGTGTTTGTCAATTGCCCCGCTGTAATTTGTTCACCCAGCATGTTATTTATCTAAGGAGAGCCACCTCTAGTGAACTATGGATCCCGGTCCTTTTTCTTTATATACAATATACAACTGTTTACTGCTTTGTGTTTACTTTCTGCAAACTTTTACTTCTTTCCATTCGATAAATTTAATCCTTTATTTTCCGCAAAACACGGTGAGATTGACAACCTCATCGCAAGTTGGGGACAAAGTTATGTGGTTGTGTTGTGCAGGTCTCCACGTTGCTACTAGCACTGGTAGTTCGCTTTGCCAAAACTCAGCTAGTAACACCTTTAGGGTGTTTTCTTGCTCCTACTGGTTCGATTAAACCTTGGTTTCATAACTGAGGGAAAACTTACTGCTGTGCTCATCATACCTTCCTCTTGGGGTTCCCAACGAGCTCTACGTTGAAAGTCGAGCGCATTAGCAGCGCGAGCACGAAGATTCTGTATCTGTTCCTCGATTTTTCCTTGTTCAACCTATTTAGCTGTGGTGTATTGCGATTTAATGTGTATTGCGATTTTACAAGATTCTGCTAGCTACGATTTTTAGAAGAAAAAAGCGATTAGTCACCATTAATTATGATTTGGAATTTGGAGAGAAAGATTAAGTTTAATTTCAAATCAATAGAATATTTGGCAGTGTTTTGGTTCTACGTTCCGCTCTTCAATTCCACCAACCGAACAAAAAACAGAATCATTCCATTCCTAGATTGTTTTCGAACCGAACACAGGGTCGGAACCATTCCATGCTATCGGAATGGAACCATTCCGTTCCATCCTCTCTGGTTCTGGAACAAACACACCCTTGGTCTTCTTCCCCCAGGATGAAACAGATGCGTTCGTCGAAGAGCAACAAACAAACGGCCGCCGCAGATCGGACTTTGGTGTGTTGTGATAGTAGTACTATGAGATTTGCTCGGATCTCTCGGAGACCATATCCTCGTGCCTACTATACATTTACCTCTCGTTCAGGTATACTTAGGTCGCTAATTTAACCTATGTAATACAAACTATAAAATACAAAAATATACCATTTAAAATATAATAACTTCTGATGTTTATGTTTTAGTGATATATGTTTTTACGATATATGTATCTTATATTAAGTGTGTCAAATTAACGATCCAAGAATACGCGAAACCTTTTACAAACCAAGATGGAGGGAGCACTCCGTACGAGTATACATATTTTATGTTGGCAACTTGGCATACATGATGTCCAAAAAAATATCATTGTAAATACAGTGTCGTTGTCGTCACTCCCTTTTTTGGAGGTGCTGCTTGGTACTCGGCGCTTTGAAATGCAAAACGTGTGGTGGTACTTCTCCGGTGGGTGCAACGGCGGCGAGTTACCTTCATTCTTGTCGCACCGCCGATGTCGGCTTTATTTTTTTCTTTCTTTTTGTATTTTCTTTTGGGCTTGACTTGTGTTGTTCGGTCCCAGCTTTGTTCGGCACGTTGTATCAGGTGATTGCTATATTAATATAACGGGGCGTAAAGCCTGTTTCGAGAAAATGCTGTTACGAGGATCTACCAATGGCTTTGCCCCCCTTTTGATATGAGATCCTCAATGTTAGATAATGAGAAATGTATAAAGTGAATGTTCTAGAATTGCTCTAGGTTCACTGCCCTTTGCACGGGACACGCACGTACACGGTACACCCCGCCCACGACATGAGGACACGGTACGGCGTAGAGGTGCACCGGAACGCGGAGAAGAGAAAAGGAAACAGGGGGAGCCGGAACGCGGATAGATTCTGCTGGGATTCCAGTACTCTCTAGCAGTAGTTCTCTACACTCCCCCCTGTCCCTTCACCTGATTACACCTCCACGGCCGACCCTCTCAAGCCCCCCAAACCAACAGGCGACAGCCCACCCTCCTACGTACCGCCACCACAGCCCCGCTGCTCCATCTCCGGCCGCCGGAATAAGCCGCCGCCGCCGACCACCGTCTAAAGACGCCCGCCGGCCGCATCGCGTGAGGTGAGCAAGCATTCCGGCCCCATCCTATCCTATCCTCCCCCACTTCCTCTCCGCGAGCTGCTCGCTATTGTTTTTTATTCAATCCGGGGATTTCATGGGGACACGCTGTATCGGAGAAAGCCAAATCCCACCAGCGTATTGGATTTGGTGGTTTGAGAAATGCAAGCAAATGCCGCCAGTTTTGGTTTCTCCCAGTTTTCGGTTTGTGATCTCAATCTGGAAATGGCGATGATTGCTCCCCATTTACCGGTTCTAGGCAGTTGAGCATGCAAAGCTGGGTAGGCCTGGACTAGGAAAATGGCCCATGATATGTAGGCAAAAGAGACGCAAGCCATGATTTCAGGTGAAGTTAGGATTCAGTGACAGTGAGCGAAATAATTAACAGACTTGAAAGGCTTACTAGTTACCATTTCCCCTCAAGTTCTCTTCGTTTCTCTTACTACTTAGTTGGCAATTTCCCAAAGAATCAATTAATTAACAGACTTCAAAGGCCTGCACGATTCCTTGGATAACTCCGGACGTCCGTATATGATCTCGTTATGTAATATCAAGCTCCGTATATCCGTAATCATGTTCAGCCTCGTACACGCATCCGCTGCGCTCTTTATTTTTCAGCAGTGCATTCTAGTTTGGTCAGGCAAAAACCAGCCATATGTATATGTCTCTTGTGTTTTTTTTAACTTGATAATCTGCAGCTTCGAGGAACTGTCTCGGCTGCAGGTCCATTGGGCACATACATGCCCCATACATCTCGGTATCCCCATCCTTCCTAGTTTTCTATCCTAATCCTCCTCTACTTTATTACGGTCGGTTTTTCTTCTACCGTACCTGCTGCCTTCCTGGGTTCCACTGTCAAGATTCGACCTGCTGGGGAGATTACCTGTGAATATCTGAAGCACTTGGAATGGTGCGTCTGCAGAGATTCCTTTGTCACCTATAAGTATAAATTCTGGGTATTCTTGTTTGTTGTGCCTTTTTATCCGGTAAGAAATTATGCTTTTCCATATTGCCAAGAGCTGCTTTGTCCCCGTCAAATCTTTTCGTTCTGCTGGCCATTTTTTTTTATTTCTTGATGGTTCTGTAGACAACAAAGGGGCATGAACAGTGCTATTGTCTTACACCAGTATAGCTTACAGATGGCTGCAGAGTTCCATGTTTAACCAACTAATGCTATATCGTGTCCTCAAGTTATCTGAGAAGTGAGCATCCTTCCGGAGTATTCCTGTTACTTTAATGCCCCCTAAATCTTATGGTCCTCAAATGATCACCGTGATTATTCATGCCTCTGTTGGCACCAGCTAACCACTAGTCTGCTGAATTTTTTTCCCCAGAGTAGCTTGCTTCAGGTACATGAAGTTTCACGTAACTTAATGTTTTCTGTGATTTGCAGGATCGGACACACCAAATTAAATCTCTCAATCTGGTGCAATACCTATTAGGAGGAGGAAATCATCAATTAGTTTGATCAAATAGCAGACATTTATGGTGCAATGCCAGTTATGGGCCAGATTCATGCAGATGGTATGTGTTTTCAAGTTTGCCCTTTTGTTTGAAAGGTGTGTAAGTAAGGCTGTGAGAATGCTCAGGAAATATTTATACTACTTGTGCAATTATATCTGATAGCATCTCCCTTGGAATGTCTTCCGTTAGATGCTTATTGGTTTTATCCAATCGTGTCATTTAGTTGACATTCGGGATTTTTCCCTTTTTCTTTGATAAGTCGTAATAAGTAGAAATGTTGTTGGAGCCATTGGGATTAAGACTTGTAGGATTGGTTTTTGATAAGTGATGTAGTATGCAATCATCTTTTGATGTTTTGATAAATGATGTGTTCTGGCTAATCCTTCTTTTGACTTTCTTGGTTTCGAAAATATTCAGCAGAATGAAAATATTTTATTGAACTCCTTTCATGTTTTCCAGGTCAGAGAATCGAGTCAGAATTGAAGAGAACTACTGATTTTGATAATGTTCATCTAGAGGAAAAACTTGTGAGTGCCATATAGCCTAACTTATACTATTATGAAATTAGCATCAGCACACTCTTGTATGTGTATCATCTTGTGTTATGAAAACTGAAAAGCAGTATTTATTTTAATGTGATGCTAAGGAAAGATAATGTACTCCAATAAATGTAAACATTAGCTATCAGTTGTTGCTAACAGAAAAGATTTTAGTACGATATGCTTCTACAGATATGTTACCTTATCCAGTTGATGATTTTTTCTGTGCTAATGTGGGTTTATCTGCAGGCAGCTAGTGATAGCTTTTCGAGCACAAAATCAAATACAACTTCATTAAAAATGCTGTTAGCAAAAGAGACGAGTAAAGAAGTGGAGTCAAAGAGCAACCCACCAAGTGTCATTGCCAGATTAATGGGGCTCGTGGAGGATTTTCCTGCCAAAGAACCAGTTTTACACCACTCCAAGAGGGATTTTAGGGAAAATCAATCCATTAACCACCCAGAACAAACAGAAAAGGCCTCACAGCAGCAAGGGCAGAACCATTCCATGCAGCCGATAACACAAGTCATCCACCCATCCCGTAAAACAATTGAATATAATGGTGTATATGAAGGATGTGAAGGGAAAGAAAGGATGACCCTTTTTCAGGGTCAATCTTCACAGAAAAGAAAGTGTTCTGAGAACAATAGTGGCAGAATGAATGTTGTCCCAGAGAACATCAGGCAAGCAAAATACCCTGTCATGCAAGAGAATCTCCTTCATTCTGGGGGTTTACAAGAATATCTTGACGTTCTAAGTTCAGAGAAAGATTTATTTCCGAAATTTCGTGAAGAACCCATTTTGCCAAGACGGATGAGCGGGCTTCACACAACTACAGCACCACCTCAGACACGCATTACCCTACTGAAACCAATGCGATCTGTTAAGAGTGATGGTGCAAGACAATCAACAACAGAACGGGCTATTGAGCAAAATGGATTGGAGACGAGAAGGTTTCATCAGAGGTATAGTTCAAAGGAAGGAATCCCTTCACAGCCAAGTAGAATAATACTCTTGAGGCCTACCCCAGGGAAGCCTAGTATCACAAAGGCAAAGCTGACCCCCAAGGCAACTCCATTTCGGCTAATTGACCGGAAAAACTTCAAGATAGTATTAGATGATCATGGGGCAACCCTAGATTCTACAGGAGTAGTGCATGATATCATACCATACCAGCAAGATGTCCGCTATCAACGAGATGAGTCTTTATTATCTTCCACACACTCAAATGGGTATTGCGGTGATGAAAGCTCATCCAGTGATTCAGAAATTGATCGTAATGGAGACTCCATAATTGATTATATTGAAGAAGATGGTGGTAGCTTCAGTGACTCAGAGTCAGAGGCAGGTAGTCCTGTGTCGAAGTATTCATGGGATTACATCAGAAGATACGGAAGTTCGTACTCAGGCTCATCTTCTAGCAAGATCTCACATTTTCCTGATTCATTGGTTATTAAAGAAGCCAAACAACGGCTTTCTGAGCGATGGGCAATGGTAACTTGTGAGGATATCAGTCAAGAGCAAGTGCGATTGCCAAGGAGTACATGCACCTTAGGGGAGATGCTCTCCCTTGATGAAGTGAAGAAAGGAGATGTCAATACGTGCAGAAAGGATGATAAAACTGGGGAGAGGTCTCAGAAGTTGCCAAGATCAAAGTCCCTGCCAGTGGATACATTTGATAACATGGTGGCGAAAGTGCAAGCTTCAAATCCTGAGAGCTGCAAACCAACAACAGATTTGATGAGAAGAGTTTCTGATTTTTTGTTTTCTAAAAGAAAGACAACAAGGCAGAAATCCACCCATCATCCATCTGATTCCTCGGATGAGAAGATTGAAGTTTCTTTTGGTGAGAGTAAATCACCTGCCAGTCATAATTTAGAAACCAACGAAAAACTGGCACTCTGTGAAGAGAAAATTGATATTTTTGCCAGGCAAAACTTTACCAGCACTTCAGAGGTAGGTATCTTATCTCAACCACCATGCAACTCCAACAGTTTATATTCCTTTTTCTAGTTGCTCAATTCATGTTATTCCTTGTTTCAGTTGATATTGCTTTTTCTAGTGGATCATTTCTGTCGAGTGCCGACTTATTTTAACATCTTTGCGTGACAGGGAACTGCTTCAATTGATGAGCCTATATCATTGATCTGTCGAAGCAGAAAACTGGATAGCCTAGGATTACAGGAAGGCCTAAATAGCACCCGCGATCAGCCCAGCCCTACCTCGGTTCTTGATGCACCCTCTGAAGATAGCAGTTGCAACGAACCTGAATCATCTGGAAGCACTACTTTCAAGAACACGAGTAAGTAGTTTTTACAGTCAGAATTTTCAATGATTCAGTTTGTTTTATATACTTATACGTCTGCTAATCTTTTCAGAGGCTGTATCAAGATCCTCAGCAATTGAAGTTGTTGCCTGTTCCTTATCATGGGATGATGCCACCTCAGAATCGCCGTTACCTGGTTTATCAAGGCCCCCTTACCTTCCCTCCGACGTAGATGACGACGAATCAGAATGCCATGTCCTTGTGCAGAACATAATGTCATCTGCTGGATTTGACGACGATGCACGACCAAGTATGGTTTTCACTGGTTGGCATTTACCTGACTGCCCTCTTGACCCAGTCCTGTGTAACAAACTTCTGGAGTTACGGGAGGAAAGGTCGTACCGAAGACTTCTTGTTGACTGTGTCAATGTCGCTCTAGCTGAGATCGGCGAGAACGCCCTGCTAAGTGCATTCTCATGGAGCAAAGCGCAGACCAGAACATGGAGGGAGAACTCATCTCCTGCTTTCGGGGTAGAAGTCTGGAGCATCCTGAAAGACTGGATTTACGGGGCACGGATGTTTGCAGTGGGCAAGAGAGATAACACTGGGATCATGATGGATAGAATCGTGAAGCAGGAGGTTGAAGGGAGTCTCTGGGTGAAAATGATGATGTGGCAGGTGGTTGACATCACAGAACAGATTGAGGGGGGAGTGCTGGAGGAGCTGGTGGCTGAAGCTGTGCTGGATTTCGCTGCTTGCTGCTTTCAACGATGACGTATCTCTTATCAGCCGATGAATATCCAGAAAGCAACAGAGACTTGGTGGTGTACACTCTTATCTTTTGACAGCTTTGTAGGCGGATAGGATTCACCTGCTTGTGTCAGGACTTTGTAGCTGATTAGAAGATTGTATTGTTCAAAGAAAAGAAGATTGTAGTGTTCAAAAGTTTTGTAGCATTTATTTGATCAAATCGTGGTAATTGTGCAGTTCACCAGAATTAAGTCAAAGGTTGTCTTGCTGATATAAATTTCGGAAAATTTAGCATTTCAAATGGCTAAAATTAAATTACTCGAGGGGCCAAAAGCCTACATGGAGTTCGAGTACCATTTGCCCATCTACCTTTTATTTTGAGGGGGATTTGCCTACCTACCTTTTATTTTGAGGGGGATTTGCGAGTGGGGGTTCCCGAGCTCTAGTGCTCTTGCTACTTCAAAAAATTCATAATTATATTTGTGAGTTCTAAAAAATATTTTCAAAAATATCTGGATGTAGCCCATGATTTACCCACAAACATGTAAAATACCAATTTTAAATACTTTGTATTCCGAGTTGTAGAAAAATAACAAGAGTGTAGATCTGTGCAAGTATAGTTTCAAATCCCTAGATTTTATCAGACTTGTCATTTTTGTGTAGGACAAAATTCAAAGAATTTCACATCACGGTTTTGCATGCTTGTGGGATAGAACATTGATTATGTCCGTAATTGTTTCCAGATATTTTTAAAATCTGTAAAATACGATTTTTAATATTTTTTAAATGAAGTGCTTGGGAGTCAAAGACACTTTGCGAGGATTTGCTGACTACTATAGTCACAAGAGAAAAACCAAACCGGTTTCTTCGCCCACAACTGTTTACCTAGTGGACAACAATTAGCTCGGCGACATGTCCCAGCTCATGTTGGGTGTGTTCACTGCTATGTTGAGGAGACGGTGGAGCATGCACTGCTCTTATGCCCTTTTGCTCGTGACGTGTGGAGGGAAGTAAAGAAATCCTATAATGTTCATTTGCAAAGGAGATTTTTCACCTCAACTAAGACCTGGCTTGCTGAATTTCTGTCCAAGGGTGACAAGATGAATGCAACGGTCCTGGCAGTGGCCTTCTGGCATCTCTAGGACGCTCGCAACAAACTCAGGGAAGAAGGTCGCACGGTGCATCCGGCAGCTGTTGCTAGGAAGATTATTTCGGGAAAATTGGTTCCGTACCATCAAAAGATCCAGACTTTAGGAAAATACCACTGAAAGTTTTGAGCTTAGGAAAATGCCATCCAAAGATCGCTCCGTTATAGCTTTGTACCACTGCCGTGAACACCACGTGAAGTCGAGTAGAAAAAACGAGTTTGGCCTGAACGGAACACAAGTACACAACACTCCCAGCTCCAGAAAAAGAACTCAAGCATACTCCTAGCCCAACGTAGACCAGCCGGCGCTCCTTATTCGGATGCTCCTCCACAGGACTAGCGGGGTTAGCGGGAGGCTGCGTGGAGGCTGGGAAGCATGTTGGCGGTTGTTCAACGGCGGCGGACAACGACGCAAGGCGTAGGAAGCAATAGCTCACCGGGAACTCGTCTCATCGCTTGTTCGAGGGAGATGAGCTACGCGGGGAGCTCACGTCGGGGACTCCCGGTCTTCGGGGCAGCACCAGAGGCTTCGGGAGGCCTGAGGAACAGCGATGAACCAGAGGAGGAGGTTGCCTACCAAATTTGAAGAAATGGCCGATGACTGTGATTCTGTTCGAGGACGATATCGGCTCTGCTAGAGCACGGATCACCTCATAGAGAGCAGGAATGGAATTTTCAAGGCTTGGAGGTCACTGCTGTAAAGAATAACCTCTCCAAGCTGTCAAGAACGGCACATCGATCCGCGCCGGAGCATGGTGCCGACGAACAGCCGGTGCCTATGCTGTGATGGATTCTTATTTACTCCAGTTCACGTGGTGTTGACGGCAGTGGTACAAAGCTATAACGGAGTGGTCTTTGGATGGCATTTTCCTAAACACAAAACTTTCAGTGGTATTTTCCTAAAGTTTGGATCTTTTGATGGTACACACCCAATTTTCCCGATTATTTCCTATGTTGACATGATAGTGAATCATCTGGTGTCTCGAGGATCCGACCACAGACATGAGACCTCTCGAGCAGTTTCTTGGTCTCCGCCACCGAAAGGTACCCTCCAGGTGAATGTTGATGCTGCAATCTTTGTCGCTTCCCGCCGAGCCGGTTTTGGTGTGGTTGTTCGTGATCATAAGGGTGCCTTTGTTGCGGCCCTTGCTGATAGCTCCATTGAGGTCACTGAACCTAAACTTGCTGAAGCCCTTGCAATCAGAGCCGCACTGTCCTTTGGGAGAAGCGAAGGCTGGGACAAGATCATCATTTCCTCAGATTGCAGGTCGGTTGTGCAAAGGATTGAAGCCAGAGAAAAGGACCGCTCAAGATACGGAGCTGTGATCTAGGACATAAAATCTATTGTTGTTTCTTTTCGGGCTATTGAATTTAAACATGTGTATCGCGGGAAAAATGTTGCTGCGCATCTCTTAGCTCGCTCTTCGGAGTTCCTTACTGTGTCCGTGTGGCGTGGTGTGCCCCGGATGTGTATTCGGGAAACTATCTGTATTGACTCTGTTCACTGTTTAATAAAGCACACGCATTTTTCTAAAAAAAAGAAGAAGAGAAAAACCAAACCGTCAGGCCCGCACCGGAGGGATACGAGGATAGCTGGGTCTATAGCATAGAAAAATCGACCGAGGCCTGTATACATCTCCATGGCCAAATCTTGGGCTGGGCTGGGGCAGAATTGGGCTTCGAATTTATTAGCTTGACTCCGGATTTCAAAATGACCTCACATTTAACCAATATCTTTTTTTTCAAACTTTGTATCTCTTGGAGAAAATTGCTCGCCCATCAAGGCGATTCCTACGCCCATGGTTCGCGTGGTTTAGTTAGCTGCCTGAAAGGCCAAAAAAAAAGCTGGAAAATGCTTGTTTCGTTCGCTGCAGTCTACAAGGCATGGCCTCGTGGTTTTTCTTTTTCTTTTAAATAAGGTGAGCATGTCGTGGCATTTGTACAGAAGCAGTGTGGATGGTTTTGCGCTTCCACCTGAAGTCTATTTTTGTGCATGTCCTTTTAGAAACCGGTGAGCTTTAATGATTTAGTCAAAAAGAGTTCCTACAATGTTCGTAGAGCAGACCGACACAGCAAATCGGTACAATCTCGTCCATTACTGCTAAGATATGCACTACCTTATTGCTCAACACGGTTGATATTCCACAGCTTTATGTCAAGAAGTCCTCGCATGATCGCTTGGATCTTAGCCACAAGACTCCAAGAGGTGGATCGGTTATGCCTGTGGTTTACAGTGCCGCCACAATACATTTGGGCAGTAAGTTTCCAAGATTGTTGGACCTCGACATCTACTCTATGTGCCTCAACCCTTCAAAGCATGCAAGGAGCCCTGTCTGGCTGCCTCCTCTACCCGTGCTTTTGCCATGCCATCCTGATCAGATCCCCTGAAATGATTGCATGCGACGATTCCAATGCCAACACAATAAGTATGTGCATCTCAGCCGGCGTCGGCATTGATCTTGAGCCAGCCTTTCTTTCTATTTTGGTTAGTTCACACGAACGCAACCGTGATCAGATTGTATGGTTTTTCTTTCTTTTGTCTAGTTTCTTACGCTTCATGTTTTAAATCATATTTATGTGCTAATCGTTCAACAGTCATGTTTATTCCACATATTCTAAACTTTTGTTCCACTCGATCTGAATTAGTATTTGTTCAAAGAACGTGAAAACTAGATCTAAATTTTGTTTTGGCTCACAGTCGGGATGTGTTTCGTGGGTGCTAAATTTTTGTTCCAGTTAGATAAAAAATATTGTTCTGTTTACAGTTGCAATTTATTCTACGGGCTATCGAGCTTTTGGAAGTCTAAAATTTTATTTTGCTTGTAGCTATGATTTGCTCTGCGAGCAATATTGTTTTTGTTCCACCTGGTCTCCATCTCTTCTAGTCGTGAAATGTTACCGAGGTACTTAAGTTTTGTTCCACTTATAGTCATGATTCATTCCATGTGTGTTAGTTTTAGTCCACTTGGCGTAAATTTTTGTTCCGCTTTCAGTCTTGATTATTTGTGGATGAGCTAATTTTTTGTCCCACTTGATATAAATTTGTGTTCCGTTAATGCAATATGTTCCCCATGCACTAAAATTCTTATTCCAATTGTAATCTTGATTTGTCAACGGTCACTAAATCTTTTGTTTCAGTTGGTCCAAAATTTGTGTTCCTCTTCTATATATATGCGATTAGTATTGCCAAATATTATAGAACATGTGAATATTTTCGAATGGTCTTTTCATGTCCATCTTTTTCCTTCATGTAGTTGTCACTTCATTTTGGACATACTTCATCATCTCGATTTACATTTTTTCCTTCATGTAGCACCAAGTTCATTTTTTTCCTTCATGTAGTTGTCGGTTCATTTTGAACATATTGCCTAATGGACAAACCTTTAAATAATCATGCAAACTTATTTTGCTACTTTACTTAAAGCGGCCACATCGATGAAAAAATGGATCGGGGTAGGCATATCTAGTTAAGGACATTAAGATGATTTTGTAGCTAGGGCGAGCTCGTATTGGGAAGATCGATAGTAAACAAAATAGGGTTACACATTATTTAGCTGTTTTTTAAATGGGAGAAGATCGCCCCGGCCTCTGCATCCAAGAGATGCACACAACCTGTTTTATTAGAACACATTATTTAGCTGTATATGTGTATCTTTGAGCAATGGTAACCCATTTACACAATGTATTACTCTACATAAGTCCAACATCATATACTAATGCATACACAATACAATACCAAATTGAGTTACCACCATAAAACAGAAGTAGCAACGCAATACCAAATTATAGGAAGAAAGCAATTAACAATCACACCCACACCTAGCACATACAAGAATACAAAGCAAATTAACAACACGAAGGCATCGACAACTGCTTGCGGTGACACCTCACTCTTGCAGGGTAGCATACTTCATGTAGCTGCTGGTACATCATGAAGTAATACACTAATGAAAATGCTACTAAATGATAGCTGGTACTGAAGATATACAACTAAAAGACCGAAGACATTAATGAACTAAATAAAATGATTCCATACATAATAAATTAAATGAAACATCCAGGTTCTGAAAATATACGCTAGAGAAAGTACAAATAGAATGACTACTGAAGTACAGTAGGAACTAACTAACAGAGTAATGCTGATACACGACATATTTACCATATACTGACCTCGGTAATGGGCATGATCAGAGCCGATGCTAGATCGTGGGTGGACGCGGGAGCCTAGGGGTTAGGTCAACTTCTCCCGCAGGCTAGGTTTGGGTCGAGTTGTATGACAGGGTGTTGGTCCTTGTTTGGACATGTACATATGTACAACCTTCTTTTCTATCAATGCATCAAAGCACAAAAGTTTTTTGTGTTTTCATGAAAAATACAACAACTGTAACCACTACCACAATCCCACAAGTACTCCACATAATATTTAAGCATCATCATATAATTAAACATGCAAGATACAATCCAAATTTAGTTACCACGACACAATGAACATATCAGTACAATACAAAGATGCGAGATCTAGACCCGACACACACACCTACAAAGAATACAAGCAACAATCACATGCACACCAAACACCTACGTACAAGAATACAAAGCAAACACCACCGATGTGTAGTGTCTCCCACTGTATGCGGTGGCACCTCATAACTCCAACATCATATATTGATACATGCAAAATAAAAGGAAAAAGGGAACATATAGTAAGAACGTACCCCTGCTACCTTCGTAGACCGCCTACAACTTTCAACAATACCATATCTAGTTATCACCACAAAACGAAAGTTGCAACACAGTAAAATGGCTAGATCTAGACTTGGAAATAGACAATTATGAAGAAAACAAATAACAATCACATGCACACCTAATACATGCACGAACGTAAAGCAAATTAACAATGAGCCAAGGCATCCCCAACCGCTTGTAGTGGCACTTCACTCTTGCATAGTGGCATACTTCACGTAGCTGGTCATATGGTCATGAAGTCATGAAGTGTTCCATTGATGAACATGCTAACAAACTATAAGTATGCCACTTTGTGCTAACAAGTAATTCATTCATGAAGTATGCCACTTTGTGCAGAGTGGCATACTTATTTGGACTTGTACATATGTATAACCTTCTTTTCTATCAACGCATCAAAGCACAAAGTTTTTTGCGTTTTCACAAAAAAATATAACAATTGAAACCACTGCCAAATGCCCACAATGTAGTACTCCACATAATATTCAAGCATCATCGTATAATTAAACATGCAAGATACAATCCAAATTTAGTTACCACGATACAATAAACATAGCAGTACAATACAAAGATGTGAGATCTAGACCCGACACACACACGTACAAAGAATACAAGCAATAATCACATGCACACCAAACACATACAAGAATACAAAGCAAATACCGCCGAGGCGTAGTGTATGCCACTACAAGAATACAAAGCAAATACAAAGATGTCGCCCAATGCATGCGGTGGCGCCTCATAACTCCAACATCATATATTAATATACATGCAAAATACAATACCATATTTAGTTACCACCACAAAACGGAAGTAGCAACACAGTAAAATGGCTAGATCTAGACCTGGAAAGAAGACAATTATGAAGAATACAAATAGCAATCACATGCACAACTAACACATACAAGAATACAAAGCAAATTAACAACGAGCCAAGGCATCCCCAACCGCTTGTTTTTGGTCACATAGCTGGTAATATGGTCATGAAGTCATGAAGTAATCCATTGCTAAACATGCTAACAAATTACAACTGGCATCCCCAACCGCTTGTTTTTTTGTTCACATAGCCGGTCATATGGTCATGAAGTAATCCATTGATGAACATGCTAAGAAATTACTACTGGTACTGAAGATATACAACAAAATAAAAGACCTAAGACATTAATAAACTAAAGAAAATGACTCAATACATGATAAATTGAGTGAAGCATTCAGGTTCTGGAAAAATACACCGGAGAAACTACAAACAGAATGGCTACTGAAGTAGAATATAAACTTTTGTTCGAATAAGTACAATAGAAACTAACAACTAACAAAGTAATGCTGATACATGACATATTTACCCCATACCGAGACAACAATGGTGAGCACTGCCACAAGCCCACAATGGTGGCTCACATAATTCAAGCATCATCATATAATTAGATAATTAAAACTTGCAAGATACAATCCAAATTTAGTTACCACGATAAAATGAACGTAGCAGTACATTACAAAGATGCAAGACCTAGCCCCGACACACACACACACGTACAAAGAAAACAAGCAGCAATCACATGCACACCAAACACGTACAAGAATACATGGAAAATACGACGAGGCGCAGTGTCGCCCACTGCATGCGGTGGCACCTCACTCACTCGTGCAGAGTGGCGTAGATCACGTAGCTGGAGTAGTCCCGGGCCACCCTCCCCTCCGGCGCCGCCGTGTTCTTCCTGGTGTCCACGGCAGCGGGGCATGCCACTGGAGCGCTCGACGCCGGGCACGTCTTGGGCTGGCTCAGGAACGAGGCGCACTCGGTCGGGCCCCTCTGGTTGGCGAAGCCGGGGATGCAGTTGCGCTTGACGTCCAGCACACCGTCCTTGATCAGCGCCGAGCACGCCGGCCCGACAGACGTGAAGTAGTTGCTCGAAAGCGTGAGGTTGGCGAGGCGGCCTGCCGGGCCGGCGAGGTTGCAGAGCGCGTCGGAGACCTGGCCGTAGAGGCGGTTCCCGGCCAGGTTGAGCTGCTCCACGCTGCTGAGGCAGGAGAAGGATGACGGGATCGGGCCGGTGAGCTGGTTCATGCCGGCGTCGATGACGGATGTCTTGGTGAGCATGCCGAGCTCGTGGGGGAGGCAGCCGGAGAGCTGGTTGTTGAGGAGGAGTACCTCGAGGAGGGAGTCTTGCAGGTGCGCGATTGATGGCGGGATTGGTCCCGTGAGCTTGTTGTTGGCGATGGCGAGGTAGCTCACCTTGGAGAAACCAATGTTGGTCGGAAGTTTCCCGGAGAGGTTGTTGTAGTTCAGGATAAGTGCCTTAGCATCGGTAGCGCCCGGAATAATACCTCCTATATCCGGCGTTTGTGCTCGGAAGTGAAATGTAAAATTAAGAAAAGTATTAGTGCAGCCCCCGCCCGGTGGCCGGAAGTTAGGTTTTGTACCGGGTGTTGAACGGGTTCCCGATGCACCTACTGTGCCTTCGAAGGAACTGCCTTGAGGCAGCACACGTTGGAGGTCGTAGTTAGCAGTATTGAACTCGAACATGTATGGCAGGCTGTCCAACCGAGGGATATCGCCGCCAAAGTTGTTGGAGGACGCATGGAAAAGCGCCAGATCAGGAAGCTGATCGGCGAAGCCTTGCAACCTCGGCGCATGCAAGCCAAAGCCATTAAAACGAACCTCCGTGACAGTTACCTTCTCATCTAACCCTGGCGGCATTGCGCAGTAGAAGCCGAGATAGGTCTTCTCGCTGCAGATGTCATTGCCGGACCAGGTGGAGGTGATGTTCTTGGGGTCACTAGTTATGGTGCTCTTGAAACTCTGGATGACCAGGTAAGCTCGGTATAGGCGCTCACTGGGGAAGTCCGCTGCCTGTAGGCTGATTTCATGGGATAAGTCCGGGCGAACAGCACGGTATGCTACTATGCCATTAACGCAACAAAGAATCAAGAGAAAGAGTTTGGTGAAAGGAGATGGAAGGATGGCCATGCCCTATAGGAACCGTGGTCTCTTTTTGCTGTTGGTCGAGGAGATATGGCTAATCAAATTTGTTCCGGAAGGAAATAAGATGTCATATCATAGAATATATATAGACGCGCGCGTCGCGCGTCCCGCCGAAAGTAATGTGTGTTCGCGTGAAGATATGCAACGCAATCCGTGGCGGTTCAGAGTAAAATTTCGTCTCGGTAGAGTTTAGGATAATTCTGCTTAGTTAGGTGTTTTTTTTACAGAAGTTACGTGCTCTTTTTTTCACAAAAAAATATAACTAATGTCATGAAGATAGCAATGACATCTAAAACCTCTGCACCAACATAATATCCCATAATATTAGGTTTAGTCCCACACCGGAAATTAGATGCGATGGAACCCAACTTATAAGGTGGGACAAACCTCATCTATCAGGTTAGTCTTTTGGGTTGAGTTAGGCCAGATGCCTTATTATGTTGTGAGCTCCAGTGGACCTGGGCTGTGCACTCCAATATCTGGTATCAGAGCCTCGTAACTGATCTCCTAGTAACGGGAGGACTTCGTGTGGCCGAACTCCAGGCTAGTCTTTTGGGTTGAGTTAGACCAGATGCCTTACTCGGTTGTGGGCTCCAGTGGACCTGGGTTGTGCGCTCTAACAAGGAACTAGTTGAGACTCTCGAGACACCTAGAATGCACACACACCCAAAAGGATAAAAAAGGACAAAAAATAGAAGGGTTATATGCTTTTTTTTAGATCGAAGTTATATGCTCCCTGAAACTGCCTTGCATCTCTTCTTGTGTCCTTTTGACAAAGCCTCTGGGTTCTTGCCGCCTTGTTTTGTTAAGACTGAAATTATTGCTGCTGGTTTTAATGATATTTCCCAAATCATCCTGGACTTTCTGAACTAAAAACACCATGTTATGAATCTGAATTTCCTTTTCACTTTTCTTTCGTGCCTTTGGAAGGCTAGAAATGACCAGTTGTTTTGTAGGAAGAGAACTTCCAGCAGGTGGCGATGCATACGTTTGCGCTTTTGAATGACATGGAGACGGATCGCCCCCTTCCAACATCCTCAAAGTCTAATACCACTAATATTCCTGGGTTTTCTATTCTAACTGATTTTCATTTTACAGGGCCAAAAATCTTTGTTGATGCGGCTTGGAAAAAAGGGGACAGAGCTACTACTGCTACGGCTGGCATCAGAATCTACTACGCTGAATCTATCCCTGATAGGAGAATTGATGTGTTCATCATGGCTTCAAAAAATGCGTTGTTTCTGCTTTGCAGGCTGAAGCCCATGCTTTGATTCTCGCTGCCAACTTTGCGGCGGCTATGAAACTTGTGGAACCAGTCCTTTTCACAGACTGTCTCAGTTTTGCAAAAGCGGCGGTGGCTCCTGGGGTAACAGATCATGCAATGCTTTGGAAGATTAGGAGATAGACAATTGAATACCAAAATCTTGTTCATCCTATGCAGGCGTCTACTTATCACATCTCCAGGAATCTGAATGGAGTGGATCATAATTGTGCGTACCAGGCCAAAAGATCGCTTAGATCAGTGCCTACCTATTCTTGTAGGAACTCAGCTCATAGCAATCTTCCTTGCCCAGTGCTTGCCACTATCGAATCGATTCGACACCTCGGCTATGTAATACACGATGTACAATGTTTTTGAGTTGAATCAAATTTAGGGTGCTTCAGCACCCTTTCCCGTTCAAAAAAAATATGCTCCTGAAGTGCAACGATGTGGATACCACTAGTACACGGTATGCATTTAGGGGCACTTTGGCTAGGGGCACTTCTAAAAATCCCCCTAAATGTGTCAATTAGGGGCATTTGGTCAAAGTGCCCCTAAAGATACTACCTTTAGAGGCATTTCTATCAAAGTGCCCCTAAAGATACAACCTTTAGAGGCATTTTGCCAAGTGCCCCTAAAGATACTACCTTTAGAGGAATTTCCATCAAAGTGTCCCTAAAGATACTACCTTTAGAGGCATTTTGCCAAGTGCCCCTAAAGATAATACCTTTAGAGGCATTTCCATCAAAGTACCCCTAAATATACTACCTTTAGAGGCATTTTGCCAAGTGCCCCTAAAATATAGTACCTTTGGAAGAATTTTCATCAAGTTAATTATCATAGATATACTTGATAGCAAACCTAACTATCACAGCTATACTTTACAGCAAATAGTGCATCCAGTTTTCAAATAACATGAACTTAATAACAATTTCCAAAAGTGCATTTAGTGCATCCACATTCACATCCATAATACTTAACAGTAGTAGTGCATTTAGTGCATCCACTTCCACATCCATAATAATTAACAGTAGTAGTGCATTTAGTGCATCCGCATCCACGTCCAAAATAACCTACTAGTCCATAACAACCGTCAGTCTAAACAACATTCTTACAATCCACCTCCAAAATAACCTAGAAGTTCATAACAACCTTGAGTCTAAACAACATTCTTAGCATCCACATCCATGCATAATTACCAACCATACTTACCAAAAGATGTTGTCATCTAGCAGCACTAGCTTCATGCTAAGAAGCAACATTCTGATGGAAGCTCTATTAGAAGATTCAGCTTTCCTTCTGCATTGATCCAAAAGCTGAAAAGGATAATGTCTCCCATCCTTATTATGTACAGTTGCACAACATGGTACCCGCCACTTGTCATGATAGCTCTGTTTGGCACACCCATCTTCATCCTAACACAGGTTTTGATGTTGATTTCCATGTGCCCAACTTTAACATCAATTGGTTCATCAAGATACTTCTTCAAGTACCTACGAGTGAATACAGCTCCAAATTCCTATAGAAAATACAAAAATTTGAACAATTAAGATACTTGTAATTAAGCTTCTGCATATGTTTAAGTAAATATCATCTCACCATTTTGCATCTATTATCATTGGTAGATGAACTTGTCATCTTGCAGACATATTACTCTATTTTTGGTCTCTTGTAATTGCCATCTCCTTCGCCTCGTCAGCCATCTCCTCTGCCTCGTCAACCATATCCTCCATCTGAGCTGATGAGGTAACTACATTTCTCTCTTCTTCTAAAAGATTTACTTTTGTTTTAGTGTGCTAGGCCATTCTAGGATTATTGTCATTCTAGCGTTTCTGTCATTCTAGTGTGCTAGGGTTCTAATGTGCTAGTTCTTCTCAAATTACTCCATTCTAGTGTGCTAGGGTTCTAGGGTTACTATCATCTAAAAATAGCATCTAAATTTTTTCATTCTGTTAGCTGAAATTGTTCAGTCTGTTATCTGAAAGTGTTCAGTCTGTTATCTGTAATTGTTACTATCTAAAAATTCAGTTTAGCATATGAAATTGTTTAGTATCTGAAAATAGCATATGAAATTATTTAGTTTGTTAGCTAAAATTGTTCAGTCTATTATCTGAAATTGTTCAGTCTCCGTCAATTCAGTCTGTTATCTGTAATTGTTTAGTCTCTATCAATTCAGTCTGCTATCTGTAATTGTTTAGTCTCTATCAATTCAGTGTGTTATCTGAAATTGTTCAGTTTCTATAAATTTAGTGTAGTATCTGAAATACCGTGTAGTCTCTGAAATTAATATGTTGTTCTAGTACTTACCTGTTATCTGTTAATTACAATTGCAGTTATAATGGTAGCCATATTTTGGACGAAGACTACTTCAGTGGGGAAGATGAGTACTTTACTGATGAAGATGATTACTAAAGTGACCAAGATGATGAATGGGATGAGAGGAATCTAATCATTGTTAGAGGTTATTTTCTCAATTTTATTTGTGCTTTCTGCTACTGAACTACCTTATTTGCTCAATATTGTTTGGAATTTGTTAGGGTCTGGACATGCTGGATTTGAATCTTTTGATACAAACTACATTTTTGGAAATGAGGTGGAGATGAATTTCAACCAAGTTATTTAGTTGAGGTCTTATGTGGAGGAATTACCAAGGCCAGTAGTGAAGGATTATGTTTCAAAATAACATCACTTAATGTGATTCATGGTGAGGGAAAAATGGTATGTTCTTATGCCTTCAACACCTCTTATGTCTATGATTTAATGGTCTGTTTATGGTAATAATCTTTCTTATCTTTCATTTTTAGGAATTTAGCAAAGATTTTACCACCAATTACCTCATGTACTTCTTAGTGGACTTAGTAGCTGTTCCTCATGTTCCCGCCACACCTCAAATTATCAATGTAGCCGTGAAAGAAAGAGAAGGAATTGTCATCAAGTACTGTAGGATGGTGCTTCAAGATAATGGAAAGGCCAAGATACAGGCAGGCTGGACAAGAGCTGTGCAGCAATTCAACATACATGAAGGTGACATCTGCATGTTCAGCTTCACTGATGAAAGGCGTCTACCAGTACGATAGAGGGATTCATTTGCATGGCTCAAGCTAGAGATACTGAAGCTTGAGGAGCATGCTGCTTAACCTTTAAGAGCATGTTGGATACAATATGTTCTGTAATGATCTTATGTAACAACTAGTATTTGCATCTTATGTACTAGTACCTGGATCTTATGTAGAATCTGAAATATATGTACTAAGTGGTACCTGGTACAATGACTATTACTAGTATTATCCTCATTATGTATGGTCCAGTTCCTTTGAGTTTTCATATGATTTTTTGATGTGTTTTCATACTAAATGCAAGAAATCCATATGCAGTTGTGCCGTTCATCACAACTGACTAGATAATTTCTTGCAACATTGTTTTTATTTGCTGCCATATTTATGCTATTTCATCAAAACTACAATAATATTATGAATTTTAATTAACACCTGATTCTTTTTGCTGTCATTTTTAGTTGCCTCAATTGAATTAGTTCCACTTTCTGTATTAAAATAAAAGGTTAAATACTAAGGGACTGGATGCAACGCGTAGACTCTTTTTAATTAGTATACATAACTAAATTTTATCTGTGAGAAGTTTGTGGGAACATGGGATTGGAGCTTCACAGAAAGGGCTTCATCCTCTCATACTCCTCACAACTAAGTAGGAGAACAAGGACAACAAGGACCAAGTAAGTTCAAGCCGTTTAAATTCCTCTGTGTTAATGTTTCATTCTTTGCAAATTCCTCTGTTTATGTCTGCAAATTCATCAAATTCATCTGTAAATTACTCTACAAATTCCTATGTGATAATGTCTATGATAATTTGTTGCAACATTTTGTTTATCTCCTGTCATTAATTTCATCAAAACTACTAGCATCTTCCTCTGCAAATTCCTCTCTGTTAATTCCTATGAAGATTACTCTTTGTAAATTACTATGTAATTTCTTATTGCTAAGATGATAAAAATTACTCTGTAAATTACTCTCTATAAATTACTCTGCAATTCAGTTCTAAAGTATGTATGTTCAATGTAAATTCAGTTCCATTTTATGTAAATACAGATGCAGATTTGTTTTTCTAATTTATGTATTTTTTACAAGGGAGATGGGTGAAGTGAAATGTGCTACTTGGGATAAATCTCTAGAGAGATGTGGTAGGCACTCTGACAGACGTGCAATTTCCTTTGAGTGTATCATGGTGCAAGGTTTTCAGCATGGATTGGTAAGTTATACTTTTCTCTTTCTGGATTAATATACTTTTAAACATGGAGATGTTTCTAGACTAATTTTATGAAATGCAGGTTGTGCCTTGCAAATTCAAGGAGCAACTGAACAAGTTTGCAAATTCCAAGAACTGGATGGTGGCTAGATACAAAAACATGCATTACTATGACTTCTACCTGGAGAAAGAAGTAGCAAGAACTTCTATTTGTGGACCTTACTGGTTATCCCTAGTTAGAAAGTATGATATCTAGGAGGGTGAGATTGTCAATTTCAGGTATGTGGAGCAGTAAAACAGGTTTGACATCACAGTGTCTGAACTGTGCAACAATGTGAAGGTAGAAAAGACTATTGTTGTAGATGGAGGTATGCTGAGTACCCATCAGATCTATCTTATTCTTGAATCCAGTATTTGCTAAGTTGCTTTCTAATGTTGACCATTCTTTCTTGTTTCCATATGTGAGCAGTTGTTTATGGTGTGATGCCTGAAATTAGAGCTATCGTTCACAAGACCATTTTCTCAAATATCAGAGACATTACTGAGGAGGACATGGCTACCATAAATTATGATATCTACAAGGTTTTGGCCCTTAAACCTTTAGAAGAATTGGATGAAGATGAATTCTATGAGAGTGTCAATGATATGCAATTTTTTGTCCACAAGTACAATCAGGAGAATGTGCGAATGGATGCTCTAGTAAGTTGTACATATCAATTGTTACCGATAAAGCAAATATTTTAGCAACTTAATATATTCACTGTGTAATTATGTCTATTGCAGTACCTTTCTTCAAAACCTTTCACTAAAGTTGGAAGCCCATGGCAAGGACATTCAAATTTGTGGATCAGGGAATTTAATGTGCATGTTGAAGGCTGGTACCACATGGAAGATGAAGATCAGCGCATTGCATTCACCATAGGGTGGCAACAATTTAGAGAAGAGGATAACATTGTGGAGGGGTCACTTTTGCTGATGATTGGAGAGCCAAGGCATGGTCATATCTGTCTAGAATGTGTGGAGATTAAAGACCCTTGAAGCTACTTGCTATGTTGAAGTTTCTAGACTTTAGGTTCCACAAGTGCTATCTTAGCTTTCTACTGTCTGCAATGAACTATGTTTAATTTCTTGTGTCTGCAATGAACTATGTTTAGTTTCTAGTGTCTGTAATGAAATATGTTTAGTTTCTGGTGCTGTAATGAACTATTTTCAGTTTCTGTTGTTGTAATGAACTATGTCTAGTTTCTGGTGTTGTAATGATCTATTATGTACTTCTATATGATTTTGCTTGGTTTAATTTCTTAATGTTAAATGCAATTGAGTTTTATTGCCTATTTGGCCACCTTAAGCAAGAAATCCAAATGCTGTTGTCTTAATTATCACAGCATGCAGGATAATTTCTTGCAACAATTTATTTGCTACTTATCATACTATGTGTAGGGATAATTACTTTAATTATCAGTCTGATTTATATGTTGTATTTCTGTACTGATAATGTGTTTTATTTTGATTTTTTTAATATAGACAGATAGTACAAACGTCAAGCACATTCTACATGGGCTAATACTACTCCAAGTCCCATCTATTCAACACGAGACAGCCATCATGGGAGCGTGGGAAGTGGGAGCGTGGGAAGTGGGAGCATGAGCGTGGGACTTTATAAATGGAGGGAAACCGAAAGGACTCGGTTCAGTTCTATCTCCCCTCTCCCACTGTGCAGTTCATCCCCATCTAGAGAAGTTCTTCGGAGTAGTTCAACAAAGCAGTTTGTCCCCTCCTGGTTGAGATTTCTCCTCTAATCCCTCTCCCTTCCCTTTTCGTTCTTGGTTTCCGTTCTAATCCTCCTTCGTTTCTTCATTTGCAGAAGCTTTGTTCTTTGATTTTCCTTCTAATACATCTACAGTTCTATAGTTCAACGGTGAGTTTTGCATCTCCCTTCCCTTTTCTTGGTTTCCCTCTTATCATTCTTGTGTTTTCCAATCATTTTCTCCCCTCTAGATTTATTGGATATGGATTAGGGTTTTCAAATGTTCCGATTGATATTCGAACACACGACTGGATTAGGGTTTTTTAAAGTTTTAGATTGAGCATGCTTGATAACCGAATGCATAGTGTCTTGTAGTTTATGCCTGATAATTGATCTGTTAGTCAGTTTCTAGATTAGGGTTCTACTTAGTTAAATGCATATATTGTCCTGTAGTTTGAATGTAGTGTTAATTCCTTTAATGCAGTGTCACTTTTTTCAGGTGTTTATCGGAATGGACTGTTCTGTGTGTGGACAACCTGCCCACAATTGTGGTAGGTCACAGAGGAGAGCAACCAACTTCCAAGTTAACATTTTTAATGGTTTTCCCATCAATCGTGTGGTAAGTTTTTACATCTTTTCATTTATTTAATTTACTATGTTGTTTACCATCTTGTAGTGCCATGCTCACCATAGTAAAGGACTTAACTGTGCTATGTGCTTTGTTCTTTTATTTACTATGTTGTTTTCCCATGAAATGAACTGTGTGTTTACCTTCAGGTAGTGTCATGCTCATTTAGGGAAAGATTGAATGATTTCACTCCAAACAATTGGATAGTTGCCAACAGTGAAGTGTTGATGAATTTTGATTTGTTCTTAAAGAAGTCTAATGTTAGGACAATCAGCTATGGTCCATACTAGAAGTCTTTAATGAGGGTTTATGATTTAGGACTTGGATATGTAGTGTATTTTGAAGATGATGAAGTCCCCCTTGATCATGTTGGTTTGAACTTGACCAACCTATTTCATGTCACTGTTTACTCTAATGATGTAGAGAAACAAGTTCATGAAGCAACTGATATTTCACTTACAGTTTCTCCTTGTCCTACTATTACAGTTTCTCATTGTTTAATATTTAACATGTATATCCCCTCATTTATCAGTGGTTGGAGATGTGCCTAGTCCCATCAGAAGCATTCTGCACAGGACCATCTTCCCTGACATAAATGCAGTCACTGAGTAGGAAATGGCTTGCATCTTGTTTAGCATTTACAAAGATGTTTATTTCACAGAACATGAGTTTTTGAAAGAAAAGATGAATAGCATTTCTGGGTACACAAGATGAATATGGCAAACTATGAACATAATGCACTGGTTAGTTTCCACATGATTCATCATATGTTTTAAATTATTCTATTGTTATGTTTAGTTCATCATGATTAATTCTAGTTATAGAATGCTTGTTCAAATATTAACTTTTAACTTACTTGCAGTTCATGCCAATTGAGGATGTAGATGGCTTCAGGTACCCAAGTCATGGCATAGAACATCTGTACCGGCAGGGACATGGTCTTAAAGGACAAGAAGAAAATTTTATTACATGTGCTTATTCTGTTCAGATGGACCATGGACATGTCAGCTTCACCATAGGGTGTACTGAATTCACATTTGCATATGCAGGAGCACCTTGGTCTCAACTTTGTTGAGATTGTCCTCTAGTGTTTCACTTTGGAAGAAGCTTGTTTAGATAGTCATGTTTTGTTTTCTCAATAAGTGCTGAAGTAGTCATGTTGGTAGTCAAGTTGTTTAGTCTAATGTAGTCATGTTGTTCAGTCAAGTGCAATGTGTTGAACATCTTTAATCTAGTGCAATGTGTTACTGAATGTATTTAGTAAGATAAGGATGTGTATCTAGTGTATTGTGTTACTGAATGTATTCAGTAAGTTGAACATGTTATTGATTGTATTCAGCTAGTTGATCATCCTGTATGTGATGTGATATTGCTGTATTATTATCCTGTATTGTGTTGCTGTATGTGCCATATTATTATCATGTTCTGAATTTTAAAATATTCAGAACATAGAAAAAATACTAGCAAACATTTGCTCTTGAAACCCTTCTATTTTTTCCAAACAATTACTCTCTCAGGAATTACTGTAAATTTAGGGAAAAAATCTCAGAACATGGAAAAAATATTGTCAAACATTTACTCTTGAAATCCTTCTATTTTTTCCAAACAATTACTGTCTCATGAAGTAATGTGAATTTAGTGAATTTTAGAACATAAAAAAATATTGTCAAACATTTACTCTTGAAATCCTTCTATTGTCAAACATAGAAAAAAATTCAGTAAGATAATGTGTATCTAGTGTATTCTGTGAATTTTGACTTTTTTTATTTGAAATAGGTATTGGAAGGCAGATACAAGTCTCACGTATGTGGGGGGGGGGGGAATTTGCATAATTCCACCCACCGTCTCCATCGTCTCCACCATCTCCACCGTCGCACTCTCCCTCCACCGCTTGCCCCCACCTAGCTCCACCATCTCCATCTACCGCCGCCTGATACCTTCGATCCGGATTACGGATATAGTATAGCTCTTTTCCCCAGTAGAACTAGGTTATCGAATCCACGAGAAGCAAATGCGTAGTGAAGTTACTTTAACAGACCTTTGAGAGTTTTAGAATTCCTTTTGTGTTTTCACTGAACCAGTAGCTTTCGTCTTTTTGTTGTTGTAGATTATGGAGAGAGAGGGCCTAGGGTGTTCGGTTTCACCTGTAGCTGTGCAAAAACATCTGATGGGAATAAAAGATAGAAATAAAGTATGTGTGTACTTGTTAGAGCAAGATAAATTATATGTGGGCAGTGCATCCATGATTGCTATTGCCTCCGCAACCGCTTATAGTAATAACCTACTAGCCTCATCCATAAAATAAAGAGAACTAATGATATGCATAGTGATGTCACCGTTAATCCCAAGCAAATCCCTCACATACAGCCATACTACCCCTTCTGTTACTAGGGTTCCCAACCTGTAGATCAATCATCACTCATACTCCCTATACCTGGCTCAACCCTCAGGGTCTTGGGTAGCTGACAAGTCCTTAGATTGAGGCAAGAGAGGATACAATAATCATCATGTCGTACAAACTAATACACGATCCCATCTATGATAAATCACATGCACAATTGCTACATGGCTAGGCCAAAGCCCTCAACCCAAGGAGAATTACTCACACATAGAGATGAGATCAACAATCACGAACATTGTAATGAAAATCATAAGATTGATAGCAATAGTCTTACAATGTCTCCAATTGGAGAAGAAATCTACTATTACAAGTGGTTGAAGATAGCTATGGAGATGGAGAAGGGTTTGGAGATCTGGAGGCGGCTTTCTGGCGAGGTATGGCTTCTAGGGCGCAGTGTCTCTCTGTTTTCCCGTCGCCTGAGGCTTCTTTATATAGGGGCCCCTTCACGAAAGTTGTTTTGTTTGACCTAACGGAGGCGGCGCCAACTATACGACAGGAGCTATACGGTCAGAATTTTTGCTCCGGCCGTATAGTTGGTCATTACGGCGTCTGCCTTTGTTGGACGGCTCCTGGTTTCTTCTGGTCGAAGGAAATATCGTATCTTTGACTTTAATATAGTGATTCCCTCCTTTAAATGACATTATCTGTGCATGAAAAATACAAGAACAAAGGATTGCATACCCCTCTGAATATTAACATTAGTGGTAGGGTTTAGAGAGATATTTCATCAAAAATATGATTAATATCCAGTTTAAATGTGGACGTAGATGGCTATATTTCAGAGCCATCAACCTCCCCAAGCTTAAACTTAATCGTCCCGAGCAAGAAAACTAAAATAAAAAAGGAACTAAACATTTAATCTGAAATAACGAGATGGTGATCTTACTCATGATTAATAGTCTCATGTTTCCTCCACTTTCATAAATCTGGAAAAACTTCAGCATAGATAGAGTAATGGCAAGCATATCATATGCATTTCATGCATCCTTATAGCGCAGCAAAATTATTGTAAGCATGGATGATTCAAATGAGTAAATTTTATTCCATGTCAAGTAATCAACTCGTAGGCTTGCCTTTGAACAGTAAAGTATAATCATGTAAATTGAGAGTGTGAGAGTTGTCATGAACATAATATACACTAGAGTATCTCAATTCTCCCACATCAATAAATAATTGAGAGCATGCCAAAGATTTTTATTAGTTTATCGGGCTGTGATTGACACTCATGGCATCACTAAGGTTTTTGTTCCTTTTGCATAATGATTACTCATAACAGCCAAAGGAGTGATTCCATCATGATTACAGCTACCCGGGAGTGCCAAGAATCTTACCCACTATAGCATTGCTGCTACAAGTGTTTAATCAACTCATAGCCAAAATCAATGGGTCTCCTCCATGAAGATCGTTCGTAGGCCAGCGGAGTTGTTGGCATCCCATGAAGTTTGACACGCATAAAGCTATACCATTCTTATGATTAACAAGTCAAACTTTGGTATGCTCACAAAAACCGCTAAACGTTAATTCAATCGAACAAATCCTTTCAAAGAGAGCTATTAATTCAATCAACATTTTCAGTGGTGTCAAGCGTCTCTAGAAATAAGCTTTCAAGACTAAACACTACAACACCCAAACCTTCAATTGTGAGACTTTTTCTTATTACAATTGTTTAACAATTTTTAGAAAAGACTTGGTTAATTACGAGAGCTGGAACAAAATGAGCCCAATGAAATACCCATGCAAACGACAACCTTACTATGATACAAAGACTCACTCCACCAATATAATATCTCAACATTTACTACTAACTAGCATGGGTTTCTCAAATTTCAAAAGTGGGAAGTCATAAGGCATACCTCTCATGTTTGGTTCCACTTCTCTCTTCCTTTTTTATTTGTTTCTTGGAAACTCGAAGTTGATCACTCTCCTGCAAACATATGAAGACCTCGAGGCAAAAAGAAAAGAAAGAGGGAAAATAAGGAAAAATGGAGAAATCTTTTTGTAATTTTAAGAGAGGGAAATGAAGAATAAAAAATTGGCGGCAAAGCTTGGCTAGAAAATTTCTAAAGAAAATAAAAAGAACTAAAGATAAAGTGTTGGGGAAACCAACACGAGTGCTTATAAACTCAAATAAAAACGTAACCTCAAAAAGCAAATAAATGCCAAATAAAGATACACGTGGAAACTTCCCCAAGCTTAGGCTTTTGCAAGCCCTTCAAATCATTGTGGTGGCAGGAAAAAATCATTACTCCAGTTCGCGAATTGAGTGGAGAGGTTACTTGTTGATTCTTGGAGGTTCAAAGAGAGGTTGCGCATCCTCTCCACAATCCCTCCAATTCCTTGGAAATCTTGGTATGTGGTGAACCGGGTTTGTGGCTGCTCCTCTTGATGAGGAATTTCTTGCCTCCTCCTCTTGGTCCTCATCCTGTTCAGGAATCTCCTCCTCGGGTTGGTGCTGCTCAACGTGCACATCATATAGCAAATATCCTTCCTTGATAGAGAAAAGGCCATTAGGCAAAGGAGCAGGGTAGATACACCTAGATCCAACAATATGTAGATAATAAACACCATCTCACCTAGTGAGCATTCCATAGGCCCTCAAGGTAGATAAAACAACACGAGTCTCACCTAGTACGGGTTGCAACTCACCTAGATCGATGTCTAGGGCAGTGGCAAGCATGGTGATGACGCCTCCTCCTGTGATTGGCCCTTGTATTTGGGAGGCTTGCTGCTCCAGGTAGCACACAAGGATGGCGCCCAAGTTGAGTGACAGGTTGCAGTTGATGTAAGCAGCCTTGGCGAGGACTAGGATGTCCTCCTTGTTGAGTCACATGAACTCATTGCGTGCCTGCAAGGTGTTAGCAATAACATAGAACAAATAGCGAATTGCAGGATGTTGAATATTCTTTCCCTTGTTCACTCTACTAGTGAAGCTCATTCCATTATAGTATTGATCTAGGGAAGGAATTAAGCAAGTCAAGGATGCACGTAGAGCATGAACATCATTGTTTGGCAAATTAAAGGATGTAAACCATTCATCTCACATTAAGGTGTAGTTGTTGTTCCTCAGACAGAAAGAAATAGTATCCTCTCCTTGCCACAATTTAACGGTGCTTTGCAATGAACTTAAGAATTCAATGGTTAAGCGGCGATAAGTAGGTACACCATTGTACACAAAGTTTTGTAGGCCAGCTCTATTGCAAAGTAAATTGAAGTCATCAGAAATACCGAGTTGGTTCAACATAAGGGGGCAAGCCTACTTGGTGGCCTTCACTTCGCGGTTCTTGATTTTGTTGAAGCGTTTGTGATGGGCCTGATCCCTGAACCGTATCCCCATGCGTTCCTGGGTGATTGCCCGAGAAGCGCTAGCGGTGGAACGAGCACGGGTTTGGATCCTTGTGTTCATCTTCTAAAACATTGAAGAAAGGCAAAAATAAAACTTTTTGATCCAACAACAGTAATTAGAATATGTTCCCCATCTATGCACACTAAAGAATCTCCTCAAGATAATAATCTAGGTAAGAAAATCACGGCAATTGGTTCATAGTAGGTGTCACCCTAAATTAATAATGAAAATAGATCGAAGATGAATTTGCAAAAAGTAATTGGAGGATCTAAGGAGAAACATACCATAGATCACTTGTGTGCGAGGAAATTGAATGAAATTAAGTAGAGATGAAGAACCCTTGAGGTTTTGAGAGAGTTTGGAGGTAGAAGAAAGAAAAAGGATTGAAGTATTGGAGTTGGGAGTACCTTCCTGTGCGATTTTGTGGTCGAACGCAACTATACGGGCGCAACTATATGGGCGGAACATGCGTTCCGGCGGTATAGTTGGCGTTCTGTCAAAATATTAGGAATTCCTCCTAGCGACGCAACTGTACGACCGCAACTATACAGGAGGAACAAAATGTTCTGGCCGTATAGTTGGTTGTTAAACTGCCTGTCCCTATGATTTTTTTTTGCAAAAGGCCTCGATATCTATACGACCGGAACTGTATGGCCGTAATTTTTATTTCCGCCGTATAGTTAGTCATTAAACTCCCAGTACATATGAACATAATTTGTACGGAGGCATTGATATCTATACGACCGGAACTATATGGACGGAATTTTTTATTCCCGCCGTATAGTTGGTTGTTAAACTTTCTGTACATAGGAAAAGAAATTGTACGGAGGCATTAATATCTATATGACCGGGACTATACAGCCAATTTTTTATTCCTGTCGTATAGTTGGTCATTAAACTCTCAGTACATATTGCAGAATTTTTTTCGATGGTAAAGATAACTATACGACCGGAACTATATGGCCAGAATTTTTATTCCTGCCGTATAGTTGGTCGTTAAACCGTCTGTGTCCATCAAAAATTTCTTATTTCTTCGTAAACTATTTCTTTTCTTGTAACTTAGTGATATATCTTGTTTTTGACAGAAAATTGATAGAAAATATTGTCGACCAACAATAGCATGAACAATGCATAAATTCAAGTACTACCAAATTTCTTCTCCTCAAATGGAGTTTTCTAGCACTCTTTATTGAACACGAATTTTAACTAAAACTAAAAACTTATCTCAAACCTTAATATAACATGGGTTGCCTCCCATAGAGCGCTCTTTTATGGTCAGTAGCTTGAGCTTGATGATACTCACTTGGGCCAAATAAGTGGAACACCCACTCCAAAGTAATTGGCCTTCAAAGTGATGGCCTCCTTCTCATCATGTTTGGCTTTCTTCTTCTTGGGGAAAGGAATAACAAAAGGATCCCGCGAAGGCAGTTGCAACTTCACGTTCCCTTTATGAAGGTTAATTAAATCCTTTAAAGTTCTTAAGAAAGGACGACCTAGTATTATAGGAGCAACAATGTCTTCAGGCATGTCAACAATAACGAAATCAGTGAGAGAAGGACAACTTTTGATGTAACCTAAAGTGTTCTCCTTAATCCCTACAGCTTGTTTGTAGGTAGAATCTGCCAGATGCAATTTTAATTCGGTTATTTCAAAGGAGCCAAGATTTAACTTGTTAAAAAGACTTTTTGGAATTGTTGAGACGCTTGCACCTAGATCACAAAGTGCAGCTATGTCATTAGTTCCAATCTTTATCTTAATAGTAGGCTCAAATATGTCATCCAGTTTAACAGGTAAATTTTTAGCGATTTTCTTGTATTCCTCTTCAAGCTCGTGTACCTTAATTTCTACTTGATCAACAAAGTGTTGATACATGGTTTCATCATTACCTTCACTTACCAGAATTTTGACGTTGATCCTTTTTACGAGATCTTCGATGGTGTAGCTTGGTGAAGGGGAATTACTATAATCAAGTTCTTCAGACTCCTTCCTTTGGATTCTCATCATTTTGAGTTCTTCAACAGGATTGGGCTCAGCTTTACCTGCAAATTTAGCTAGAATGAGAGTTTGACTCTCGGTTATCTTACCTAGCTGTGCCTCAATGATCCTTGTTCTTTCTTGAAGGGCCTGCAAATAATTTCTCAAACTAACAGCTTGGTTAGATAATTTACCAAGCATAGCATCATGGTTCTCCGTGATTTTGACTAGAGTATTATTTTGTTCATTTTGCGAGTCTATGAAAGACTTAAGCGTTTCTTGGAGACTACCATTACTAGTTCCCATATTATTATTAGAGTTATTTGTAGGACTAGCATAATGTTTCTAAAAATTAGGATTGTAACTCTTCTTCCAAGCAGGATTATAATCATTACGAGCTATAAAGTCTATTTCTTCTATATTTGTTTCAGGGGTGGCTCTTACCTGAGTTTCCTTAGCTTTTACGTCTAGTATGAGCTCATCCAACTTAGCGTTGAGATCTTTGTTCTCTTGTGGTGAGACAAAATTCACCTTCTTCGTGTTTGATATTTCAACATGCCATTGGGCATGATTGTCTTGCATATTTTCTAGCAGCTACTTTGCTTCGGTAATATGTTTACCCATGAATGTTCCTCTAGCTGTAGTATCAAACATAGACTTAGACACAGGATGAAGAGCATTATAAAATAAATGGAGGATTAGCCAATCTTCCATCCCATGACTAGTACAGTTTCTTAGGCATTCTTTCATCCTCTCCCATGCAAGCGCTAGTGGCTCACGCTCTTCCTGTCTAAAACTAGTAATATTAGATCGGAGTTGCATTGTCTTTGCATGTGGGAAAAATTTAGTCATAAATAAAGAAGTACATCCCACCCATGATGTAATAGTATTTTTAGGCAAAGATAGCAACCATTCTTTAGCTCTTCCTCTTAGAGAGAAAGGAAATAGACTAATTTGACCGCATCAGGGTCAACGTCTTTTATACGCATCATATCACATTTTTTAGTGAAAGTATTTAAGTGCATACCTGCGTCTTCAACAACAGAGACTCCAAATTGATTTTGTTGAACCAAACTTAAATAATGGGGCTTAATTTCATAGTCATCATCAACAATTGCTGGCTGAGTAATAGGAGTACGCAAATATTCATTATTGGGAGTAGAAAACTCCCCAAGCTTCTTTTCAGCCATACTTCCTATTTTTTTGGGTTTCTTAGATTAAAAATTATAACATTAAAAACAAGAATTTAAAGACTAACTATTTTTTTGTTTATCAAATAAAGACTAAAAGAAAACTAAAAAAATTAAAAAGAAAGAATTAAAACTAGCAAGGTTCCTAATAACCTCACAAGGGTAGTGATACATTGCAAATGTATCTATAATTTTTGATATTCCATGCTTGGTTTTATCCACTTTCTTGTGTTTTGTCCACACTTTGGAGTACTTTTCATATGATTTCTTGGACTAACCTATTAACAAGAGCCATAGTGCCAGCTGCCTATTTTCTGCCTTTTCATATGGTTCCAGGAAAGTCAGAAAATGAATATTCTCGGAATTGGACAGGACAAAAGCCAAAGTGCCTATTTTTCCGGAAGTCATCAGATGCCAGAATACGAGACGGGGAGGAGCCAGGGGGCCACCACACCACCTGGCCACGCGGGCCAGGCCTGGCCGCGCCAGGGGGGTGGTGTGGCCACCCCAGGCACCCCCTCGGCCTCTCCTTCAGCCTATAAGATGCCCTCGGGACGAAAACGCTAAGTACCCGATCAAAAATCCATGAAAGAGTCTGTAGCCGCCGTCATCTCCATCCCTAGATCGGGAGGGATCTGAAGCTCTTCCCGGCACCCTGCCGGAGAGGGGAATTCACCCTGGAGGCCTTCTTCATCACCATGAAAGCCTCCGGTGTGATGCGTGAGTAGTTCATCCTTGGACTACGGATCCATGTAGTAGCTAGATGGCTGGTTCTCCTCCTTTGTGCTTTCATGTCTAGATCTTGTGAGCTCCGTTCATGATCAAGATCATCTATTTGTAATTCTTCATGTTGTGTTTGCGGGGATCCGATGGATATTGAGATGCTATTTCAGATTGATTATTGATTCTATCATGTCTTTGTTATTTGTGATCTTGCATGCTTTCCGTTGTTAGTAGCTATCTTGGCCAAGTAGATGCTAGCAACTCCAAGAGTTAGTATTTATGCTCGATAGTGGGTTCATGCCTCGGGTAATCTGGGGAAGTGATAGAAATCTCTAAGGTACTAGATGTGCTGTTGCTACTAGGGAGAAAACAACAATCCTTTGTTCATAGAACAATCATATTGTTTACATTACACGCAATTCATAAAGCAATAATCTGTTGCTTGCAACTTAATACTGGAGGGGGTTCGGATGATAACCTGAAGGTGGATTATTAGTCATAGATGCAGTTGGATGGCGGTCTATGTATAATGTTGTAATGCTCAATCAAGTTCCAAAGGAGTCAAGATGATTAGTATATGCTTGTATGCTTTCTCGATGTTTGTCAATTGTCCCGCTGTAATTTGTTCACCCAAAATGTTATCTATCTTAAGGAGAGCCACCTCTAGTGAACTATGGATCCCGGTCCTTTCTTTACATACAATCTACAAACTGTTTACTGCTTTTATAACATCCCAAAACTTTAATCCAAGTGATCAAGATCCAAATCATCAAAATTAGAGTTAACAAAAACTTTTCCATTTAAAAATATTAAAGCATTCATATGTGTGTGCATTTAAATTAGGAGTTGATTTGAATTGCCATGATTAAGTGATCCATTGCTTGTAAAATGATTCTTAGGTGAAATAAACATCATCTAGATTATTCCCAAACAAATCCCAAAGAAAAACAAATCAAAATGAATAAAATAAACAAATGGTCATTTGTGCCATTTTAACTACCATGCCTACTTTGGCTACTCCTAGAACTCAAAACCTAACAGAAACAAATATGGATCTTTGCACCCCTTGCTAGTACATGTAATGATGTACCAAGGCCCACCTTGTGATCTACAAAAAAATTTCAAACACTAATTTTAAATGGCAATTGAAAATTGAATGTAGTTCATATGAGAAGATCCCAACTATTCAAGAACCACTCAAATGAGCTCCATTTTCAAATCCCAAGCAACCACAGATGCTTAAGCATGTGCCTAGCAACTCCACCAAAAATCATCCAAAAATTCAAAACTTGAGTTCTTTCAGCCATTTCCACAAACACCTTGCAGACAGAATCAAACTTAGCCTAACTTATACTGTTTTGATCAAATCTTGTCGAGCAATTAGCGCCGCATTGATCACCCTTGTCCCCCCTAAGTCCAACCAAGTGATCACTAGCCTATCCCTAAGCCGCAGCAGTAGTGGAGCGCCGCCCCTTTTTGGTCACCGCCGGCTAGAAGAGGGGAATGCGCCCCAGACCATGCCGCGCCATTCCAGCACCACCACTAGCTCCGCCTAACCCTACCGCCACTCCCTGCCCCTTCCCCAAGCCCAGACAGGCCCTGGACCACACCCCAGTGCCACCGCCCATTCTCTCTGCGAGCTCGCTAGAGCACGATCGTCGCCAGCACGCAGCAGACCGCCACTTGACACAAAATCCCGCATGCCGCTCTGCCTTGACCCCAGCACCCCGCCAGACATGGCCGTGCGTCGCGGCGCGACCCACAGTCGCCGTCCGCCGCGTCGAGCACCGCCTCTGTCTCCCAGAGCGCGGGACGCTCCCGACCAAACGCCACCGCCCCTAGCCACGCATTAACACCGTAGAGCATCGCCAGGAGGCAGGCCACAGTCCACCTACGCTGCCCATGCCTCTAGCCGCCTGTATCCGCGTCACCGACGAGCTCACCGTCGTGCCATTCGGTCCCCTCGTCGCCCTATAAAAGGAGCCCTCCCCAGCACAAACTCCTCACACCACTCCACTCCCCTCTCCTCACTGATTCTTCCCCACCTCTCGCCGGAGCCGCTCGAGCCATAGTTCACCGAAATTGTGCTAGAGGAGCCCGCAACAGAGGAGGTGAAGGTGCCGTCGATTTCGTCCACCGCAGCCCCTACCGCGACCTCGCCTAAGCTCGGTGTCGTCCACCAGTTTGTTTGCCCGCCTCGCCGCAGTAGCTGGAGCCCTGGTACGTCCTCGGTAGACCCCCGCTGGCCGTTTAGGGTTCGGTCTCGCTGGCAACGAGTCCGTCGTCGACGACGACTGTGGACCATTGATCTCTATTCTAATCGTAGCGCCTAGATCGTCCCATACCGTTTCGGGTTTTAAGTCTCACTGACAAGTGGGACCATCCTTTCAGCCGCCCTCTGCGCCGCAGAGCGCCACTGGGCCGGTCCATTTCCTTTCCCGCGCTAGCCCGTGAATTCAAATTTAGGTTTTTACTATTTTAGTTTGAATTCACTTCTCTCCCTTAGTTCAAAAATCAATCTAGGAAGATTTACTAAACCAAATTGAGTGATTCAAATTTTGTTGGAAAGCTACTGAAAAGGTCTATCCAAGCCCGTTGGATTTAATTCATTTAGAGTTAGAGATCTTTCCTAGTAAAAATAACAAGACAGAAGCTTTTGCACATTCAAACATTTTTATAAAATCAACCATGATAGCTTTTGAGTTGATTCCAACTCTCGAAAATCACATTTAACCATACCTATCTAAATATGTAATAATTTTAAGGTTTACATGTAGTGACTTTGGACTAGTACCAAAATAATGCTATATAGGCATTTCTAGTTAGTTTAAATCATTAAATAATGAACTTAAACCAAAGTAAATATGAACCAACCCTTAAATCACATTCCCACATGTTAGAATATGTGGTGATGACATGTGTCCACATGATCCCATATTTTAAGTGGTGAATATTAAATCTTAGTTATTTTCAATGAGTAGAAATTACTTTTCTTAAATAAAAAGAATGAAACTAGTTAATAAAACCTTGTGATGCTTATGATGATAATAGATCATCCAGTGTGCGCCTTAGAGTTCTAAGTACACTAGTTAATCATTGTTTGGTGATTGTGTACTCCGTATGTATTTATAGACAATAGTACCAACCAAGCTTTCGAGGAGGAGGAGTTCTACCAAGAAGAGGAGGAAGAAAACTTCAAGCACTGCACTGCACAAGGCAAGCCATCATTAATAATGCAAGCTAACACTTGCAAGTATAATGCTTAGCAAGCTAGAATTAAGCTAGATAATCTGAGCAAGATGCACTAGGCATGCTTGGTTAGATGTTTTCAAAATAACTTATGAAATGAATGATGAATCTTGATTTGACCACAATAGAGTTGTGACAATGACACTAGCTTCCCAGCTTAAGTGATTCTAGAACTTTATTTTATCTTTCTTTGTTTCTAAACTCAGCTTAGGTTTCAGACTTAACTTTACAAATAAATTTAGAGTTAGCACTTTACACTAGAACTATCTTAATTATTAGTGGTAGTTTGCGAGTACTTAAAGAGTACTCATGGCTTTTGTCCCTGGTTAATCCTATGGCCAGACTATGAAGGAGACTACCAAGATGACGGTCAGCGGGACGGCTATGATAACTAGGACTATCTGCCTTCGTCAGCATTCCTGTGCCCCTGAAGATGGACCCCACCGCAACGCTTATTATTTATACCGCTGCTTGTTGTATTAAGACTGGATCGTGAGATCTTTATTTGTGTAAGACCTTATTTATGGTTTGTAATGGATGATGTACTGTGATATCCAATCTATAATGTCTCGCAAAAATGGTAATCCTGGGATTGCGATGTATGACATAACAGGCATCTAGGATTAAAATTCCGGGTGTTGACAAGTTGGTATCAGAGCCATCCTGACCATAGGAGACCTTAGTTAGAATGGACGTCCAACAAAAACTTAGTTTCAAAACCAAAGTGATTATTTATGAAAAACTATTTCCTCTCTTATCCTTGGGAATTCATTCTTTCTCAAAAATTCATGCTCCTCCAATTCTTACATTACTACCTAAAATTTGACACACTTGATCACTTCACTAACTTCCTCATCCTAAATTCTTGTAGATGGAGACTCAGTTCAGCAAGTTCTACCAATTGGGCAATGGAGGCTAGCTGATCTTCGGGAGGGATCTGGATTCACTGTCTGAGTTATTGGGACGCCCGCATCCGGAGTTTCTTGGAGCTCAACTTCCAGGACCCCCAGGAGGAGATTTACAGTGGCTAGTTACCGCCGATCTTCGAGGAAGCATAGAAGCACCAACATCCGGGAGAATCCAGTTCTCCATGAGAGAGAACAACTGGCTAGATGGATTAGCCAGGGCAATGCATGAAGCTCTCGCACGTCTGTGTGCCCTCAGTGTCAACCAAATCCAAGGAACCCGTTTTGCTCACTATGCAAGACGCGACTTCATGGGAATGCCGATGGAGATGCCGAGTCACCCGGAGCTGAAGCGTCAAGTGGAGAACCTTGACTTCCTGTTGTACGATTGCTAGAAGGAATTGGACAATGCTAGGGAGTTCGCCAACCAGAACTGTGCCATTGCCGCTCAGAAGGCCTAGACTTTCTCACTGCTTGTCAAGGACCGTCAGTCTCTTCGCCTCCAACGTGAGAAGAAGGATCGCACCATCACCCGTCTTTGCAAGAAGGTGTCTGACCTTGAGAAGACCGTCAAGGAGCAGGAAGCTCAGCTTGCAGCAAAGGAGGCAGAAGAGGAGGGTGAAGACATCTAGGGAGATATGGATTCTTACCTCAGCAATGATGATGACTTTCTGGAGGAGGATGCCATGGACTTCTACACTGACGATGAGGACTCCAACTTCATCGGCGATGAGTAGATGCATTAGAGCACTGTCGTAACATGAGATGTATCGGTCCCACTGTATCGTAGCTTGCAGAATGGTTCTTCAAACCATCTGTTTTCCTTTGTTGTTGTGGTGTGTGTTTGTATCATGTGCTTGTTTGAATGAATGAAATGGAGTTAGTTGCAAAATCTGAGTCAAACTCAAAGTTTTAGCTTTGAAACCAAAACCATGAACCTTAGAACTTTCCCTCTTACCCCTTTATCTACCTCAATCTTCAGATGACTCGTGGAAACCAAGGAGGGAGCAGCTCGTCGCAAGACCCAATGCTGCAGATCTTGCAGAATCTCATCGCAGACAGAGAAGCAAGCAGGGCAGAGTGCCAAGCTAATCTAGCAACATTGCAACAGATCGCCCAGATGGCTCTCAACAACCAAGGGAATTGAAATCAGGATCATCATGGATCCTAACTCAAAAACTTTCAAAATACCAATCCCCCAACCAGGCTGAAAACCCACTAGATGACGATGACTGGGTGTAGACCATGGAAAACAACTTGGAAGTATCAGGAGTTGATGACAACGAGAAAGTTCTCTTCGCCACCCACTACCTTCCAGGAGATGCAAGAGCTTGGTGGAGTAGCATCCGTAACATGAACCATGGTCAAGTGATGACATGGGAAGCCTTCAAAATCAAGTTCAGCCATACCCACGTGCCGGAGGGCTTAGTCACCAGAATGAGGGATGAATTCAGAGATTTGAAGCAAGGCAGAATGACTGTGGTAGAGTACCGTGACAGATTCTTGTCACTTGCAAGGTATGCACCTGATGAGATCAACATGGAGGCCAAGAAGAAGGAGAGATTCCTGAACGGACTGCATGATGAGATGCAGACTGTCCTTGTGAACATCCGCTTCGAGGAATCTCGAAGAGCTAGTCGACTCTGCCATTCAGATGGAAGGGAAGATTAACCAGGCAAACGACAACCGCAAACGTCGTATGATGCAGCAATCTGGATCCAGCAGTCACCAGAAGTACCGTCCCAACCCCTCACCAGGATATGCACCAAGGAAGAACCGATCCCCAATGCCTCGCCCAAGCTACCCCAACCGTAGCGGAGGCAATGTGAAGTTCGGAGGGAACAACCACAACTCCGACAACACCAACAATTTCAACTGTGCCCCTCCCAAGAGCAACAACAACAACAACAACAACAACAACACTGCACCCAGAACTGGCAGCAATGCTGTGCCTGTCACAGCAAAAGACAAGTCTCAGATAACTTGTTTCGAGTATGGAGTTAAGGGCCACTATTCCAATGAGTGTCCCAAGACAACTGCCGCCACTGCCAATGTGAATGCCCCAGCTCAACAGCAGCGTCGTGTTCAACCAGGGAGAAGATTTGCCCTAGGGAACCCTCACAACCGCAATGTTCGTCTCTTCCATATGAACGCCGAGGAAGCTCAAGAAGCGCCAGATGTAGTGCTGGGTATGTTTTCTGTCAACCCAGTTTTAGCAAGAGTATTGTTTGATTTGGGAGCATCGCATTCATTTGTCACCGAAGAATTTGCATGCACTAGTAAGATCCACCCAACTAACTTGAAGCATGTCATGATAGTTCAAATCCCCGGTTTAACTACAAAAGCTAGAAAAATTTGCAAAGCTATGCCTATCAGAATACATGGGATAGATTTTTATGCCAACCTAATCGTACTCAGAACCAAAGGATTGGAAGTAGTACTAGGTATGGACTGGATGTCAAGGCATAAAGGACTGATAGACTGTGCTAAGAAAGCCATCACCATGACCAGTAGCTCTGGAGTCACAATAGAGCATATATCTGAAACCTTACCCCGTCAGTTCAAGTGCAACAAGAGTCTAACCCTACCCACCATTGACCAAGTCCGAGTAGTCTGTGAATACCCCAACGTATTCCCAGATGAATTGCCAGGTATGCCCCGGATAGGGATATTGAGTTCATTATTGAACTAATCCCCGGAACCGGACCCAGAGACCCTATAGCATGAACCCCTCAGAGTTAGTAGAATTGAAGAAGCAGTTGGATGCCATGTTAGCAACAGGCTTGCAACCAAGCGCATCGCCATGGAGATCACCAGTGTTATTCGTCGACAAGAAAGATGGAGGCAACCGTTTGTGCACAGATTACAGGAAGTTAAATGACGTCACCATCAAGAACAAGTACCCCTTACCAAAGATAGAGGATCTATTTGATCAGTTGACCGGATCTCAGGTATTCTCAAAGATTGATCTTAGGACTGGTTATCACCAACTTAAGATTCGTGCAATGGATATTCCGAAGACCGCCTTTACTACTCGCTATGGTTTATACGAGTATACAGTTATGTCTTTTGGATTGACCAATGCCCCTGCTTATTTCATGAATCTCATGAATAAGATCTTTATGAATTTCCTAGATAAGTTTGTAGTTGTGTTTATCGACAATATCCTTATCTACTCCAAGTCAGAAGAAGAACATGAGCAACATCTGAGAATCATCCTAGAAACCCTGAGAGAGCATCGGTTATATGCCAAGTTCAGCAAATGTGAGTTTTGGCTGAAAGAAGTAGGATTCCTAGGACATATTGTGTCTGCCGGAGGAGTCTCTGTTGATCCCGACAAGCTCAAACATGTCGAAGAATGGGAAGCCCTAACCACTCAAACCCAAGTCCGTGCATTTCTCGGATTAGCGGGATATTACCGCAAGTTCGTAGAAGGATTCTCGAGCATCGCCAGACCCATGATCCAATTGCTGAAGAAAGACAAGAAGTTTGAATGGAATGACAAAAGTGAAGCCAGTTTCCAGGAGCTGAAGAAGAGATTGATATCAGCCCCAATACTGATCATGCCAGATATCAAGAAGCCATTTGATGTATATTGTGATGCATCCAAGATTGGTCTCGGATGTGTATTGATGCAAGAAGGAAAAGTCATCGCTTATCTGTCTCGACAACTAAAGCAGCATGAGCAGAACTATCTGACCCATGATCTTGAATTAGCAGCCATAGTGTTGGCATTGAAGACATGGCGTCATTTTCTGATGGGTAATCGCTGTGAGATTTACTCAGATCATAAAAGCTTGAAGTATATTTTCACTCAGAAAGAACTGAAAATGAGGCAAAGGAGATGGATAGAGTTAATCAAGGATTATGACCTTGACATTCACTATCACCCCGGCAAAGCCAATGTGGTAACAGATGCTCTTAGCAGGTTGCCGTGTAGGCTAAATACCATGATCAAGGAGAAGCAACCAAGTTTGTATGAGGAGTTGGAGCAGTTCAGAACTAAGCTGGTTAGCAAAGGATTCTTAGCTAGCATTGAACTTCAACCCACATTAATCAGCCAAATCAAGGAAGCCTAGAAGGGAAATGAAAGTGTCGATGGAATCAAACGTCGTATTGGTACATGAAAGGTACCTGGATTCACCGAAGATGAAGAAGGAGTTCTGTGGTACAAAGGACGTATCTGTGTGCCAGCAGATTTGGAGCTAAAGCAGGTTATCATGCAGGAAGCTCATGATACTCTTTATTCTATCCACCCCGGAGGAACGAAGATGTATCAAGATTTGAAAGAGCAATTTTGGTGGCACAAGATGAAGAGAGAAATCGGAAGCTACATTGCTAAGTGTGACATCTGTCAAAGAGTCAAAGCAGAGCATTAGCGACCCGCAGGACTGTTGTAACCTTTGCGGATTCCGGAATGGAAATGGGATTCCATCGGAATGGACTTTATCACCGGATTGCCTACTTCTAGTAGGGGAAATGACTCAATCTGGGTCATTGTTGATAGACTGTCCAAGGTAGCTCACTTTATACCTATCAAGACAACTTACCAGAGTTCGAAGTTAGCAGAGCTGTATATTGCTAGAATTGTTAGTCTGCATGGAACCCCCAATACCATAGTATCAGATCGAGGAACCCAATTTACCTCGAGATTTTGGCAGAAAGTTCAGGAAGGATTAGGAACCAAGTTGAATTTCAGCACCGCTTATCACCCGCAAACTGATGGACAAACTGAGAGAGTCAACCAAATCCTAGAGGATATGTTGAGAGCTTGTGTGTTAGAATATGGATCAAAATTGGAAGACTGCCTGCCTTTCGCAGAATTCTCATATAACAACAGTTATCAAGCTAGTTTGTAGATGGCACCATTTGAGTTCCTATACGGAAGAAAGTGCCGCACCCCTTTGAATTGGTCGCAAGTAGGAGAGAGTCAGATCTTCGGACCCGACATTCTCAGAGAAGCCGAAGAAAAGGTGCACAAAGTCCGTGAGCACCTCAAGACCGCCCAGTCCATACAAAAGAGTTATGCTGACAAGAGAAGAAGAGACCTGCCCTTCAATATCGGAGATTTTGTATATCTCAAGGTTTCGCCATTAAAGGGAACACAACGCTTTAGTCTGAAAGGAAAGTTAGCCCCTAGATATATCGGGCCCTTCAAGATTCTGAACCATCGAGGAGAAGTATCGTATCAACTGGAACTGCCAGAGGAGATGTCAGCCATCCACAATGTGTTCCATATCTCGTTACTTTACAAATGCCTAGAAGTGCCGGAGAAGACTGAAGTTTTCAAGAACATCGATCACAGAGCTGTGGAGATCAACAAGGACCTGACGTATCGTGAAGTGCCCATCCATATCTTGGAAGAAGCCTACAGAACCACCAGAACCAGAAGTATCAAATTTCTCAAGATTCAATGGAGCAACCATAGCGAAGAGGAAGCCACTTGGGAGCGAGAAGATTACATGAGGACAGAGTTCCCAGATCTCTTCAGTTCCTAGTTTTCTTTCATAAATCTCGGGATGAGATTTTGTTTAAGGGGGGGAAGGTTTGTAACGTCCCAAAACTTTAATCCAAGTGATCAAGATCCAAATCATCAAAATTAGAGTTAACAAAAACTTTTCCATTTAAAAATATTAAAGCATTCATATGTGTGTGCATTTAAATTAGGAGTTGATTTGAATTGCCATGATTAAGTGATCCATTGCTTGTAAAATGATTCTTAGGTGAAATAAACATCATCTAGATCATTCCCAAACAAATCCCAAAGAAAAACAAATCAAAATGAATAAAATAAACAAATGGTCATTTGTGCCATTTTAACTACCATGCCTACTTTGGCTACTCCTAGAACTCAAAACCTAACAGAAACAAATATGGATCTTTGCACCCCTTGCTAGTACATGTAATGATGTACCAAGGCCCACCTTGTGATCTACCAAAAACTTTCAAACACTAATTTTAAATGGTAATTGAAAATTGAATGTAGTTCATATGAGAAGATCCCAACTATTCAAAAACCACTCAAATGAGCTCCATTTTAAAATCCCAAGAAACCACAGATGCTTAAGCATGTGCCTAGCAACTCCACCAAAAATCATCCAAAAATTCAAAACTTGAGTTCTTTCGGCCATTTCCACAAACACCTTGCAGACAGAACCAAACTTAGCCTAACTTATACTGTTTTGATCAAATCTTGTCGAGCAATTAGCGCCGCATTGATCACCCTTGTCTCCCCTGAGTCCAACCAAGTGATCACCGGCCTATCCCTAAGCCGTAGCAGTAGTGGAGCGCCGCCCCTTTTTGGTCACCGCCGGCCAGAAGAGGGGAATGCGCCACAGACCACGCCGCGCCATTCCAGCACCACCACTAGCTCCGCCTAACCCTACCGCCACTCCCTGCCCCTTCCCCAAGCCCAGACAGGCCCTGGACCACACCCCAGTGCCGCCGCCCATTCTCTCTGCGAGCTCGCTAGAGCACGCCAGAGCGCGATCGTCGCCAGCACGCAGCAGACCGCCACTTGACATAAAATCCTGCACGCTGCTCCGCCTCGACCCCAGCACTCTGCTAGACATGGCCGTGCACCGCGGCGCGACCCACAGTCGCCGTGCGCCACGTCGAGCACCGCCTCTGTCTCCTAGAGCGCGGGTTGCTCCCGAACAAATGCCACCGCCCCCTAGCCACGCATTAACGCTGTAGAGCATCGCTAGGAGGCATGCCACCATCCGCCTATGCTGCCCATGCCTCTAGCCGCCTGTATCCGTGTCACCGACAAGCTCACCGTCGTGCCATTCGGTCCCCTCGTCGCCCTATAAAAGGAGCCCTCCCCAGCACAAACTCCTCACACCACTCCACTCCCCTCTCGTCACTGATCCTTCCCCACCTCTCGCCGGAGCCGCTCGAGCCATAGTTCGCCGGAATTGCACCGGAGGAGCCCGCGGCAGAGGAGGAGAAGGTGCCGTCGATTCCGTCCACCGCAGCCCCTGCCACGACCTCGCCTGAGCTCGCCGTCGTCCACCAGTTCGTTTGCCCGCCTCGCCGCAGTAGCTGGAGCCCTGGTACGTCCCCGGTAGACCCCCGCTGGCTGTTTAGGGTTCGGTCTCGCCGGGCGAGTCCGTCGTCGATGACGACTGTGGACCGTTGATCTCTATTCTAATCGTACTGCCCAGATGGTCCCATACCGTTTCAGGTTTTAAGTCTCGCTGACAAGTGGGACTAGCCTTTCAGCCGCCCTCTGTGCCCCGGAGTGCCACTGGGCCGGCCCATTTCCTTTCCCACGCTAGCTCGTGACTTCAAATTTAGGTTTTTACTATTTTAGTTTGAATTCACTTTTATCCCTTAGTTCAAAAATCAATCTAGGAAGATTTACTGAACCAAATTGAGTGATTCAAATTTTTTTAGAAAGCTACTGAAAAGATCTATCCAAGCCCGTTGGATTTAATTCATTTAGAGTTAGAGATATCTCCTAGTAAAAATAACAAGACAGAAGCTTTTGCACATTCAAACATTTTTATAAAATCAACCATGATAGCTTTTGAGTTGATTCCAACTCTCAAAAATCACATTTAACCATACCTATCTGAATATGTAATAATATTAAGGTTTAAATGCAGTGACTTTGGACTAGTACCAAAATAATGCTATATAGGCATTTCTAGTCAGTTTAAATCATTAAATAATGAACTTAAACCAAAGTAAATATGAAACAACCCTTAAATCACATTCCCACATGTTAGAATATGTGGTGATGACATGTGTCCACATGATCCCATATTTCAAGTGGTGAATATTAAATCTTAGTTATTTTCAATGAGTAGAAATTACTTTTCTTAAATAAAAAGAATGAAACTAGTTAATAAAACCTTGTGATGCTTATGATGATAATAGATCATCCAATGTGTGCCTTAGAGTTCTAAGTAGACTAGTTAAGCATTGTTTGGTGATTGTGTACTCCGTATGTATTTATAGACGATAGTACCAGCCAAGCTTTCGAGGAGGAGGAGTTCTACCAAGAAGAGGAGGAAGAAAACTTCAAGCACTGCACTGCACAAGGCAAGCCATCATTAATAATGCAAGCTAACTCTTGCAAGTATAATGCTTAGCAAGCTAGAATTAAGCTAGATAATCTGAGCAAGATGCACTAGGCATGCTTGGTTATCCCACTTGACTAGTACCTACCCCAAGTCTTATTTCCAAGCTTTACTTTCTTTATTTTACCAAAGCCCCTTACTTGTTTTGAAGGTAGCATAAAAAGTATAAAACTTGACCTAGCTAGATAAGCTTAGATGTAATTCTATGGCATGAGATTGATCTCATGTTTCCACCTTAGTGAACACTCTTAACTTAGTAGCTTAGAGCTAGATCAAAACTTGAGTCACTTTAGATGGGAACACTTGGTGAAAATGAATTATGAAAACCTTGGAATGATGAGTCATTCTATTGAGATGTTTTGATATGTGTTGAGAAACACAAATGGTTTATGATGATGAAAATGTTGAGGCATGAGCCTTAACCCTTTTACAAAACTGATGGTTGGATTCGGATGCGATACCATTCCAAATTTACCATACAACCACAATACCTGAATTGGGTAAGGCTTAGCCGGAAGTTTATATGCATTAGTATTAGTTCCCTCACGGGAGAGGTTTGAGCTAAGGCTACCTCTCAATGTTTGTCCACCTATGCAGTGCCCAAGACGACAGATGGTCATGGTTGGGAGGCCATGCTCATAGGAGAGGTGCTTATACTAGGGTGTGTAAAGGAAAGGTTATGTTTGATTATCTGCATACTAAGTATGATGATTCATTGTTATCCCTGATAGATGTATCGAATCTTGTTATGAAAGTGTACCACCTCTGCAGAGTGTCAAACTATTCGAATAGCTGCATCCGCGGTTATGGACAGTTAGAGTGGCCAAACTCTTTCTTTGTTAGATGTTTTCAAAATAACTTATGAAATGAATGATGAATCTTGATTTGACCACAACAGAGTTGTGACAATGACACTAGCTTCCCAGCTTAAGTGATTCTAGAACTTTATTTTATCTTTCTTTGTTTCTAAACTCAGCTTAGGTTTCAGACTTAACTTTACAAATAAATTTAGAGTTAGCACTTTACACTAGAACTATCTTAATTATTAGTGGTAGTTTGCGAGTACTTAAAGAGTACTCATGGCTTTTGTCCCTGGTTAATCCTATGGCCAGACTATGAAGGAGACTACCAAGATGACGGTCAGCGGGACGGCTATGATAACTAGGACTATCTGCCTTCGTCAGCATTCCTGTGCCCCTGAAGATGGACCCCACCGCAACGCTTATTATTTATACCGCTGCTTGTTGTATTAAGACTGGATCGTGAGATCTTTATTTGTGTAAGACCTTATTTATGGTTTGTAATGGATGATGTACTGTGATATCCAATCTATAATGTCTCGCAAAAATGGTAATCCTGGGATTGCGATGTATGACATAACAGGCATCTAGGATTAAAATTCCGGGTGTTGACAAGTTGGTATCAGAGCCATCCTGACCATAGGAGACCTTAGTTAGAATGGACGTCCAACAAAAACTTAGTTTCAAAACCAAAGTGATTATTTATGAAAAACTATTTCCTCTCTTATCCTTGGGAATTCATTCTTTCTCAAAAATTCATGCTCCTCCAATTCTTACATTACTACCTAAAATTTGACACACTTGATCACTTCACTAACTTCCTCATCCTAAATTCTTGTAGATGGAGACTCAGTTCAGCAAGTTCTACCAATTGGGCAATGGAGGCTAGCTGATCTTCGGGAGGGATCTGGATTCACTGTCTGAGTTATTGGGACGCCCGCATCCGGAGTTTCTTGGAGCTCAACTTCCAGGACCCCCAGGAGGAGATTTACAGTGGCTAGTTACCGCCGATCTTCGAGGAAGCATAGAAGCACCAACATCCGGGAGAATCCAGTTCTCCATGAGAGAGAACAACTGGCTAGATGGATTAGCCAGGGCAATGCATGAAGCTCTCGCACGTCTGTGTGCCCTCAGTGTCAACCAAATCCAAGGAACCCGTTTTGCTCACTATGCAAGACGCGACTTCATGGGAATGCCGATGGAGATGCCGAGTCACCCGGAGCTGAAGCGTCAAGTGGAGAACCTTGACTTCCTGTTGTACGATTGCTAGAAGGAATTGGACAATGCTAGGGAGTTCGCCAACCAGAACTGTGCCATTGCCGCTCAGAAGGCCTAGACTTTCTCACTGCTTGTCAAGGACCGTCAGTCTCTTCGCCTCCAACGTGAGAAGAAGGATCGCACCATCACCCGTCTTTGCAAGAAGGTGTCTGACCTTGAGAAGACCGTCAAGGAGCAGGAAGCTCAGCTTGCAGCAAAGGAGGCAGAAGAGGAGGGTGAAGACATCTAGGGAGATATGGATTCTTACCTCAGCAATGATGATGACTTTCTGGAGGAGGATGCCATGGACTTCTACACTGACGATGAGGACTCCAACTTCATCGGCGATGAGTAGATGCATTAGAGCACTGTCGTAACATGAGATGTATCGGTCCCACTGTATCGTAGCTTGCAGAATGGTTCTTCAAACCATCTGTTTTCCTTTGTTGTTGTGGTGTGTGTTTGTATCATGTGCTTGTTTGAATGAATGAAATGGAGTTAGTTGCAAAATCTGAGTCAAACTCAAAGTTTTAGCTTTGAAACCAAAACCATGAACCTTAGAACTTTCCCTCTTACCCCTTTATCTACCTCAATCTTCAGATGACTCGTGGAAACCAAGGAGGGAGCAGCTCGTCGCAAGACCCAATGCTGCAGATCTTGCAGAATCTCATCGCAGACAGAGAAGCAAGCAGGGCAGAGTGCCAAGCTAATCTAGCAACATTGCAACAGATCGCCCAGATGGCTCTCAACAACCAAGGGAATTGAAATCAGGATCATCATGGATCCTAACTCAAAAACTTTCAAAATACCAATCCCCCAACCAGGCTGAAAACCCACTAGATGACGATGACTGGGTGTAGACCATGGAAAACAACTTGGAAGTATCAGGAGTTGATGACAACGAGAAAGTTCTCTTCGCCACCCACTACCTTCCAGGAGATGCAAGAGCTTGGTGGAGTAGCATCCGTAACATGAACCATGGTCAAGTGATGACATGGGAAGCCTTCAAAATCAAGTTCAGCCATACCCACGTGCCGGAGGGCTTAGTCACCAGAATGAGGGATGAATTCAGAGATTTGAAGCAAGGCAGAATGACTGTGGTAGAGTACCGTGACAGATTCTTGTCACTTGCAAGGTATGCACCTGATGAGATCAACATGGAGGCCAAGAAGAAGGAGAGATTCCTGAACGGACTGCATGATGAGATGCAGACTGTCCTTGTGAACATCCGCTTCGAGGAATCTCGAAGAGCTAGTCGACTCTGCCATTCAGATGGAAGGGAAGATTAACCAGGCAAACGACAACCGCAAACGTCGTATGATGCAGCAATCTGGATCCAGCAGTCACCAGAAGTACCGTCCCAACCCCTCACCAGGATATGCACCAAGGAAGAACCGATCCCCAATGCCTCGCCCAAGCTACCCCAACCGTAGCGGAGGCAATGTGAAGTTCGGAGGGAACAACCACAACTCCGACAACACCAACAATTTCAACTGTGCCCCTCCCAAGAGCAACAACAACAACAACAACAACAACAACACTGCACCCAGAACTGGCAGCAATGCTGTGCCTGTCACAGCAAAAGACAAGTCTCAGATAACTTGTTTCGAGTATGGAGTTAAGGGCCACTATTCCAATGAGTGTCCCAAGACAACTGCCGCCACTGCCAATGTGAATGCCCCAGCTCAACAGCAGCGTCGTGTTCAACCAGGGAGAAGATTTGCCCTAGGGAACCCTCACAACCGCAATGTTCGTCTCTTCCATATGAACGCCGAGGAAGCTCAAGAAGCGCCAGATGTAGTGCTGGGTATGTTTTCTGTCAACCCAGTTTTAGCAAGAGTATTGTTTGATTTGGGAGCATCGCATTCATTTGTCACCGAAGAATTTGCATGCACTAGTAAGATCCACCCAACTAACTTGAAGCATGTCATGATAGTTCAAATCCCCGGTTTAACTACAAAAGCTAGAAAAATTTGCAAAGCTATGCCTATCAGAATACATGGGATAGATTTTTATGCCAACCTAATCGTACTCAGAACCAAAGGATTGGAAGTAGTACTAGGTATGGACTGGATGTCAAGGCATAAAGGACTGATAGACTGTGCTAAGAAAGCCATCACCATGACCAGTAGCTCTGGAGTCACAATAGAGCATATATCTGAAACCTTACCCCGTCAGTTCAAGTGCAACAAGAGTCTAACCCTACCCACCATTGACCAAGTCCGAGTAGTCTGTGAATACCCCAACGTATTCCCAGATGAATTGCCAGGTATGCCCCGGATAGGGATATTGAGTTCATTATTGAACTAATCCCCGGAACCGGACCCAGAGACCCTATAGCATGAACCCCTCAGAGTTAGTAGAATTGAAGAAGCAGTTGGATGCCATGTTAGCAACAGGCTTGCAACCAAGCGCATCGCCATGGAGATCACCAGTGTTATTCGTCGACAAGAAAGATGGAGGCAACCGTTTGTGCACAGATTACAGGAAGTTAAATGACGTCACCATCAAGAACAAGTACCCCTTACCAAAGATAGAGGATCTATTTGATCAGTTGACCGGATCTCAGGTATTCTCAAAGATTGATCTTAGGACTGGTTATCACCAACTTAAGATTCGTGCAATGGATATTCCGAAGACCGCCTTTACTACTCGCTATGGTTTATACGAGTATACAGTTATGTCTTTTGGATTGACCAATGCCCCTGCTTATTTCATGAATCTCATGAATAAGATCTTTATGAATTTCCTAGATAAGTTTGTAGTTGTGTTTATCGACAATATCCTTATCTACTCCAAGTCAGAAGAAGAACATGAGCAACATCTGAGAATCATCCTAGAAACCCTGAGAGAGCATCGGTTATATGCCAAGTTCAGCAAATGTGAGTTTTGGCTGAAAGAAGTAGGATTCCTAGGACATATTGTGTCTGCCGGAGGAGTCTCTGTTGATCCCGACAAGCTCAAACATGTCGAAGAATGGGAAGCCCTAACCACTCAAACCCAAGTCCGTGCATTTCTCGGATTAGCGGGATATTACCGCAAGTTCGTAGAAGGATTCTCGAGCATCGCCAGACCCATGATCCAATTGCTGAAGAAAGACAAGAAGTTTGAATGGAATGACAAAAGTGAAGCCAGTTTCCAGGAGCTGAAGAAGAGATTGATATCAGCCCCAATACTGATCATGCCAGATATCAAGAAGCCATTTGATGTATATTGTGATGCATCCAAGATTGGTCTCGGATGTGTATTGATGCAAGAAGGAAAAGTCATCGCTTATCTGTCTCGACAACTAAAGCAGCATGAGCAGAACTATCTGACCCATGATCTTGAATTAGCAGCCATAGTGTTGGCATTGAAGACATGGCGTCATTTTCTGATGGGTAATCGCTGTGAGATTTACTCAGATCATAAAAGCTTGAAGTATATTTTCACTCAGAAAGAACTGAAAATGAGGCAAAGGAGATGGATAGAGTTAATCAAGGATTATGACCTTGACATTCACTATCACCCCGGCAAAGCCAATGTGGTAACAGATGCTCTTAGCAGGTTGCCGTGTAGGCTAAATACCATGATCAAGGAGAAGCAACCAAGTTTGTATGAGGAGTTGGAGCAGTTCAGAACTAAGCTGGTTAGCAAAGGATTCTTAGCTAGCATTGAACTTCAACCCACATTAATCAGCCAAATCAAGGAAGCCTAGAAGGGAAATGAAAGTGTCGATGGAATCAAACGTCGTATTGGTACATGAAAGGTACCTGGATTCACCGAAGATGAAGAAGGAGTTCTGTGGTACAAAGGACGTATCTGTGTGCCAGCAGATTTGGAGCTAAAGCAGGTTATCATGCAGGAAGCTCATGATACTCTTTATTCTATCCACCCCGGAGGAACGAAGATGTATCAAGATTTGAAAGAGCAATTTTGGTGGCACAAGATGAAGAGAGAAATCGGAAGCTACATTGCTAAGTGTGACATCTGTCAAAGAGTCAAAGCAGAGCATTAGCGACCCGCAGGACTGTTGTAACCTTTGCGGATTCCGGAATGGAAATGGGATTCCATCGGAATGGACTTTATCACCGGATTGCCTACTTCTAGTAGGGGAAATGACTCAATCTGGGTCATTGTTGATAGACTGTCCAAGGTAGCTCACTTTATACCTATCAAGACAACTTACCAGAGTTCGAAGTTAGCAGAGCTGTATATTGCTAGAATTGTTAGTCTGCATGGAACCCCCAATACCATAGTATCAGATCGAGGAACCCAATTTACCTCGAGATTTTGGCAGAAAGTTCAGGAAGGATTAGGAACCAAGTTGAATTTCAGCACCGCTTATCACCCGCAAACTGATGGACAAACTGAGAGAGTCAACCAAATCCTAGAGGATATGTTGAGAGCTTGTGTGTTAGAATATGGATCAAAATTGGAAGACTGCCTGCCTTTCGCAGAATTCTCATATAACAACAGTTATCAAGCTAGTTTGTAGATGGCACCATTTGAGTTCCTATACGGAAGAAAGTGCCGCACCCCTTTGAATTGGTCGCAAGTAGGAGAGAGTCAGATCTTCGGACCCGACATTCTCAGAGAAGCCGAAGAAAAGGTGCACAAAGTCCGTGAGCACCTCAAGACCGCCCAGTCCATACAAAAGAGTTATGCTGACAAGAGAAGAAGAGACCTGCCCTTCAATATCGGAGATTTTGTATATCTCAAGGTTTCGCCATTAAAGGGAACACAACGCTTTAGTCTGAAAGGAAAGTTAGCCCCTAGATATATCGGGCCCTTCAAGATTCTGAACCATCGAGGAGAAGTATCGTATCAACTGGAACTGCCAGAGGAGATGTCAGCCATCCACAATGTGTTCCATATCTCGTTACTTTACAAATGCCTAGAAGTGCCGGAGAAGACTGAAGTTTTCAAGAACATCGATCACAGAGCTGTGGAGATCAACAAGGACCTGACGTATCGTGAAGTGCCCATCCATATCTTGGAAGAAGCCTACAGAACCACCAGAACCAGAAGTATCAAATTTCTCAAGATTCAATGGAGCAACCATAGCGAAGAGGAAGCCACTTGGGAGCGAGAAGATTACATGAGGACAGAGTTCCCAGATCTCTTCAGTTCCTAGTTTTCTTTCATAAATCTCGGGATGAGATTTTGTTTAAGGGGGGGAAGGTTTGTAACGTCCCAAAACTTTAATCCAAGTGATCAAGATCCAAATCATCAAAATTAGAGTTAACAAAAACTTTTCCATTTAAAAATATTAAAGCATTCATATGTGTGTGCATTTAAATTAGGAGTTGATTTGAATTGCCATGATTAAGTGATCCATTGCTTGTAAAATGATTCTTAGGTGAAATAAACATCATCTAGATCATTCCCAAACAAATCCCAAAGAAAAACAAATCAAAATGAATAAAATAAACAAATGGTCATTTGTGCCATTTTAACTACCATGCCTACTTTGGCTACTCCTAGAACTCAAAACCTAACAGAAACAAATATGGATCTTTGCACCCCTTGCTAGTACATGTAATGATGTACCAAGGCCCACCTTGTGATCTACCAAAAACTTTCAAACACTAATTTTAAATGGTAATTGAAAATTGAATGTAGTTCATATGAGAAGATCCCAACTATTCAAAAACCACTCAAATGAGCTCCATTTTAAAATCCCAAGAAACCACAGATGCTTAAGCATGTGCCTAGCAACTCCACCAAAAATCATCCAAAAATTCAAAACTTGAGTTCTTTCGGCCATTTCCACAAACACCTTGCAGACAGAACCAAACTTAGCCTAACTTATACTGTTTTGATCAAATCTTGTCGAGCAATTAGCGCCGCATTGATCACCCTTGTCTCCCCTGAGTCCAACCAAGTGATCACCGGCCTATCCCTAAGCCGTAGCAGTAGTGGAGCGCCGCCCCTTTTTGGTCACCGCCGGCCAGAAGAGGGGAATGCGCCACAGACCACGCCGCGCCATTCCAGCACCACCACTAGCTCCGCCTAACCCTACCGCCACTCCCTGCCCCTTCCCCAAGCCCAGACAGGCCCTGGACCACACCCCAGTGCCGCCGCCCATTCTCTCTGCGAGCTCGCTAGAGCACGCCAGAGCGCGATCGTCGCCAGCACGCAGCAGACCGCCACTTGACATAAAATCCTGCACGCTGCTCCGCCTCGACCCCAGCACTCTGCTAGACATGGCCGTGCACCGCGGCGCGACCCACAGTCGCCGTGCGCCACGTCGAGCACCGCCTCTGTCTCCTAGAGCGCGGGTTGCTCCCGAACAAATGCCACCGCCCCCTAGCCACGCATTAACGCTGTAGAGCATCGCTAGGAGGCATGCCACCATCCGCCTATGCTGCCCATGCCTCTAGCCGCCTGTATCCGTGTCACCGACAAGCTCACCGTCGTGCCATTCGGTCCCCTCGTCGCCCTATAAAAGGAGCCCTCCCCAGCACAAACTCCTCACACCACTCCACTCCCCTCTCGTCACTGATCCTTCCCCACCTCTCGCCGGAGCCGCTCGAGCCATAGTTCGCCGGAATTGCACCGGAGGAGCCCGCGGCAGAGGAGGAGAAGGTGCCGTCGATTCCGTCCACCGCAGCCCCTGCCACGACCTCGCCTGAGCTCGCCGTCGTCCACCAGTTCGTTTGCCCGCCTCGCCGCAGTAGCTGGAGCCCTGGTACGTCCCCGGTAGACCCCCGCTGGCTGTTTAGGGTTCGGTCTCGCCGGGCGAGTCCGTCGTCGATGACGACTGTGGACCGTTGATCTCTATTCTAATCGTACTGCCCAGATGGTCCCATACCGTTTCAGGTTTTAAGTCTCGCTGACAAGTGGGACTAGCCTTTCAGCCGCCCTCTGTGCCCCGGAGTGCCACTGGGCCGGCCCATTTCCTTTCCCACGCTAGCTCGTGACTTCAAATTTAGGTTTTTACTATTTTAGTTTGAATTCACTTTTATCCCTTAGTTCAAAAATCAATCTAGGAAGATTTACTGAACCAAATTGAGTGATTCAAATTTTGTTAGAAAGCTACTGAAAAGATCTATCCAAGCCCGTTGGATTTAATTCATTTAGAGTTAGAGATATCTCCTAGTAAAAATAACAAGACAGAAGCTTTTGCACATTCAAACATTTTTATAAAATCAACCATGATAGCTTTTGAGTTGATTCCAACTCTCAAAAATCACATTTAACCATACCTATCTGAATATGTAATAATATTAAGGTTTAAATGCAGTGACTTTGGACTAGTACCAAAATAATGCTATATAGGCATTTCTAGTCAGTTTAAATCATTAAATAATGAACTTAAACCAAAGTAAATATGAAACAACCCTTAAATCACATTCCCACATGTTAGAATATGTGGTGATGACATGTGTCCACATGATCCCATATTTCAAGTGGTGAATATTAAATCTTAGTTATTTTCAATGAGTAGAAATTACTTTTCTTAAATAAAAAGAATGAAACTAGTTAATAAAACCTTGTGATGCTTATGATGATAATAGATCATCCAATGTGTGCCTTAGAGTTCTAAGTAGACTAGTTAAGCATTGTTTGGTGATTGTGTACTCCGTATGTATTTATAGACGATAGTACCAGCCAAGCTTTCGAGGAGGAGGAGTTCTACCAAGAAGAGGAGGAAGAAAACTTCAAGCACTGCACTGCACAAGGCAAGCCATCATTAATAATGCAAGCTAACTCTTGCAAGTATAATGCTTAGCAAGCTAGAATTAAGCTAGATAATCTGAGCAAGATGCACTAGGCATGCTTGGTTATCCCACTTGACTAGTACCTACCCCAAGTCTTATTTCCAAGCTTTACTTTCTTTATTTTACCAAAGCCCCTTACTTGTTTTGAAGGTAGCATAAAAAGTATAAAACTTGACCTAGCTAGATAAGCTTAGATGTAATTCTATGGCATGAGATTGATCTCATGTTTCCACCTTAGTGAACACTCTTAACTTAGTAGCTTAGAGCTAGATCAAAACTTGAGTCACTTTAGATGGGAACACTTGGTGAAAATGAATTATGAAAACCTTGGAATGATGAGTCATTCTATTGAGATGTTTTGATATGTGTTGAGAAACACAAATGGTTTATGATGATGAAAATGTTGAGGCATGAGCCTTAACCCTTTTACAAAACTGATGGTTGGATTCGGATGCGATACCATTCCAAATTTACCATACAACCACAATACCTGAATTGGGTAAGGCTTAGCCGGAAGTTTATATGCATTAGTATTAGTTCCCTCACGGGAGAGGTTTGAGCTAAGGCTACCTCTCAATGTTTGTCCACCTATGCAGTGCCCAAGACGACAGATGGTCATGGTTGGGAGGCCATGCTCATAGGAGAGGTGCTTATACTAGGGTGTGTAAAGGAAAGGTTATGTTTGATTATCTGCATACTAAGTATGATGATTCATTGTTATCCCTGATAGATGTATCGAATCTTGTTATGAAAGTGTACCACCTCTGCAGAGTGTCAAACTATTCGAATAGCTGCATCCGCGGTTATGGACAGTTAGAGTGGCCAAACTCTTTCTTTGTTAGATGTTTTCAAAATAACTTATGAAATGAATGATGAATCTTGATTTGACCACAACAGAGTTGTGACAATGACACTAGCTTCCCAGCTTAAGTGATTCTAGAACTTTATTTTATCTTTCTTTGTTTCTAAACTCAGCTTAGGTTTCAGACTTAACTTTACAAATAAATTTAGAGTTAGCACTTTACACTAGAACTATCTTAATTATTAGTGGTAGTTTGCGAGTACTTAAAGAGTACTCATGGCTTTTGTCCCTGGTTAATCCTATGGCCAGACTATGAAGGAGACTACCAAGATGACGGTCAGCGGGACGGCTATGATAACTAGGACTATCTGCCTTCGTCAGCATTCCTGTGCCCCTGAAGATGGACCCCACCGCAACGCTTATTATTTATACCGCTGCTTGTTGTATTAAGACTGGATCGTGAGATCTTTATTTGTGTAAGACCTTATTTATGGTTTGTAATGGATGATGTACTGTGATATCCAATCTATAATGTCTCGCAAAAATGGTAATCCTGGGATTGCGATGTATGACATAACAGGCATCTAGGATTAAAATTCCGGGTGTTGACAAGTTGGTATCAGAGCCATCCTGACCATAGGAGACCTTAGTTAGAATGGACGTCCAACAAAAACTTAGTTTCAAAACCAAAGTGATTATTTATGAAAAACTATTTCCTCTCTTATCCTTGGGAATTCATTCTTTCTCAAAAATTCATGCTCCTCCAATTCTTACATTACTACCTAAAATTTGACACACTTGATCACTTCACTAACTTCCTCATCCTAAATTCTTGTAGATGGAGACTCAGTTCAGCAAGTTCTACCAATTGGGCAATGGAGGCTAGCTGATCTTCGGGAGGGATCTGGATTCACTGTCTGAGTTATTGGGACGCCCGCATCCGGAGTTTCTTGGAGCTCAACTTCCAGGACCCCCAGGAGGAGATTTACAGTGGCTAGTTACCGCCGATCTTCGAGGAAGCATAGAAGCACCAACATCCGGGAGAATCCAGTTCTCCGTGAGAGAGAATCCAGTTTTCTCCCTAGTAGCAACAACACATCTAGTACCTTAGAGATTTCTATCACTTCCCCAGATTACCAGAGGCATGAACCCACTATCGAGCATAAATACTAACTCTTGGAGTTGCTAGCATCTACTTGGCCAAGATAGCTACTAACAACGGAAAGCATGCAAGATCACAAATAACAAAGACATGATAGAATCAATAATCAATCTGAAATAGCATCTCAATATCCATCGGATCCCCGCAAACACAACATGTATGATTACAAATAGATGATCTTGATCATGAACGGAGATCACAAGATGTAAACATAAAAGCACAAAGGAGGAGAACCAGCCATCTAGCTACTACATGGATCCGTAGTCCAAGGATGAACTACTCACGCATCACACCAGAGGCTTGCATGGTGATGAAGAAGGCCTCCAGGGTGAATTCCCCTCTCTAGCAGGGTGCTGGGAAGAGCTTCAGATCCCTCCCGATCTAGGTATGGAGATGACAGCGGCTACAAACTCTTTCGTGGATTTTTGATCAGGTACTTAGGGTTTTCGTCCCAAGGGCATCTTATAGGCGGAAGGAGAGGCCGAGGGGGTGCCTGGGCTGGCCACGCCACCCCCTGGCGCGGCCAAGCCTGGCCTGCACGGCCAGGTGGTGTGGTGGCCCCCTAGCTCCTCTCCGTCTCGTATTCTGGCATCTGATAACTTCCAGAAAAATAGGCACTTTGGCTTTTGTCCCGTCCAATTCCGAGAATATTCATTTTCTGACTTTCCTAGAAACAAAAACAGCAGAAAACAGGCAGCTGGCACTGTGGCTCTTGTTAATAGGTTAGTCCAAGAAATCATATGAAAAGTACTCCAAAGTGTGGACAAAACACAAGAAAGTGGATAAACCAAGCATGGAACATCAAAAATTATAGATACATTTGCAATGTATCAGTTGTGCAGGTACTTCAAGGCTCTATATGCTAAAGTTATAGATGTCAGGGAAATTGGGAGGTGGGAAGCTGAGATTTGAGAAATTCTGTGCAAACTGGAAGTGATCTTCTGTGGCATCCCGCTAAAAACCACTACTAGAAAATCACGTGTTATTCTTAGTTTGTGCATTGCATCCTCATGACAACATGCTCATGTCATCATGCCACATTGCATTTGAGCATTGTCATGTCATCATGCATAAGTTCGTCAAAAACTATTTTCGAAAAGCCTATATTTGTTTTCTATATATCCCCTATCTTTATTTCAAATTAGAACCCCGGTCTCTTCCGGATATTTTTATTTGTCTAAAAACAGATTACAAAAGCCTTTTAAATAAATAAATAAAATTTATATTATTTTTGGGAGGCAGCCAGCCAGGCCCAAAAGCCCAGCCGGCCACCTCCAACAAAACCCTAGCTACCCAACTGAAACCAAACACTAACCTAGACCTAACCCTAGTCCACCTACCCAGTACCACATCCCTCCACCCCGCCGCCACTCCCCAGCCGCAACACACTACGCACGCATCAGCTTTGCACCAACATGCCAACACACGCGCGGCCCAGCCTCGCGTTGACCCGGCCCCACCCGCGGACCCAGCCACCCCACGTGCAGACCGCGTACCGCCCATGTACCCCGCTCCTCCTCGCTTCCTCCCAATGCAATCCCCAACCACCCCGTCGCTTGCACATTCTCTGACCCCGCGAGCGCTGCCTCCCTCGCTCCATCCCAGGCGCCGCCGCCGCCTCCTCCTGGCCACGACCCTCACCAGGTCGTCGCCTCGCCTACCTCCCGATCCCCTCCCCTGTTGCTTGCCACCAACCACCACCGGGCGCCCCATCTCCTCCTCCTGTCGATCCCCTCCTCACCGGCGCTCGACCTCACGCCCTAGCCCTGCCGCCCTAGAGCCCGACCACCGTCGCTCGGCTTCCCCATTCCAAGGTCGACGCGTGACCTCGCCCTCGTCCATGGACACCGCCGCCCGCGAGTCCTCTCTGCACCGCTGGCCTCTGCCTCCGTTGTGGTCGCCCCGCGACCCTGAGCATCTGCATCTGTGTCACTGCCCTCTGCTTCTGCTGAGATCGTCCACCACCATCGTCCTTCTGACCGGCGAGCCCCAGGCACACGGATTCCGCCGTTTCCCGGCAGCCCCGCTTGGTCCCGACCCAGAACCGACCCGCGTCACCGCTAGCTGGAGACCGCCTCCTGGGCCTCGCCATCGACCCGGCACCACTGCTCAAGCCGCCTCTGCCTCCACCGATGTCGCGCTCCCGGTTAGCCTCGTCGTCCCTCGCTGTCGCTTCTGTCCGTTTGTGACCCAGCGTGTTCGCTGCTGGTTGCCAACAGTGCAATGTGGTGGTGTGCTATGGATGATTTGAAGTGGTGTGTGTAATCTCGTAGGAAATGTTGGTGTGGTGATGTGTGACATGAAGTCTGTGGTGGCCCCTAATGAACCACCCGATGACTCATGCGAGAAGCTGAAACCAATTGTCATTAGAAGAACCATCGGCAAGATCTTCTACAAGGACCCCAAGATATTCGGCACGAAACTTCATGATCTCCTTCATCGTGGACCTCGAGTAACCCCGACACCCGAGAACCTCAACAAATGACGCCAAGGTCTACATCATGGAACGCCATGCTCTTCTTCACAGACACCAAGTTCGCCAAGGCCTCGAACCCCGACCCCGGAAACCGAAAACCGTGGAACACCGAGCTCATCCTCCCGAAGCCGGAAGTCGCCAAGAATCGTTCCCGGACCCGAGACCAATCTGGAGCGCCAAGGCCATCAACATGGAATCGACAAGATCATCACGGAACCCCAAGATCTACTTCGCAGGGAGCGGAACGCCGAGTTCTCCACCTTGAACGCCATGACTGCCTACCCAGACCCGAAGACCACCGGTACCCAATCCATTCAAGTTTGCATCGACGGCAAGATTGACCGCTTGGAACCCAAGTTCTCCATCTTGTATCCGAACCTCGCCGTCCCCGTCAACCCTGAGACCAGACCCCGAACCCCCGGAACCCAAGATCTCCCGAACCCAGATGTGTGAACCTTTTCCCAAGCCCTATTTTATAAATGCTATATGTAAAATCTCATGTATTTAAATTTTCATGCTTGCATGCATATTTGGGTGTTTGGGGCCATTTCGGCAATTCAACTAAATTAAATATGGAGTCTATATGCGGACTATTTTAGTCTTATATTGACTCCATTTAAATTTGCATAGTAAACCGGTGCCATGATTGCCTTCTTAATTCCACATTTAAATTGCGGGGTATTTAAATAACTTGAACCTTCTAATTAAATGTCGGAACCCTAGTTCCGCTTAATATTGCCTAGTCGCATTGCATCTGTGCCATGTCATACATCACATGCATCATGCCTGATCTTGTGTCATAGTATTAAATAGTGCATCCGGTGTTTCTTTTAGTGTTTTGGTTCTTCGCGGATTAGGCCGATGAGTGGATGCGAGTATCGAAAAGTTCTTCGGCTAATGTACCTTCGGCAGTGTTTTCCAGGCGAGCAATCCCCCCTTTCTACCTATTTTGTGTTTATAGTCTTCACTTCCTCCTGTTGTCCTATTGCTATCCGTGTTACGATGCTTTAGTTTCCGTCCACCATTTATATTCCTTCCAGCCTCTATATTGCCTTTGACACATCCTATTGCCTGTTGATTGATAGACAGTCGGCCTTGCGAGTCGTAGTTGCTTGCTCAGGTGCTGCTTGGCGTCGTGTCGTTCTGCCGTTGATAGAAGGTTGGCACATGCTTAATGGTGGTGAAGCTTAACGGTGGAGATGATCATGGCTTACATTATAACTTGTTAATTAAAATGCTGAAAATAGATATAATGCAGAGGCACCGGTGGGTAATAGTCAATATTTGGTTTTTAACCGCCCACTTGTGTCCAGCTAGGACCCGAGTTCTTGACACCTGTTCCAAGATCGAGCGTGCTAACCACATGTGGGTGTGTGGGCACCCCATCGGCTTACTACCTGATTTCAAAGTACGGTGCTGGGGGCCACAAAGTAGTTTGGGGCTTTATTATTATCCTGTACTTATGCCATGCTTTACTGCTTTAATTACGAGGAGCACCTATACTGTTTAGGAACAAATGTGGAATGTTTTTGCGGTATCGACAATCCCAATCACACTTTCGGGTTCCCAGTCGTTTACAGCCATTGACACAAACCCTGGGTCCGTCCCGGAGCCGGCCGACTTCGTTGCGGGTAGCTTAGTGGGGTGGCCCCCATGTACATACTTTGGGTCTGGGAAACGTCGTGTCCGAGGCCTCGTCGCATAACGTTGGGTGTATGTTCAGGATCTTCCTCATATTTGGATCTGACAACAAGGGTTGAAGTGCGTGTGGATACTTTGGTGCACCCCTGCAGGGTTAAATCTTTTCGAAAATCCGTGTCCGCGGTTATGGATGACTTGGAGCACAATTTCTCGATCATAGACAACTATAACTGGAGAATTGTAGTTATAATATGACTTGTATCTGATATGACTAGTAAGTTGGACAACCACCATGGAATGAATGAATAAAACTACCAACCGTGTGGGTTTCCTCGGCATGACTTCCTCGTCTGGTCTCGAGGGGGAAATACCAGGATGGGTATGTTTGGTGGTAGTATCAGGTTGGTCTCGAATAGGTCTCTCTTATCCCTCTCTAATAGCCGACAGTTGTATTGAGTCTCTATAGGTTGTTTAGTGCATGCTTCGCTGCCGCTTCAGTCCACCATACCTATGTAGGCGAGAGCCGCCGAATTCTAGCCTCGCCGTGTACTGGCCTTAGTACTGACGCTCCTCTTTTTCCTTTGCCCTTTATTGGCACCCCTTTTGTTTTAGCAGGTTTGAGATCAACGTCGTTAGCAGGGTTACCCTTCCGGCTTAGCCTGGGCAGGGTTATGGACGACATTGGTTATTCTTTAGGGCACTTAGCCCCATTTGCATCTTATCCGTACTCGGATGTTGTATCGTTTTCGAGGTGATTTGGATCTTTGTACTGTATATCTTTATCCTTGACTCGATGAGTCGTTGTTGTATATATATGTTCTGTGGGTCCCATCGTGGACTATTGTGTAATGATATTACTTCGTATTCCACCCGCACGCAAGTGCCTGGTGGGCGTCCTTGAATCGTTTCTATGCGGGTTTGGCGGAAAACGCTGAAATCTGCATAAGGCCAATTCGAGGGTGTTACAAAGTGGTATCAGAGCTCATCAGTTGCGATACCCCACTAGTCTAGCCTGTAGGATAACCTAGCTAACGGACGTTGTAGAGTGTCAAACTATTTTTGAAAATCGGTTGGATAGATCTGATTAGGTCTGCTTTTACTCCTTACCCCTCTGCTGTTCTCCTCTTACCTCTGCGTGTTTGGATTCTACTCTCTTATCTTTTCTCCGAGTCCAGGAATTCTCGTGGTCGGGTTTCCGTCGTACCTTTAGGGTTTCGCTTCCTCCTTTGGCAACGGTGTTTCTACCTCCGGACTTCATGCTATCTGAGTGATCCTTTATCTGTGGTACCATTCTTTGTTCCTTGTTTGTGCCTTCCGGTGTTTTCCGACGCGACGACATCATCTACGCCAGATCCGATGCAGAGCCTGCATCACTCCTTTGTTCCAAACCTCGCTTGTCGAGATCTTCAGTCTGATTCCGAGAATGGTTGCATGCTTTTCTACTGATTGTGCGGAGTAATAGTTTGGGTGCGTGATGGATTGGCCCCCATGCCGACTACTCAATCTATTTGCTCTCGTACATTGTAGTGGATGAGAATGCACCGGTTCTCTCTTTCTATTGAAGTTAGAGGTGGCTTTATTTGTGGATACCTTTACCTTCGTCCTTTGTTTCCCGGAGTGTTCTCTCGACGATCACGGACAACGACCTCTTCTTAGTGGTCTCGTGAGCATCTACACGAAGCGAGAAGATTCAGATCGCCGACCTTCTTCCCGGTACCATGAGGCGGATCTCGAGGGCGAGATCCATTGTTAGTGGTGTTGAATTGTGGCATCCCGCTAAAAACCACTACTAGAAAATCACGTGTTATTCTTACTTTGTGCATTACATCCTCATGACAACATGCTCATGTCATCATGCCACATTGCATTTGAGCATCGTCATGTCATCATGCATAAGTTCGTCAAAAACTATTTTCGAAAAGCCTATATTTGTTTTCTATATATCCCTGTCTTTATTTCAAATTAAAACCCCGGTCTCTTCTGGATATTTTTATTTGTCTAAAAACAGATTACAAAAGCCTTTTAAATAAATAAATAAAATTTATATTATTTTTGGGAGGCAGCCAGCTAGGCCCAAAAGCCTAGCTGGCCACCTCCAACAAAACCCTAGCTACCCAACCGAAACCAAACACTAACCTAGACCTAACCCTAGTCCACCTACCCAGTACCACATACCTCCACCCCGTCGCCACTCCCCAGCCGCAACACACTACGCACGCATCAGCTTTGCACCGACACGCCAACGCGCACGTGGCCCAGCCTCGCGTTGACCCGGCCCACCCGCGGACCCAGCCACCCCACGTGCAGACCGCGTACCGCCCACGTGCCCCGCTCCTCCTCACTTCCTCCCGATGCAATCCCCAACCACCCCGTCGCTCGCACATTCTCTGACCCCGCGAGCGCCGCCTCCCTCTCTCCATCCTAGGCGCCGCCGCTGCCTCCTCCTGGCCGCGACCCTCACCAGGTCATCGCCTCGCCTACCACCCGATCCCCTCCCCTGTTGCTTGCCACCAACCAGCGCCGGGCGCCCCATCTCCTTCTCCTGTCGATCCCCTCCTTGCCGGCGCTCGACCTCGCGCCCTGGCCCTGCCGCCCTAGAGCCCGTCCACCGTCGCTCGGCTTCCCCGTTCCAAGGTCGACGCGTGACCTCGCCCTCGTCCATGGACACCGCCGCCCGCGAGTCCTCTCTGCACCACTGGCCTCTGCCTCCGCTGTGGTCGCCCCGCAACCCTGAGCATCTTCATCAGCGCCACCGCCCTCTGCTTCTGCTGAGATCGTCCACCGCCGTCGTCCTTCCGACCGGCGAGCCCCAGGCACGCGGATTCCGCCGTTTCCCGGCAGCCCCGCTTGGTCCCGACCAAGAACCGACCCGCATCACACTGATACGTCCATTTTGCATCACTATTCTATGTCTTAATTCACTATTATTCATTGATATATTTCATATTGAGAGGTGATACTTATCTTATTTCATCTGTTTTTGCATGGTTGATGACTTTTGGAGCATGGACCACTGCAGTCAGGATTCTGATGGAAAAGGTGTTGTTTGGAGGCAAAATTCGTGAAGATCAGAAAATCCGGGAAAATATACGGAAAATTCTATTTTTCCAGAAGACTCAAGATGCCAGAAGATGGAGTGGAGGTGGGCCACAGGGGGCCCACACCACCCCATGGTGCGGGCAGGCCTAGGCCGCGCCAGGGAGTGGTGTGGCCACCCTGGCCCACTCCAGCCTCTCCCCTCCGGCGTATATCTTCCTCCCAAAACCCTAAGACTCGGGGAGCGACCACAGAAAGATTCCGCCGCCTCTGCGGGGCGCAAAACACTGAGAGAGCAAGATCTCTCCGGCAAACAGATTTCTGCCGGGGGAATTCTTTCCCAGAGAGGGGAGATCGTCGCCATCAACACCACCATCAAGCTGGACTTCATCGGGATCATCATCATCATCATCCCCACCATCATCATCATCAGCACCCTCATCACCATGTCCATATTGCTATAACAATTGGTTGAATCTTGCATTAGTTCATAGGGGAAACTTTCCTGGTGTTGATTACTCTTTGTAGTTGATGCTATTGAGTGAACCGCTGAATTATTGTTTATGTTCAGATTGTTATACATCATTATTCCATCTCTGATCATGATCAATATGATGTCTTGTGAGTAGTTCGTTTTGTTCTTGAGGACATGGGAGAAGTCTTGTTGTTAGTAGTGGAGTTGTGTTGATAAAGATTCAATAGATTGTTATTTAAGTTGTGGTGTACTTCTTCTAGTGGTGTCATGTGAACGTCGACTACATGACACTTCACCTATATGGTCCTAGGGGAATGCATTGTGTATTTGGCTACTAATCGTAGGGGTTGCTGGAGTGACAGAAACCTGAACCCCCGTTAGGAAACCATTGCACAAGGGACGTAAGGGTCTTAGAGTTTAAAGTTGTGGTTAGGTTTTACCTTAATTACTTTCTTGTACTTACGTATGTTTGCAAGGGGGTTTAATCACAAGTATGTATTAAGTCTTGGATGGGACGGTACGTTAGCACAGGTTCACCCACACAACACTTAGCAAGCTAGAGAAGATTAATCGACTATATGAAGCGAAATCACTTGACAGTCTTCCCATGTGTCCTCGAGAACATTTGGTCATCTATAGAAATACAATCGGCTTGTCCTTTGCTGCATAAAGTATTGGGCCACTTGCTGCATTCATTCTTACTGTCTTTTATTTACTCGTACTTTGTTTACTTGCTTTATTGAAAACCCCTAAAAATCCATTTGCTAAGTATTTGCAGAGAATTCCTGATCCATACCACTAGCCAGCACCTTCTGCTCCTCGTTGGGTTCGACACTCTTACTTATCGAAAATACTGCGATACACCCCTATACTTGTGGGTCATCACACCGCCAGCTGGAGACCGCCTCCTGGGCCTCGCCATTGACCCGACACCCCTGCTCAAGCCGCCTCTGCCTCCACCGATGTCGCGCTCCCGGTTAGCCTCGGCGTCGCTTCTGTCCGTTTGTGACCTAGCGTGTTCGCTGCTGCTTGCTAAGGTAGTAGATAAGCCACCACCTGCTGAGAAAGATGTTTTCAAAATACCTACAAGAATTATTGATCGTGTTATGGATAACTACTATGTTGGGGATGGAACTGTCCATCCCGGTGATCATTTACTCTTTATACACGAATTATGCAGGTTGTTCAAGTGTGCAGGTATTACTACATATCAAGTTAAGAAGAAGTTATTCTCATTATCACTGAAAGGAAGAGCTGAGGAATGGTATAAGCTGCTGAAGAATGGTCAAGCTCTGGAATGGGAGGAAATAGTGCCTCTCTTTTATTCAAGGTTTTATCCTCCTAGTGAGATTCATAAAGATCAGAATCAAATATACAACTTTTGGCCTCTTGATGGAGAGAGTACAGCTCAAGCTTGGGGGAGATTGAAGTTACTAATGCTCAAATGTCCCATTCATGAGTTCCCCAACAATATCATTATCAACAAATTTTATGCAAGGCTCCCTCTACATGATAAGGATTTATTGGATGCTTCTTGTGCTGGATCATTCACTCGCATGGAAGAAGAAGTTAAATGAGACCTTCTAGATCGTATTCAAGACAATGCTGAAGCTTGGGAGAATGACAAAGGTACAAAGTCAGGTATAAATTATGATTATGAATGCATTGAATCTTTTATGGGAACTGATGACTTTCAAAATATTAGTAATCTTTATGGTCTTGATTTGCAAGTTATTACGAATTGCTTTAGAGCTTTTGCTTCCTATATCGAAATTCCAAAAACGGGATGGAACAAGTACCATGCACCTTACAAAGATATTGTAGACTATGCTCCATTTGGAAGTGGTGAGTATTGCATTATTGATCCCATCTTACCCGAGCCTTATATCGAGAAGATTCCATTTCCCGAAAAGGTAAAGGACCATCCTATGATAACTAATGTAATCACCAAAAGTGAAAAAAGAACTGTAAAACCTGATGAACAAATAAACATTGAACCTGTGGTAGCAATTGTGAAAGACCTTGTCACTAAAAGCGTAGAAGATGGGCACATAGTCTTTTGTGAGGATGCTTCTAATATTGTTTCACATCCCAATAGGTCTAAAAAGGCTAGTGTTCCTGTGCTTTCTGTTAGAATAGGTGATCATTGCTATTATGGTTTATGTGATATTGGTGCAAGTTCTAGTGCTATTCCTTATGAACTTTACAGAGAAATTATGCATGAAATCAGTCCTTGCAAGTTGGAGGAGATTCATGTGGTTATTCACCTTGCTAATAGAGAGACCATCTATCCAATTGGTATTGTTCGAGACGTGGAAGTTCTTTGTGGTAAGATTAAGTACCCTGCTAATTTTCTAGTACTTGGTTCAGCCGCTAGTAAAACTTATCCTATCATTTTTGGTAGACCTTTCTTGAGTACTTGTGGAGCTATTATTGATTGCAAGAGGGAGAAAATCTTAACTAAGTTTTATGGGGAATCCTATGAGTTTATTTTTTCGAAATTTGCTAAAGAACCTTGCGAAGAGGAAACCCATAATGAGGATTTTAGGGTTGAACAACTTGCTTCTATTTCTCTTGCTCCTAACAATGCTTTGCAGCAATTTATGGAAGAACATGAAAGTGAAATCTTCATGGAAGAAAGGAATGAGATTGACATGATTCTCTGTGATCAACCAGTGATGCTTAAGCACGACTTGCCGGTAGAAGACTTGGGGTACCACGATGCCACCTAAAAAGGATCCGGTCTTCGATCTAAAACCTCTCCCTGATGATCTTAAATATGCTTTTATTGATGATAAAAATATATATCCTCTTATTATTAGTGCTAAACTTTCAGGGGAGGAAGAATAAAGATTATTGGAAGTTTTGAAGAAACACCGAGGAGCTATGGGCTATACTCTGGATGATTTGAAAGGGATTTCACCTACTATATGTCAGCATTCTATCAACATAGAACCAGATGCGAAGCCAGTAGTGGAGCATCAACGACGTTTAAATCCTAAGATGAAGGAAGTGGTAAGGAATGAGGTATTGAAACTCCTTGATGCTGGTATTATTTACCCTATTGCTGATAGTGAATGGGTTAGTCCTGTTCATTGTGTTCCTAAAAAGGGAGGTATTACCGTTGTCCCTAATGACAACGATGATCTTATTCCTCAAAGGATAGTAGTAGGCTATAGGATGTGCATCGATTTTAGGAAAGTCAATAAAGTTACTAAGAAAGACCACTACCCGCTTCCTTTTATTGATCAAATGTGTGAAAGATTGTCTAAAAAGACCCATTTTTGTTTTCTTGATGGTTATTCTGGTTTCTCTCAAATTGTTGTTAAACAACAAGATCAAGAAAAAACTACTTTTACTTGCCCTTATGGAACTTATGCTTATAGACGTATGCCTTTTGGTTTATGTAATGCTCCTCCTACTTTCCAAAGGTGCATGTCTGCTATATTTCATGGCTTTTGTGAGGAAATTGTAGAAGTGTTCATGGATGACTTTTCTGTCTACGGAACTTCTTTTGATAATTGTCTGCACAACCTTGATAAAGTTTTGCAGAGATGTGAAGAAACTAATCTTGTTCTTAATTGGGAGAAATGCCACTTCATGGTTAACGAAGGGATTGCTCTTGGGCATAAAGTTTCTGAAAGAGGCATAGAAGTTGATAGATCTAAGGTTGAGGCAATTGAGAAGATGCCATGCCCAAGAGACATCAAAGGTATTCGTAGTATCCTTGGTCATGCTGGTTTCTATAGAAGGTTTATTAAAGACTTTTCTAGGATATCAAAACCCCTTACTAATCTTCTTCAAAAAGATGTACCCTTCGTTTTTGATGATGATTGTAAGGAAGCTTTTGAAACTCTTAAGAAAGCTTTAACTATAGCTCCTATTGTTCAACCACCTGATTGGAGTTTACCCTTTGAAATAATGTGTGATGCTAGTGATTTTGCTGTAGGTGCTGTCCTTGGGCAACGTATTGATAAAAAGCTAAACGTTATCCATTATGTTAGTAAGACTCTAGACGCTGCTCAAAGGAATTATGCTACTACTGAAAAGGAATTTCTAGTTGTTGTCTTTGCTTGTGATAAGTTTAGGCCCTATATTGTGGACTCAAAAGTAACTATTCATACTGATCATGCTGCTATTAAATATCTTATGACAACGAAGGACGCTAAGCCTAGGCTTATTAGATGGGTACTGCTTTTACAAGAGTTTGATCTACATATAGTAGATAGAAAGGGTGCTGAAAATCCTGTAGCTGATAATTTATCTCGCTTGGAAAACATCTCTTTTGATCCTATGCCTGTTAATGATAGTTTTCCAAATGAGCAATTAGCCGCAGTAGGGGTGAACTCGCGAGGAAGCCCTTGGTATGCTGATTATGCTAACTTTATTGTCTCCAAGTATTTGCCTCCAACTTTTATAGCTCAGCAAAGAAGAAAGTTCTTTTATGGTTTGAGGCATTATTTTTGGGATGACCCACACTTATACAAAGAAGGGGTTGATGGTATTATGCGAAGATGTGTTCCAGAGTATGAACAAAAAGAGATATTGCGTAAATGTCACGGGAGCGCCTATGGAGGACATCATGCAGGAGATAGAACTGCACGAAAGGTATTACAATCAGGTTTCTACTGGCCTACCCTTTTTAAAGATGCAATAAAAAAAATTTATCTTGTGATGAATGTCAGCGTGTTGGTAATATTTCTAGATGCAATGAAATGCCTATGAATTACTCTCTAGTTATTGAACCTTTTGATTGTTGGGGATTCAACTTTATGGGTCCTTTCCCTCCTTCGAAGGGTTACACTAATATTCTTGTTGCCATTGATTATGTTACTGAGTGGGTAGAAGCCATTCCTATGAAAAGTGCTGACGAGGAAACCTCTCTAAAAATGCTTAAGGATGTTATCTTTCCTAGGTTTGGAGTGGCTAGGTATCTCATGACTGATGGGGGTTCTCATTTCATTCATGGCGGTTTTAGGAAGACCCTCGCTAAGTATGATGTTAATCATAGGATTGCTTCAGCTTATCACCCCCAAACTAGCAGGCAAGTAGAGTTATCAAATAGAGAAATTAAATCTATCTTGCAAAAGACTGTTAATAGGTCTAGAAAAACTTGGTTAAGAAGTTGAATGATGCTTTATGGGCTTGTAGAACTGCTTATAAGAATCCCATGGGAATGTGTCCTTATAAAATGGTTTATGGGAAAGCTTGCCACTTACCCTTAGAATTAGAACACAAAGCTTACTGGGCAGTGAAAGAACTAAATAGAGATTGTAAGCTAGCTGGTGAGAAAAGACTTTTTGACTTAAGCTCTTTAGATGAATGGAGGAGTGAAGCCTATGAGAATGCTAGGCTCTTTAAAGAAAAAGTTAAAAGATGGCATGACAAGCGAATACTTAAGAGAGAATTTCATGTTGGTGAGAAAGTTCTATTGTATAGGTCTCGTCTCAGATTTTTTGCAAGTAAGCTACTATCAAAATGGGGAGGACCTTTCATCATTGAAGAAGTATACCATTCAGGAGCAATAAAAATTTCTTCTCTAAAAGATAATACTACACAAGTAGTAAATGGACAGCGACTCAAACACTATATTGCTAGAGATTCTTACAATGAAGATGTTGATGCCTTTCAAGTTATAACTCCAGAGAAATTCATCGAGGACCAAATTTAGAGACCTGTAGAGTCCATTTCCAACTAGGTAACAGTTCTGGTAAGAAAAGTTCCGCGAAAATACAATCCAACTATATTTTTGCAGTTTTCAGTAAATATGGAAATCTATGAAGCGAAAAAGGGACGGAAACGGAGCCAGGTGGCCCACACCACCCCATGGCGCGGGCCCACCCCTGGCCGCGCCTATTGGAGATATGCCCAAGAGGCAATAATAAAGTGGTTATTATTATATCTTTATGTTTATGATAAATGTTTACATCCCATGCTATAATTGTATTAACCGGAAACATTAATACTTGTGTGTTTTGTAAACATAAAAGAGTCCCTAGTAAGCCTCTTGTTAAACTAGCTTGTTGATTAATGGATGATCATGGTTTCCTGATCATGGACATTGGATGTCGTTAATAACAAGATCATATCATTAGGAGAATGATGTGATGGACACACACCCGTAGTAAGCGTAGCATAAGATCAAGTCATTAAGTTCATTTGCTATAAGCTTTAAAATACATAGTAACCTAATCCTTCGACCATGAGGTTATGTTAATCACCATCACCGGATGGGTACTTTGATGACATCAAACACCGCTTCGTAACTGGGTGGTCATAAAGGTGTCATTGGGTATTCTGAAAGTATGTGTTGAAGCGCATGGACCAAGATTGGGATTTGTCCATCCATATGACGGATAGATATGCTCTGGGCCCTCTCGGTGGAATGTCATCTAGTTAGCTTGCAAGCATGTGACTGGGTCACAAGGGATGACATATCATGGAACGAGTAAAGAGTACTTATCAGTAACGAGGTAGAACTAGGTATGGAGATACCGACGATCAAACCTCGGATAAGTATAGTATCGCGAGACAAAGGGAATTGGTTTCGTATGTAAATGGTTCTATCGATCACAAAAGTCATCGTTGAGTATGTGGGAGCCATTATGGATCTCCAGGTCCCGCTAATGGTTATTGATAAGAGATGTGTCTCTGTCATGTCTACATATTCACGAACCGTAGGGTGACACACTTAAGGTTCGAAGTTGTTTTAAGTAGATATGGAATGTGCATTGGAGACCGAATGTTGTTCGGAGTCTCGGATTGGACCCGGGACATCACGAGGAGATCCAGAATGGTCCGGAGAATAAAGATTCATATATTGGGGATCATTTTCTAAGTTAGGAAATGTTTCGGAGTGTTTGTATGGGGATTCTAGAAGGTTTCGGAATGTTCTGGAAGGTTCTAGAAGAGTTCTTGGTGTTTGCTGGAAAACCAAGAAAGGGTCAAGGAAACCTTGTAGGGGCTAGACACGGATTCGTGGGGGAGGAGGAATCCTCCCCCCTTCCCAACCCGCCGGCCCAAGGAGGGAGGGGAGTCCTACTAGGACTCCCCCTCCCAAGGCGCCTCCCTCCTTTAAATAGAGGGGAGGGGGCGCCCCCTCCTAGCTCTCTCTCATAACAAGCTCTAGCCGCCGCCTCTCTCCTCCTCCTTCCCTCTGCTCCGGCTTAGGCGAAGCCCTACAGAATTCTCTACCCCACCACCACCACCACACCGTCATGCTGATGGGATTCCGTGGAGAAGATCTACTACCTCCGCTGCTCGCTGGAACGAGGAGAGGAAGGTCTGCTTCGACTCCGCACGTGTGACCGACTGCGTAAGCGCTGCCGGAACGCGGCGCCGGAAGGATCGTCCACACGATCTTGAGATCGGCAAGTGATCGACTACATCAACCACGAGATCTAATCTCGTTAACGCTCTCGGATCTACGAGGGTTAGTTCCTATCTATCTCGTTGCACATGTCTAATAGATTAGATCTTGGCTTTTATCTAGATTAGATCTGGGTTTTGTTCGTTCTTGCGGTAGAATTTTTTTTTCCATGCTACGAACCCATCATTGGTATCAGAGCCGTGTCTATGAGTAGATCTGTTGCACGAGTAGAACACAATGGTTTTGTGGGCGTTGGTGCCCGTGCCGTCTTTTGCTTTGTGTACTTTGCATCTTGCGGCATGGTGGGATGAAGCGGCTCGGGCTAACCTTACATGTCATCGCACATGAGACTTGCTCCACGCTTGACATGTAACTTGCTTTGGAAAAGTGGCTTTGCGGGTGTCTGTCTCTTCCACCATAGTATAGATCCAATTTACACTTTGCACTTGATAGCACTTGTATCAATGTTGTGGTTCAGTTTCGTAGGTAAGATCCGTTATTGTTCGAAAGCCCCAAACCACGTAAAACATGCAAAGAAAATTAGAGGCGTCTAACTTGTTTTTGCAAGGGTTTTGTGATGTGATATGGTCATCATGTGATTGTGATTATATTTGATGTATGCAATGATCCTTATTGTAATATGGCAACCGGCAGGAGCCTAATGGTTGTCTTTAATTCTGTTAAGACCTGCGTGTCTATTCATCTTGTAATAGTTTTATTCCAAGTAGTTGTAATAGTTGCTAGTGATGATGGACAACCATGAAGCGGCGCCACTGACCTTGACGCAATGCTGGTGATGATGGAGATCATGTTCGTGCTTTGGAGATGGAGATCAAAGGCGCAAGAAGAAAGGGCCATATCATATAGCACTAATTATGAATTGCCTGTGATGTTAATCCTTTATGCATCTTGTATTGCTTAGATCGCGACGACAGCATTATAAGATGATCCCTCTCACTAAATATCAAGTAATAAAGTGTTCACCCTTAGTTGGCACCGTTGCTAAGACTCGTCGTTTCGAAGCATCTCGTGATGATCGGGTGTGATAGACTCTACGTGTGCATACAACGGGTGCAAGCCAGATTTGCACATGCGGAAACTAAGGTTAACCTTGACGAGCCTAGCATGTACAGACATGGTCTCGGAACACGGAATACCGAAAGGTAAAGCATGAGTCATATGGATGATATGATGAACATGTTGATTGTTCGCCTTTAAAGCTACATCATCTCACGTGATGATCGGACTTGGTGTAGTGGATTTGGTTCACGTAATCACTAAAACAACTCGAGGGATGTTGTTTTGAGTGGGAGTTCATTTGTAATTTGGATTAGTCGAACTCAATTTATCATAAACACAATCAAAGTGAATTTGCATAGTTTGTTGTAGTCATTGGCATCCGTTCACCACCTTACGCTTACTTATAGTTGAGATAGTGGAACTATAGAAATTCTGGATATTTACTTTACGAACTGGTATCGTATTGTTTTGAATGTCAATTTAAAGTTTATAAGTCCTATTGCAAACTTTCAGCAAACTCTATTTACTCCATGAAGTTTAATAAATAGTATTAAATCAAGAGTAACAATTCCAGTGTTAGTATCTAATGTATCATGTTTGCCTCCATGATTCTTGATACTCAAAAGATTGTTTTTAATATCAAGTTTATCTAAGAGCTGAAAGCAATGTTTCAGAAACCATCATATGTGATAGGTATTGCGATATCTAAAACAATGTGTTGGTTACAACATGATAGAGTATACGTCCTCATATTTGATGAGAATTTGTGAAGGTTGGAGACGCTAGTCGTCCTAATCCTCCAAAAGGTTTTGAAAAAGAAACATTATACTCGTAATTCACCTTATAAGCTATAGCAGCTTGATCATGAAAGTTGTCATGATAAGGATGAATAGAAGATGTAAGTAAAATGTTTACTACACTAAAAGATTACTAAAGAATGGAATTTTGAAAGAATGCCAAACATTTGATGACGGTGATCCACCTCAAAGTGCAAGTCCAAAGGTATTAGTAGTTGACTATATACGCTTTGTACCATGTGTCATGTTGATGACACCACTATTGATGTTGATAGATTCTTTTACAAGAAAACGAATTGCTGAAAGAGAATCTATAAAATATTTGGTAGAAAATAAAAGGTTGGAGATGTCCAAGTTAGGCATATAGAAGATATACATGTTATGGTTGTATTCCTTGCTTGTTAAACAATGTGGTTCTCCGGTATTGGATACCGAATTGGTTGGTATGAAGTGTCATACAGGCCAACACAATTCATGAACTGCAATGGCCTAAGTAACTAGCAAGAGAAAATGTGATGATGTTCATCAAAAACAAACAAAGGGTTGTTGTGTTGCTCGTTAACTTCAAAGCTTGCCTTCAAGATTTGTTTCAATAATTGTTATTTTGATCAGGTATTATGACGACAAAAGGTTGTTCAAATAGTTATCGTATTCCATAATAGATGGATAATATACAAGTCTGGTAGGAGAAATAACGACCATAAAACTAATGCTAAAATGTCGCAAGACAAATGATTGAAAGATCACTTGCAAAGTGACATCGCCGTTTAAATTATATTGAAAGGGATACATGAAGAAACTCCATGTTGATGGATTTTTGGAGTCTTTGATTTGGATCAAATGACGCTTGTGATACTTTCCTGGAGATAATTAAAACTCCGTTCGTAGGCCAAAAGAGGAATGGACGACTAACTGATTGGAATTTGTACATATTGATGTATATGGTCCATTATGTGTAGTCGTGGGCGATGGATTTCAACTTCATATGCTTTCTCCGAAGATTTGAGTGAGTATATGTATATACTTACTCAATAAGGAAGACGTATGAAACATTTGAAAAATGTTCAAAGACTTTCAAGATGAAGTGGAAAATCATTGTAACAAGAAAATAAAAGAGTTTATGATTGGATCATAAAGAAAGATGGTTGAGTTACAAGTTTAGCAAAACACCTAAGATTTGAGGAATCGTTCCATGGATTTATATTTCCCAAAACACCATAGGAGTATGGAGTGTTCGAGATATGTAATGAAACCTTGTTTTACATGGTAAGATCAAAGGTGTCATTTATAAAACTGCCATTATATTTTAAAGATTAAAGCTTTAGTAACTACCGCTTTTACACTGAAAAGAGCTCCATCGCGATCCGTTGAAATGACACCATATAAGTCATGGTTTGGGATAAAACCCGAATTGTCTTTTCTTAAATTTTGGTATGCTATGCATAAGTAAAATGTTTACAACCAAAGTCAGATAAGCACGTCTTTGTAGGTTATTCCAAAGAATTTGTTGGGAATTTCTCCATAACGCCGAGGACAAAAGAGTTTGTCGCTTGGAACGTCAAGTTTCTTGAGAAAGAATTTTTCGTGAAAAGTTAAGTGGGAGGACAATAGAAATTTAATAAGGTTGTTGAACCTTAGCTATATGTGCTAAGTAGCGCAGCGCCGGAAAGTGTCCCGGTGGCGGCCACAATGCTCATGGCTCTCGTGATTACAAAAGGTGTGATCTCGGAGATTAGAGTTCCTATAGAACCATGTGGGTCGGTAAGAATCAAATAGTAAGATTTGATAAGCAAGTCGTTATTGTTTTGACAATGATGAACCGACTACATACAAAGAAGCGATGATGGTCCCTGACTCCATAAAATGACTAGAAGTCATGGAATCGGTGATAGTATCCATACACGAGAAATCAAGTTTCTGAACTTAGAAGACCCTCCGGAAAGGCGTGAAGCCTATCGGTCGTGTTTGGATCTATAAAGAAATAGACATGGATGTTTCAAATCTATGAAATAGTCGACATGTCGGAAAGAGTTTACAACAATGTTCAAGGAACTGACTATGATAAGATTTGATCTTTCATAGCGATATTTAGTCTGGACGGATTAATGTAGCAACCACTACATATATTTTGATATATGGTAGTTGAACAAACAAAACAAGTTCTTCTAATAGAATGGTTACCTAGGACGTGTACATGACACGATCCAAAGGGTTTTTTGTTAATTCAAAGGATGCTAAAAGAGTATGCAAAACTTCAATGGTTGAAGTGAGCATCGTGGAGTTGGAATCTTCAGAGACGATGAAGATGTTTGCATTTTGCAAGAAATTAAGTGGGAGCGCTAAGACATATTTCTAATAAATTATGTGAAAGACTTATTTTTGATTAGAAATAATGTATCTTTTATTGACACGGGTTAAGAATTTCATTTCAATGAAAGACTTAGGCATAACTCAAGAATTAGGCATCAATGTCTATATGGATAGATTGAGGCGCTAATATGATTTTGCCAAATGTACATAGATAAGATGTTGAATGAGTTCAATATGGAAGCAACAAGAAAGGTTCTTGACGCACGAAAAGGACTGAATCAAGATTCAAGTGTGTTGACACGAGATTCAAGTGTTTTGACACTTGGTGAAATCACAAGAATATTTTGATCAATCATTCTTTGAGATGTACACATCCAGATATGTCCTATGCTCTAAATGTTATGAGCATATACCAGAATGATTCATAAGATGAACATTGGACAATAGTAAAGATATTCTTATGAGCTTTGGAAGAACTAAGAATATATCATGTATAAGTGACAAATAGCTAAAGGTAGTTCATTGTAAAGTGTTACATTGATACTAGTTTTGTCACAAGATACAAATTAAATTTATCTCAATTTAGACTATGGGTGGCACAATATAATGGAAAGGATGTTCCATGATGGATTTGGATGAGTTCCAAAGTTTAGATATTGTGACGGATACTACAACAAAAGGCTAAGTATATAACTGCTATAGTAGCAGCAAAGGAGGGCATTTTTGTTAAGTAGTTTGTTATCAAACTAGGTGTGGTTCATAGCGGGATAACACTATGAAGATACATTGTATGACAATTGTATCAACATAATTTAATCCCAAGGAACTAAAGGTCTCACCAAAGGACCAAATTTATACAATGCCATCTCATTGGAGAATGAGTAATGCGTAGAGACGCAAGGACACACGGACCTGGAAGTGTCAGATCCGAAGATTATGTTTACCACTAGCAATAGTGTCTATACAACACCAGAAAGCCATAGGTGTTGAATGCACAAGTTTTTTAACTAGATTATTGACTCTAGTGCAAGTGGGAGACTGTTGGAGATATGCCCAAGAGGCAATAATAAAATGGTTATTATTATATCTTTATGTTTATGATAAATGTTTACATCCCATGCTATAATTGTATTAACCAGAAGCATTAATACTTGTGTGTTTTGTAAACATAAAAGAGTCCCTAGTAAGCCTCTTGTTAAACTAGCTTGTTGATTAATGGATGATCATGGTTTCCTGATCATGGACAATGGATGTCGTTAATAACAAGATCATATCATTAGGAGAATGATGTGATGGACACACACCCGTAGTAAGCGTAGCATAAGATCAAGTCATTAAGTTCATTTGCTATAAGCTTTAAAATACATAGTAACCTAATCCTTCGACCATGAGGTTATGTTAATCACCATCACCGGATGGGTACTTTGATGACATCAAACACCGCTTCGTAACTGGGTGGTCATAAAGGTGTCATTGGGTATTCTGAAAGTATGTGTTGAAGCGCATGGACCAAGATTGGGATTTGTCCATCCATATGACGGATATATATGCTCTGGGCCCTCTCGGTGGAATGTCATCTAGTTAGCTTGCAAGCATGTGACTGGGTCACAAGGGATGACATATCACGGAACGAGTAAAGAGTACTTATCAGTAACGAGGTAGAACTAGGTATGGAGATACCGACGATCAAACCTCGGATAAGTATAGTATCGCGAGACAAAGGGAATTGGTTTCGTATGTAAATGGTTCTATCGATCACAAAAGTCATCGTTGAGTATGTGGGAGCCATTATGGATCTCCAGGTCCCGCTAATGGTTATTGATAAGAGATGTGTCTCTGTCATGTCTACATATTCACGAACCGTAGGGTGACACACTTAAGGTTCGAAGTTGTTTTAAGTAGATATGGAATGTGCGTTGGAGACCGAATGTTGTTCGGAGTCTCGGATTGGACCCGGGACATCACGAGGAGATCCGGAATGGTCCGGAGAATAAAGATTCATATATTGGGGATCATTTTCTAAGTTAGGAAATGTTCCGGAGTGTTTGTATGGGGATTCTAGAAGGTTTCGGAATATTCCGGAAGGTTCTGGAAGAGTTCTTGGAGTTTGCTTGAAAACCAAGAAAGGGTCAAGGAAACCTTGTAGGGGCTAGACACGGATTCGTGGGGGAGGAGGACTCTCCCCCCACCTCCTTGATCCGCCGGCCAAGGGAGAGGGGAGTCCTACAAGGACTCCACCTCCCCATGGCGCCTCCCTCCTTTAAATAGAGGGGTGGAGGCGCCACCCCCTGGCCCCCTCTCCACTCTTGCCCTAGCCGCCTCTCTCCTCCTCCTTTCTTCTGCTCAGGCTTAGGCGAAGCCCTGCAGAATTCTCTACTCCACCACCACCACCACGCCGTCGTGCTGCTGGGATTCCGTGGAGAAGATCTACTACCTCCGCTGCTCGCTGGAACGAGGAGAGGAAGGTCTGCTTCGACTCCGCACGTGTGACCGACTGCGGAAGTGCTGCCGGAACGCGGCGTCGGAAGGATCATCTACTCGATCTTGAGATCGGCAAGTGATCGACTACAACAACCACGAGATCCGAATCTCGTAACGCTTTCGGATCTACAAGGGTTAGTACAGATCTATCTCGTTGCACATGTCTAATAGATTAGATCTTGGCTTTTATCTAGATTAGATCTGGGTTTTGTTCGTTCTTGCAGTAGAATTTTTTTGTTTTCCATGCTAGGAACCCATCATGTCCACCATCAATGAATCTGTCAAGAAGGGACCACTGATGACTATGACCCTGGAGTGTGAGACAGAATTTCCCAATGCACTCAAGAACCTCATGCTCGGCTTGGGAATGAATGGTGAAGCCGTGTACAAGGGATTTCATGTGATAGATGAAGGACAAGAGTATTGGTGGGTGCAACTCCATTTGTACAAGAACAAGGAAGATGATCCCAAGAGTACGGGATTCTGCATGTTCACCAACTCTGAAATGCACGCGTCATTCTTTGACTCTGCAAGGAATGCTGCATGGAAAGCTATTGAGGAACTTGGAGAGAGACTCAAGTATAGAATGCTCAATACTCAGGAGGATCTCAAGGAGGAGAAACGTCTTGTCCAAGACTCAAAGGCCACTGTGAAACGCCTAAGTAAGGATATCATAGGCCTAGCTTTGGAGCTATGTGACCAAGACAAGCAGATTACTGCCAAGGATGCCCAGATTGCCACCTTGGTTAAGAAGGAGTGAGATATTAGTTGGACCACCACCCTTGACGTTTTATCACGTTAGTATTTTTATCATACCAATCTATGTGGTATGGCAAAAATAAGTTATGTCCGGAACCTTGAGTGCTTGAGTTGAATAATGTATTGCTACTTGGAATGTTCTGTTGGTTGATTTTTATTTGTGACTTGTGTTTACTTTCTCTATTGTGTGTTACTAATTTTCTCCATACTATGCAAAAGATGCCGAATTTTGTCTACGGCACGGCCGAGGATTTCAAGGGGACTCTCTTTGGGACTCGTATGTTGGAGCTAGTCCAAGTGCTCGCTCTTCCAATCCCTACCATTCAGGGACTTCAGCTGAGGAAGTTTCAGAGGAAGGACTTATGGGGATTCAGAGTTACCCAACCAAGACGTGAGACAGAGCCCAAAACTGGGGAGATTGCCTTCAAGATACTCCATGATGACATGGAGAGGGGCCTCGACGTCACTATGTAGGAGCTGTTGGGACGCCTATGTGGACGTCACTCTTCTGATATCAGGAGCCACTACTTCCATTTCTTTGGGAGGCGCGACGAGGATGGAGAGCCTATTGTGTTGGACGAGGCCACTAAGGAGTCTATCAAGCCCGTGCGTCACTACCTCCAGGACTTAGAGAGCCTTATCAGACACCTTGATACTGATAGGACTAATGTGATGCTTAGTAACGATGAACTACGAGTCCAACTTAAGGAGAAGGACAAGGCCTTCCTGGAATAGGAAAATCGAATCAAGGAAATGGAAAAGAAGTTTGAAGACCAAGAGAAGAAATTCAAGAGCCAAGAGAAGAGAGTTCAGGAGAAGAACAAGAAGATTAGAGACTTGGAGACCGAGTTAGAGCTTGAGGACATTGAGCTGGAAGCAGATCACGAGGTGATAGAGAGGCTAGGCACACAGAAGAGAGAATTATAGACACAGATCGATGCTTTGACTACAAGCTTAGAGGAATACAAGGCAGGATTCGCAGCAGCAGGACTTGCACTAGTGGTGGAGGAAGTTGACATGGAGGAGTAGTGATACTATTCCATCTACCTATCATTTTATTATTATTGAGTTGCATAGGTCATACCGACTTGTGGGTGACTATGCTAGTATGTTTATTTTCGCAAACTCTGTCATTGCTGTGATGTTGAACTTGCATGTGCTTGTTTGTATGATTGTTGTTTTTATTTGGGTTATCTATCATTACTTACCCTTATTAAACCCACAGATGCCTCCCCGACGCAACAACGAGGATAACAATGACAATGGCAATGGAATGCAGCTGATGATGGCTACACATACACAATTGATGCAAATGATGACTCAATTCATGGCAAACCAGAATCAGAACACCAATAATAACAATAACAACAACCAGAACAATCCACCACCTTTGGATATGCTGACAAGATTTCTAAGGCTGAGACCTGCTAAGTTCTCTGGTACCACTGCCCCATGGTAGCAAATGATTGGCTATTCTCTGTGAATAAGGACCTAGTCACGGTTGGATGCATGGATGCACAAAAGGTCACACTTATTGGAAGGTCATGCGTCAAGAGTGGGATTTGTCCATCCGCGTGATGGAAAGATACTATAGGGCCCACTCGGAGAAGTTATATCCAATAGCCGTGCAACGTGTGATTTGATTATAGGGATATCACTTGTCACAACGAGTCAAATAGCATTTGTCGATAACGAGATTGAACGTGACATGGAGATGTCAATGATCAGATCTCGGGCAATGCAAGTATCGAGAGACAAAAGGAATATGGCACGACGATGTTCATGGTTCAACGACAAAAGATTCGTGGAATGCATAGGGGTCATCATGGGAATCCAGGTCCCGCTGATGATCATTGGTTCGAGAGGGTCTCGACCATGTATGGAGTGTTTTCCGAACCATGGGGTATCATGCTTAAGGGTTTGATGATGCTCAGAGAGTGTTTTGGTATCGGCAGAATCACAGAAGAAAATAAAGAGAGAGAATCCGAAGAGTTTCGGTAAGTCTAGAGGATGTCCAAAGTGGAGGTGGAAGGAGTTCCATAGCCACGGGGATTGAATAATATGTAAGTAAATGTTAAATATTGATTTAATCATTTATTTATAATTATTAAATAAAAGAAAAATAAATTAAAAGGTCAAATACCTAATTGGGCCAAAATCCGGAGGGAAAAGGGCCCATGAGGGAAAGACCAAAGGGAGGAGAGAGGGGTTGGCCGGCTAGGCCTTGGGAACCCCGCGTGGAGCCCACAAGGTCCTTGGCTGGCCGGCCAAGCCTCCTGATACGTCCATTTTACATCACCATTCTATATCATAATTCACTATTATTCATTGATATATTTCATATTAAGAGATGATACTTATGTTATTTCATCTGTTTTTGCATGGTTGATGACTTTTGGAGCATGGACCGCTCCAGTTAGGATTCTGATGGAAAAGGTGCTGTTTGGAGGCAAAATTCGTGAAGATCAGAAAATCCGGGAAAATACATGAAAAATCCTATTTTTTCAGAAGACGAAGAATGCCAAAGGGGAAGTGGAGATGGGCCACAGGGGGCCCACACCACCCCCTGGCGCGGGCCACCCCAGGTCGTGCCACCAGGTGGTGTGGCCGCCCTGGTCCACTCTAGCCTCTCCCCTATGGCGTATATTATCCTCCCGTAACCCTAAGACTCGGGGAGCGACCACAGAAAGATTCCGCCGCCTCTGCGGGGTGGAAAACACCGAGAGAGAAAGATCTCTCCGGCAGACAGAATTCTGTCGGGGGAATTCCTTCCCGGAGAGGGGAGATCGTCGCCATCAACACCACCATCAAGCTGGACTTCATCGGGATCATCATCACCACCATCATCTCCACCAGCACCATCATCACCACCTCATACCGCTGTAACAATTGGGTTGAATCTTGCATAGTTCTTAGGGGAAACTTTCCCGGTGTTGATTACTCCTTATAGTTGATGCTATTGAGTGAACCATTGAATTATCGCTTATGTTCAGATTGTTACATATCATTATTTCATCTCTGATGATCCATATGATGTCTTGTGAGTAATTCGTTTAGTTCTTGAGGACATGGGAGAAGTCATGTTGTTAGTAGTGGAATTGTGTTGAGAAAGATTCAACGGTTTGATATTTTAGTTGTGGTGTATTTCTTCTAGTGGTGTCATGTGAACGTCAACTACATGACACTTCACCTATATGGTCCTAGGGGAATTCATTGTGTATTTGGCTACTAATCATAGGGGTTGCCGGAGTGACAGAAACCTGAACCCCCATTAGGAAACCTTTGCACAAGGGACGTTAGGGTCTTATTGTCTAAAGTTGTGGTTAGGTTTCTACCTTAATTACTTTCTTGTACTTGCGGATGCTTGCAAGGGGTATAATCACAAGTATGTATTAGTCCTAGGAAGGTTGGTACATTAGCACAGGTTCACCCACACAACACTTAGCAAACTAAAAAAGATTAATCAACTATATGAAGCGAAAGCACTTGACGATATTCCCATGTGTCCTCGAGAACGTTTGGTCATCTGAAGTAATACAACCGGCTTGTCCTTTGCTAAAGAAAGGATTGGGCACTTGCTGCATTTATTCTTATTGTCTTTTATTTACTCGTACTTTATTTACCTGCATTATCAAAAACCCCTAAAATCCGTTTGCTAAGTATTTACGGAGAATTCCTGCTCCTAGCCACTCGCTAGCACCTTCTGCTCCTCGTTGGGTTCGACACTCTTACTTATGGAAAATACTGCGATACACCCCCTATACTTGTGGGTCATCACCTCCCCATCTCCCCTCTCCTTTGTTTAGTCCCACATGGCTAAGGCAATTGACTATGTGGGTTTTTTCCCCTATATATTGTGAGGTATTTTGACAAAATAAATACACAATAACCAATAAAAGGTTTCCTCTCTTTTGGGGAGACCTCCAGTTGATACTTGATGTCTACGCACTTCTATTCTTGTAGACAGTTGTTGGGCCTCCAAGTGCAGATGTTTGTAGAACAGCAGCAAGTTTTCCCTTAAGTGGATCACCCAAGGTTTATCGAACTCAGGGAGGAAGTGGTCAAAGGTATTCCCTCTCAAGCAACCCTGCAATCAAGATACAAAAAGTCTCTTGTGTCCCCAGCACACCCAATACACTTGTCATGTGTATAGGTGCACTAGTTCGGCGAAGAGATAGTAAAATACAAGTGGTATGGATAATTATAAGTGGTAACGGTGATAGAAAATAACTTGATGGCGTGAAAAAGACTAAAGGCAAACTGAAATAAAGATGGAAGTAAGCAAACATGTAATAGATCTAGTAGCAAACGGTGTATCAATGCTTAGAAACAAGGCCTAGGGATCATACTTTCACTAGTGAACACTCTCTCATAAATATGTCCTCTCTTTATGATACTACTCTCCGGCTGGACACTCTAATCGATGGTAGGGCTATAACAACACACCTCAAAGTAAGTCTTTCCCATCTAGAAAACCCCACACTGTCACCTTGAGTACTAGATGAGTCCAACAAACACCACAATTTCATAAAGACATCCAACTCCAAATATAACTCATAGCAAGTATTTGTAATCTCTAGCCTAAGTGCCACCATGGTGAGCATGTTGTCACTTTCACACACATGGGGAGAGCAGAGATTCATTAAAGCACTTGAGTAGCAAGGTATATCTATAGATTATAAGCTCATGATCTCAATAAGATCATGCATAGAGAGAGAGATGAACACATAGCTACCGGTAGAACCCTTAGCCCCGAGAGAGAAATACTCCCTCCTCATCATGGGAATCAGCAATGGTGATGGAGATGGCGGTGGAGATCGATAGAGATGGCTCCGGGGGCACTTCCCTGTCCCGGCAGGGTGCTGGAACAGAGACTTTCTGTTCCTCGAATCTCCCCTTCGGTGGCGGCGGCGCTGCGGAACTTTTCGTGGCTAGAGGCTTAACTCTCTAGGTTTTGGTATCAGGAGGCTCTTATAGGCGAAGGAGGCAAGGTCGGTGGTCGGCCAGGGGGCCCACACCACCTGGTGGCGCGGCCAGGGCTAGCCTGTGCCACCACATGGTGTGGCCGCCCTATGGTCCCTCTCCGTCTCGTCTTTTGGCTCCGCGAGTCTTCCGGTAAAATAGGCACTTTGGCTTTTGTCCCGTCCAATTCCGAGAATATTCATTTTCTGACTTTCTTGGAACCAAAAACAGCAGAAAACAGACAGCTGGCATTGTGGCTCTTATTAATAGGTTAGTCCAAGAAATCATATGAAAAGTACTCCAAAGTTGGAACAAAACACAAGAAAGTGGATAAAACTAAGCATGTAACATCAAAAATTATAGATACATTTGCAATGTATCAACATCCCCAAGCTTAACTCCTGCTCGTCCTCGAGTAGGTAAGTGATAAAAAGAAAGAATAATTTTTGAGGAGACATGCACCATCAAAGACTTTATCAAAGTATTTGTAAAACATTGAAAGCTGGGATCATAGTACTTCAACATAGCATGAAAGATAAAGTTCTAACAATAAGACATAGCAACTATGTTGCAGCATGAAAAGGCACAAACAAATAACAATGCTTTGCAAGACGTTTGTTTGTTTCACATAAAGAAAACAAAGCATAATAGTATTCGGCTTGTCCCTCAATAGAGTAGCAAATATAAATGCATAAGACACCTTCAAAGTTCATAAGAGGGACTAGATACAATAGTTTTAAACAAGCAATATCAAAGTGTGCATCAATCAACTAGTCTTGGGACAATGCACATAGAACTAAGAATGGCCACTATGCTCTCAAAGTAGGTGCATAAAAGATAGAAGGTGGAGACTCAATGTAATGGTGGAAGAAAAGCCTTTGTAAAAGGAAGCAGAGATTCAAGTTTCATAAAGAGCTTCCAAAAATTATGGTACTTATAGCTTTCAGCTCTCATTGCCCCTATCATAAGCATCTTGAAGTGATTAAGGTTAAAGTGAACAAACTATGGTGTACATGCTTGACGAAGTATAAGTCAGAAATCTCATGTCCCTTGTATACGAGGGCCGCTCCTCATGCTACTCAAGTTTAGTCACCGGTAAGTTCTTGTCATTGTAAGTATATGTGTATCATAGAGAACCGCCAACGGGGTACCCCTTGCCCGAAGATACGGAAGAATCCCCATATCAAAATGACAAGGCAAGCAAACAACGAGCATCTCAGCATTCTTCTTATTTACCATGGGAATATGGTGCTTTTTTCTCTCTTTCCTCTTTTCATAGTATCTCTTTTTTTCTCTTTTCTCCCTTTTTTTCAATATAGGACTCTTTTTTTATAAGAAAAATGCTTCATAGACAACTCATTATGGTTACGCTGCAAGTTTCCACCATGTCAGCATGGATTAGACCAGCGGCCCAGGCGTTTCTCTAACACATATACATAACTCCATGGACTTACAAGCTCTCCTTTCATTTCACACCGACGACATCCATATACAAAAGAGCATGATATCAACTAGGTACAAGTACCAAGTGCAATGTTGAAAGCGTTCCCCATGATAGCATGGTTCTGCTAATTCCCAACAAATAAGTGCAAGCATATACAACATAGACGACACAATGGTTCAAGTTTATTAAGTGCAAAAATTAAAGTGTGCCATCAAGTTCGTGAGAGCTTTAATCACTAGTTTTCTCATAACAAGTTTAATTTGGAAGGTAAACAAAAGCATGCATATACTTGGAATAGCATAAGCTAATAGGTAGGTATGGTGGACTCTTTGGAATAACTTGGTTTAGGGAGTTGGATGCATGAGTGGAACTCATACTTTATTGTGGAGGCTAGCAAAAGACTAGGAGCGACAAACTAAGAGAGCAATAATGGCCATAATCATGCAGAGCGACAAAACATCATTGATCAAAGCATAAAGTGATACTATAAGTTGAAAACTAAAGGATCATAAAGGCTATGGTGACTTGAGATAGTCATAACATGGTGTGAGCATGCGCCAAGTCAACCCAAATAAAGCATCAAAGGAGAATACCACTATACTATGCTTTAATATGCTAAAACAACGCATGATTCATCCAAGGCACATTAAGCAATCTCAATTGTTTATAACAAGTCATGCTACAACAAAGAATACTAAGCATAAAGCCAAAACAATATCAAGCATGGCATGACAAATCATAGGCCACAGTAAAAAACAAGCTCTCTTTACCACTTAAGCATGAGCTTTCCTACTCTTTTCGAAACCAAACCAAACTATTTGAAAACCAAAGCATGAAAGAGGGGGTCTAACCAATTTATTCAGCAAACTAAGAAAACCAAAGAAAACTAAAAACCAAAACAAAAACGAAAAAGAAGACGCTCCAAGAACAACACAACTGTGCATGAAAGAATAAAAATGAAGTGTTTGGAAGAAACCTGGGATTTTTATTGATGAAGAAGGTGTTGGAGATATGCCCAAGAGGCAATAATAAAGTGGTTATTATTATATCTTTATGTTTATGATAAATGTTTACATCCCATGCTATAATTGTATTATTAGGAAACAGTAATACATGTGTGTTTTGTAAACATAAAAGAGTCCCTAGTAAGCCTCTTCTTAAACTAGCTTGTTGATTAATGGATGATCATGGTTTCCTGATCATGGATATTGGATGTCGTTAATAACAAGGTTATATCATTAGGAGAATGATGTGATGGACACACACACCCATAGTAAGCGTAGCATAAGATCAAGTCATTAAGTTCGTATTGCTGTAAGCTTTTAAATGCATAGTAACCTAATCCTTCGAAGGTTATGTTAATCACCATCACCGGGTGGATACTTTGATGACATCAAACGCCGCTTCGTAACTGGGTGGTTATAAAAGTGTCATTGGGTATTCTGAAAGTATGTGTTGAAGCGCATGGACCAAGATTGGGATTTGTCCATCCATATGACGGATAGATATACTCTGGGCCCTTATGGATCTCGATCGCGAAGTCATCGTTGAGTATGTGGGAGCCATTATGGATCTCCAGGTCCCGCTGATGGTTATTGATAGGAGATGTGTCTCTATCATGTCTACATATTCACGAACCGTAGGGTGACACACTTAAGGTTCGAAGTTGTTTTAAGTAGATATGGAATGTACGTTGGAGACCGAATGTTGTTCGGAGTCTCAGATTGGATTCGGGACATCACGAGGAGATCCGGAATGGTCCGGAGAATAAGATTCATATATAGGAGATCATTTTATGAGTTAGGAAATGTTCCGGAGTGTTTGTATGAGGATTCTAGAAGGTTTCGGAATGTTCTGGAAGGTTCTAAAAGATATCTTGGAGTTTGCTTGAAAATCAAGATAGGGATCAAGGAGTCCTGGTGGGTCAAGACACGGATTCGTGGGGGAGGAGGACTCCTCCCCCCTCCCCAAATTCGTTGGCCATAGAGGAGGGGAGTCCCACAAGGACTCCCCCTCCCCAGGCGCGCCTCCTCCCCTTAAATAGAAGGGCAGGGGCGCCCCCTCCACACACGCTCTTATAACGTCTAATCTCTGCCGCCTCTCTCCTCCACCATATTCTGCACAGGCATAGGTGAAGCCCTGCAGAATTCTCTACTCCACCACCACCACCACGCCGTCGTGCTGCTGGGATTCCGTGGAGAAGATCTACTACCTCCGCTGCTCGCTAGAACGGGGAGAGGAAGGTCTGCTTCGACTCCGCACGTGTGACCGACTGCGGAAGCGCTGCCGAATCGTGGCGCCGGAAGGATCGTCTACTTGACCAAGGGCGGAAGCGCTGCTGGAACGCGACGCCGGAAGGATCGTCTACTTGACCGAGGGCGGAAGCGCAACTGGATCGCGACGCCGGAAGGATCGTCCACACGATCTTAAGATCGGCAAGTGATCGACTACATCAATCACGAGATCTAATCTCATTAACGCTTTCGGATCTACGAGGGTTAGTTCCTATCTATCTCGTTGCTCATGTCTCATAGATTAGATCTTGGCTTTTATCTAGATTAGATCTAGGTTTTGTTCGTTCTTGCGGTAGAAATTTTTTGTTTTCCATGCTATGAACCCTTCAGAAGGGGTTGCCTTGGGCATCCCCAAGATTTGACGCTTGTACTTCTTGGATATTTCTTGGGGTGACACGTGTGGAATCCCCAAGCTTGAGCTTTAGTCCATCCTTCATCTCGTTACTCATTCCTTCCATACACCTGAAATTTTTCCTTCATACAAAATTTCACACAATATTTATTAGCAACATTAGTACACTCAAGATAATAGGTCTTAAGGTTCAGTTCTAACACCAATAAACTTCCATTAAAACACTAGCTAGTGTAGCACTTCCCTCAAAAAGCTCAATTCCCCAAAAGAACTCAAAAAGGAACCAACAAGAAGCAAATGCAGAAAATGGCAGAAATCTGTCAAAACAGACCAGCAGGTAAAGACGAATTTTTTCGAAGACCTTCTGTTGCTCAAATCAAAAAGTGTTGAACTAACGAAAGTTAGATAACAACCTGGGGCAGAAGCACAAAACATTACAGCTCAATCCGACATAGAGCTCTCTCACGAATTTTTACGGTAAAGCACAGAAATCTGTTTCGGGACAGCAACTTTCCCAATCATTACTTCTCTCTCATTATAGGTTACCACTACTGCAGAAAGGCTTATAGAAGCAAGATGGTTAGTGACAGGAAAAATTATGCCTGTCACTAGTAAGTATTACCTGTGACAGGCAAGAGTAAGCCTGTCACTAGTATAAAACGCTAGTGACAGACGTATAAAAAACTGTCACTAGTATTTTTTATAGAGATCGGCTGAATGGGAAAATTACCTAGTGACAGACATCTATAAATGCCTGTCACTAGTAACACGATGACTAACTAAAAGGGTAATTTGTTAGTGATGGGCACCTCTAAAGGCCCGTCACCTGTGAAAGGGACATTACTTTTGCCCAGCCGAAATTGTAGATGCCCATGCCCACCAGACCAGTACCACCCGCACGCCTCCTCCACTAGGTCGGCCCACTCGGTTGCTCTAGCACTCGGTCGATCTAGAGATCGAGGATGAGTCGAGATCGGCGTCGAGTACGAGTACTCCATTGTTTGTCAAGGTTCAATTTTTTTATCCAGTATTGATTCACTCTCGTGTATCCTCGACTATGAGTGTCTAAATTGGATTCCCCTTTGTTCTTACTTCTTCCCTATTTGAAGTACTCCTTCCGTTTCAAAATATAAGACGTTTTTGCTTTGTGAATAGAGTGTATCTAACGTCTTTTAATATATAGGTTCGTAGAGGTTCGGAGTGAACCTATACATTAAAAACGTCTAGATACATCCTTTTCAGAAAGCTAAAACGTCTTATATTTCTAAACGGAGGGATCAGAACATATGACAAACTTTCGAGTTTTGCATGCTTTATATTTTCGCACATATTTTCCTTTCCCCTTTATCACGTGAAAAAAAGAAATAACAAGGAGAAAGAAAAAATAAGAAAAATACACATTGCGGAGTATCGTGTGGCGGTAGTTAGACAAAAAAATTCACATCCTTTTCTTCCCCACGCGATTCGCAAACACACAGAGAAAGAGGACGAGCTCCTCCCGCGCGTTAGGGTTCCCAGCCCACCCATCTCCACCGCCGCCACTCGTTTCCGCCGCCGGAGCTCGTCCTCCACCCATATCATCTGCCGTCCTTATATACCCCTAACCCTCTCTTCAGCCGCCTTCCTCCAACCCCAACCAGCAGATCGATTCGCGCCGCAAGAGGTTGTCCGTGACTGCCTCACTGGTCGAGTGTGAGCTCCCCGTCGGCCTCCCCCGTCCCCGTACCATTCCCGCCGGCCGCTCCCATCCATTCCCTCCGCCCGCGCCCGTCCCTAACCCATTCCCGCCGGCCGCCCTGCCCCCGTCCAGAGCAGCTCGAGGCGGACGACCGGCCGTCGAAGGAGCTCCAGCAAGAGGAGGCAGGAGCTGGAGCGTGACGACCGGCCGCCGCAGATGGACCAAGAGCTCCACCACGAGGAGCAGGAGCTCGCCCTCCCGCTTCTGATTCTTCTTATATGGTTCTGAAACAAACTGGTATATAATGTATGGATCTTAAGTTTTCTTATACAATGTTCATGTTCTGTGCAATCCGGTTGCTAATCTGTTGGTTGAAAAAGTCACATACCCAAGAAGGATTAAAAGCTTCCGGTTTATTCAAGACGTAGACTAGCAATTTGTAGTTCAGTAGTATCTTTCCATATCTTGCTCTTCTCCGATTAGTCTACTTCTTTTAATCATTTATGTTGTATTATTTTTCGTTGATGACCATATACTTTGTCTTGGTAAGCATGTGTAGATATATCAAATTGAGCTGCATAATTCTATTTGACCTTCATATTTCTCTATTTTATTCGCAGGGCATTGTGTTACAACAAAGAGTACAAAGAACCTGAGCGGTAATATTTACCAGTTCACTTCTTTCTCAAGGTTCATGTGTCCTTTAGTTTTACTTGATGAGCTGATAAATCTGATTGACCATATCCAACGATATTATTGAAGTCCACTAATGCTATATATGAGATGTTCTGATGATTTTGTGCTGACTAAATCCAGTAGGGTGCTCCTAACATGCTCTATATTCTCGGTTTAGTTAATACACTCAATATTTATGTCTATTCAGCTGTGGTAATACAATGAGAGCTAGCCTTTTGAAAAGACTAAAACTCCTATTAAGAGACAATATAACTTGCCTAGCTAGGTGCCACCACGGCGATTCGAGCGTGTCAATCAATTCAAGTGTGTCAATCGTCAGATCAAAATATGGATGCACCGGATTGTTCTGTCATCCCACCATGCTAGCGAGGTCTTTTTCACCCGTTTTCTCATAAGCATGACCTGCCATATGAAAGGCGAGCGGCCGCTCGCCCTTACATATCTTCCTTCCGGTTTTAGTTGATCTGCTATTGAAGTTGATGCTGCTCGTTTGCTATTCTCCTCTATTGCATCTTTATTCTTTCATCGTCTTGCTTTCTGCAGCACGCATGCTTGACGCCTATCTTTCTCTCCTTTCCTTGTAGACATTTTATTTCTCCCTCACTATCACTTAATTCTCTGGTATGCATAGGTGTTAATCATTGCTCCCCTTTTTTATTGCCCCAGGAATCATGGCGGCGGCAATGCCATGTGAGAAAGCAATGGCGACAGCGGGTGATGAGGACAAGGTGGAGTAGGCGACGGCGACGACTACGGCTTGCTGAGAAAATAGGAAACCGCAGCTTCTGGTTGGTGCAAGGGAAGAAGGAGGCGGGGTGACTTCTCGGCTAGCAATAGCATCAGCAACGGCGTACGAGTGACGTGGCATATCATCAGGTAAACTATAATCCAAGTCTTTTGCTTTCGTGAAACATCAAAAATGTGGTGGTTCCCATCATATTTTGTCAGTTGATAGTGTTCTCCCATCTCTGCTCCAAATGCAGTACAAACCTTATATTTTTATTTCATCTTTCCATTTTCTGGTGTTGTTAAGATTTGGATATTCTATCATGAGTAGTTAAATCCTATACGACATGTTCTGAATTTGGATATGTCAAATTATAAAGTTAATTCCATTGATATATCTTATTTCAAATTCATGTATGGTGTCCAGGAACAAACAAAGAATAAACGGTAGTCTGCAGCCAGTGATGTAGTTATTTGTAGTGTAGAGCAGGCACGGGGTTATGTACATCAGCCACAGGTCAACATTCCGCATATTTCTAACTGAAAGTCTGTTTCTGTGATCTTTACTGATTGTTCTGGACCTAGATAGCTCCAAGCGTTTATCGCAAATTTTCAAACAGCGGGATGGTTGCCCTGTCCACACTTATCTTGTAAAATATTAATTTCTAACAATTCTTCTCCTGCATAAACTGTGGATTCAAGTGACTATTTTGTCGCATACTTATGTGCAACCATATGACTCAGCATGATAGGGATTAAACCAGATCGATCAATCTTGTTATCTTCCATTGTACCGCATGCATGCTGATTTCTCATTTTATATATGTCCGCACTTTGAATTACAATTTAACTTCTCCTTTCCCACGTTTATTGAAAGTTTGCATTGATTTATTTTTCTAGAAAAATTGTGTGCTCTTGTAGAAAGGAGATTCCCTTTTCTCGCAAGAGGCATTCCATCTGATTTGTTGAATCATGATGGATTGTTGCCCTTTTGGTATGATCAAATACAGGTTTTGAAGTTTTATTCTACTTGCTAAAATCATAATGTGTCTAATCACCTGTATCTTTCATTGTAATTCAAGTTTTTAACGTGGAGGATTTATTGAAGATTACTATATTTCTTTCCTTAGAGTGGACGGGCGTGGCAACGCACGTATTCATGGTATAGTTGAAGATGAGCAAGAATCGAAGAAGCCAAGAGTAGCAGAAGGCTCATGCGTCCAAGGAAACAAAACTGAAGCTGCAGGGACAAATAATTAACTACTGTCGGCAGGTGCTAAATCTAAAATCTTTGTACTAATTATCCCATTCGTTTGTTTAATCTACTTTGGTAGGAACAAGACTATTCAGTTGTAAAATATTACATTGTAGAAATAAGTTCAAATATACGGCAGGTCAAACTATCTCTTATAGAAGTGAATGGTAGTACATAAAGGCCTACACCATCCAGTGTAGTTTGTGAATGCATGCTTTTTGTTGTGCAAATGTATTTTTATCAGCACTTGGGAAGGGATTCTTATTTTTGGTTCTCTTTATTATACACACACAATGTAAGATAACTAGTGAGGTTGTACATGACAACAAATGTGATCAATCATCAAATTCATTCTTAAATAATTAATACCTCTATTCCATACCAAGACATCTTATAATTTGGAACAGAGGAATAGGTCGTCTAATTCATCTTTTTCTGATCTTACAGTATGATTATAGTTTTTGCTTTTTGCACAAGCTAAATTTGTGTTGATTAATTTGTAGATACCGTTCATGATATGTGAAGTTAACCTTAGCTATGCTAAATAGCAGATATAGCTCTCATTGAGCTGCTATTGTTCTTGTGGTAATAATTAGACCACTGGGTGCACTATTATAACGCTAACACTAAGGGCACACATTATGTGGTAAGTAATTTGCCTAAATAACAATTTGCATAGATTCTTTCCATGTACATTTTTTTGCATGGATTCTTTCATAGATCTAAGATTCTATGGATATGAATTTAGCGTTGATTTTCAGTTCATTGATTTGGTTAACTAATAGTCTCATACTCTGGTTTTGGCTGCTCCTTTTAGGCAATGGTAGATTACTTCAATGGTTGGCTGGTGTTTAAGCGTTCTCTACGACAATGGGAAGATCAATCTTTGTGTTCACCTATCGTCTTTATTTACTTCTGCAAAAACTTCGGGCACTGTCGTGTGACATCCCTGTTGTTCATTACCTGTTGTGTTTTATGAACTTATGTTATTAGTTTCATGATATAATTTAGACAGTATAAAAGTGTGATTTTTGGTAGATAAGAGTTTATCTCTTCTGTCTTGTTGGGTTCTCAGTTCTCCTCTATGCAAATATCATAGCATATTCGGCTATGTGAACATATCGTGGAAAATGCATTAAATTATTCTAACATCTTATTATGCTATATCTATAATATTCGTGAAACACATAAAAAATTATTAATGAAATTCAAACCAGTGACAGGCACGATAATGGACCTGTCACTATAAAACCCCATAGGCTACGGCCTTTACCGCAACATCTCTTTTGCCTGTACTAGTGACAGTCATATGTAAATGCTAGTCACCGGTAACACATACTAGTGACAGGCACTTGCCAGTCACTAGTAACCTCATACCAGTGACTAGTTATCAGTGACAGACGTATTACCTGTCACTAATGGGCCTTTTGAGCCTGTCACTGGTAGGCTATTTTGTAGTAGTGTACTCTTGGCACAAAATTCAGATAAAAAGGATAAGGAGCGGTTATTACAGAGGTAATAACTTTCAAGACTCATCTAAAACTTTTCGGTTATCTCCCAATAAGTGTTTTTCTTTAACGCCTTTAAGTTAGGCATGATAGTTTGAGAAGATGCTCACATAAGAAATATGAATTGAAGTAAAAGAGAGCATCAAGAAACAAATTCAAAGCACATTTAAGTCTAACCCACTTCCTATGCACATGGATCTTGTAAAGAAACAAGTCATGAAAGCACAAAGCAATAAGCATAGGAAAGCAAAACACGTGCAACTTCAGAATTTTCAACATAAAGAGGGGAAACTCAATATTATTGAGATGCATAAAACCATGTTTCCCTCTCTCATAATAACTTTCAGTAGCATCATGAATAAAATTAACAATATAACTATCACATAAAACATTCTTATCATGAGCCACATGTATATAATAATTATTACTCTTCACATAAGCATAGTGATTCTTATTAATTGTAGTGGGAGCAAATTCAACAAAATAGCTATCATTATTATTCTCATCACCATAATCATCAAATATAGGAGGCATATTGTAATCATAATTAATTTTCTCCTCAATAGTAGGTGGACTGAAAATATCATATTCATTATTGTAATCATCATATATTGGAGGTATAGCATCCTCATAAGCAATAGAATAGTTATCTTCCCAAGTGTGTTCATTTGTAAACATATCATCATTGGAAGGATCATGGATAGCCCTAATAGTATAGCAATTATTAATATCATCATTTTCAGAATTAGTACCGAAGAGATTTTCAATATCAAAGGTAGTGTGCTTTTCCCAATCATGATCACTGCTATAGGTAATAGGCATAGGAACATCATCAAGTTCAGACTCATCAAAAACTATAATAGGAGCAACATGCTTAGGGGAAAATACCATTTCCTCTCTTCTTTTACTTCTCCTCTTCTTCTTTTTCTTCCTCTCTTTAGGAGGGAGAGGCTTGAAAGGAAGCTTCTCCATATAACCTAGTTCATTATTAGAGACAATAGAAGAAACTTTGGAGGATTCCTCCTTTTCATTAATAAGACCAAAACACATATTAGTCATATCATATTTTGGTAAGATCTCATCTTTTATAATATTTTGTATGTAAGTATTTGTGTGGCAATTATCAACACAATAAAGATGACAACCATGCATGACACTATTCATATCAAAAGCACCCATATCTACCAAAGAAGTTTTTCTTGATAATTCTTCATACCCCAAAAATAATGTAAGTTCATCATGCTGATTAGGAATGATCATGTCATCACAATACAAACTTGCAGTACTCATTGGATTAGAAGGGTTATTATTATGGCATGAACATTGAAAATTGAAATGACCCACTTCAAAGCAAAGTTCACAAATAAAAGGATAGAGGGCACAAACTTTTTTACCAAGATCATTTAGAGCCCTATACCACATTCTAGTTTTTTCATTCCTGTGGGTGATACAATATTCTTCTTCAACTCGATTACTCTCACAAGGTCTATGTATCCCACAAAAATTAACATGCTTATAAGAAATAATACTTTCAGAGGTTTGAGCATGTTTATTGCTATCATTAACAACAATTTCATTTTCCATGCAAGTGTCTTTAAAAGGCTCATGATACATGTCCCACTTTTCTTTAGGAGCATTAATATGAGAAGCAAAGGTTTTAAAACAATCAATAAGAATTTGAGGATCAAGACCATATCTAGCACTAAGCTCTTGAAAATCAGCAGTTTCAGCAAAAGACTTAATGCAATCATACTCATAGTTTATACCTGGTTCTTTACCTTTGTTGTTATCCCAATCTTCGGTATTGCTTTGAATTGTTTCAAGAAGATCCCACTTAGCTTTGACCTCCTTACTCGTGAAGGATCCCTCTAAACAAGTATCTAGATAGTCTTTGTATTGTCCTGAAAGCCTTGCATAGAAATTATTAATAACAATATTCAGAAAACTAAGCAAACCAAACAAACTAAAAACCAAAACAAAAACGAAAAAGAAGACGCTCCAAGAACAACACAATTGTGCATGAAACAATAAAAATGAAGCGTTTGGAAGAAACCTGGGATTTTTATTGATGAAGAAGGGGATGCCTTAGGCATCCCCAAGCTTTGACGCTTGTACTTCTTGGATATTTCTTGGGGTGACACGCGTGGCATCCCCAAGCTTGAGCTTTAGTCCATCCTTCATCTCATTACTCATTCCTTTCATACACCTGAAAATTTTCCTTCATACAAAACTTCACACAATCTCATTAGCAACATTAGTGCACTTAAGATAAATAAGTCTCAAGGTTTAGTTCTAACACCAAATAAACTTTCATTAGAACACTATATACTGTAGCACTTCCCTCAAAAATCTTAATTCCCCAAAAGAACTCAAGAAGGAACTAACAAGAAGCAAATGCTAAAAATGGCAGAAATCTGTCAAAACAGACCAGCAGGTAAAGACGAATTTTTTAGAAGACCTTCTGTTGCTCAAATCAAAACTTGTTGAACTAACGAAAGTTAGATAACAACCTGGGGCAGAAGCACAAAAAGTTACAGATCATTCCGACATACAGAGCTCTCTCGCGAATTTTTACGGTGAAGCACAAAAATATTTTTCGGGACAACAACTTTCCCAATCATTACTTCACTCTCATTAGAGGTTACTCTTGGCACAAAAAGCAAATAAAAAGGATAAGGAGAGGTTATTACAAAGGTAATAACTTCCAAGACTCATATAAATCTTTTGGGTTATCTCCAATAAGTACTTTTCTTTAACGCCTTTAAGTTAGGCATAAGAAGCAAAGAAAAAATCAAGTGTTCTCAAATGAAGAAGTATTAAGACCAACTTTCTTGCCCTTACCTCTCTTAATTTTATCCTTAAACTTGGGGAAAATATGATTGCTTGGTGGAGAAGAAAGGTGCATGGTCCCCTTTCCCACATCTATTATTGCTCCAAGGAGTTCTAATAGGGACCTTCCAAGTGTAATTTGTCCTTTTCCTGCACATTTAATAACAAGATAATCAATAGAAATTGTTTTCCCAAGGATATTTGTAAACACTCCTTCAGCTATTCCAAGAGGTAATATGGTAGTATTATTAGTAAGAGATATTTCTTTTCCTCCTTCAATGAGCCCCCAAGTATTCAGAGATTTATAAATATCTTATGGGCGTAAGGCAAAATTCAGACATGATATCACAACGAGCTTGAAAAGTTTCAGTGTTCATCTCAATCTTTACTGTAGGGAACCACTTTGATGGTTCAGAGTTTTTTGGAACATAATCGTGATGCTCTCTAAGCGTATTATAGCAACTTTCTAATCTAGTAATGCTAGCCTCAAGAGTGTCCAACCTAGCAAATATTTTTGCGAAAGAAGTATCAGTTTGGCTAGGCAAATTGTAAGTGAGGATCAATTTCTTTATAGCATTAATAGCATCATCCTCATTACAATGGAGGAAATCTCCTCCCACAACAGCATCTAAAGCATATCTATAGAAAAGAGCAATTCCAAGGTAAAAACTGCTAAGGAACAAGCTTTGAGTCATTTTAGGCTCAATTTTTTCATGTAGATCGGAGATTCTAGACCAAGCTTCCTTAAAACTTTCCTCAATTCCTTGTTTAAAAGTGAAAATCATATCCTCGGGTGACATAGTGATTGGAGCAAGGGTAGACATAGTGACAACTTAGGATAGGAACTAATTTTTTTGTGTTTTTCAAATAAGAAAGCAAACAAGTAAAACTAATTTTTTTGTGTTTTTGAAGAACAAAACAAGCAAACAAAGAAAAAAGAAAACTAAGCAAAACAAAAACAACAAAGTAAAGAGATTGGTTATGAAGGACTCCCCTTATGAAGATGTCCTTGACTCCCCGACAACGGCGCCAGAAAAGATCTTGATGCGCTCGACTTTCGACGTAGAGCTCGTTGGGAATCCCAAGGGGAAGGTATGATGAGCACAGTAGTAAGTTTTCCCTCAGTTATGAAACCAAGGTTTAATCGAACCAGTAGGAGCAAGGAAACACCCCAAAGGTGTTACTAGCTGAGCTTTGGCAGGGCGCACTACCGGTGCTAGTAGCAATGTGGAGGCCTGCACAACCACAGAACTTTGTCCCCAACTTGCGACGAGGTTGTCAATCTCACCGTGTTTTATGGAAAACAAAGGATTAAACGTATCGAATGGAAAGAAGTAATAGTTTGCAGAAAGTAAACACAAAGCAGTAAACAGTTTATAGATTGTATGTAAAGAAAAGTACCGGGATCCATAGTTCACTAGAGGTGGCTCTCCTTAGATAGATAACATGCTGGGTGAACAAATTACAGCGGGGCAATTGACAAACACTGAGAAAGCAATACATGCATATACTAATCATCTTGACTCCTTTGAGACTTGATTGGGCATTACAACATAATACATAGACCGCCATCCAACTGCATCTATGACTAATAATCCACCTTCAGGTTATCATCCGAACCCCCTCCAGTATTAAGTTGCAAGCAACAGATTATTGCTTTACGAACTATGTGTAACGTAAAAAATATGATTGTTCTATGAACAAAGGATTGTTGTTTTCTCCCTAGTAGCAACAGCACATCTAGTACCTTAGAGATTTCTGTCACTTCCCCAGATTACCAGAGGCATGAACCCACTATCGAGCATAAATACTAACTCTTGGAGTTGCTAGCATCTACTTGGCCAAGATAGCTACTAACAACGGAAAGCATGCAAGATCTCAAATAACAAAGACATGATAAAATCAATAATAAATCTGAAATAGCATCTCAATATCCATCGGATCCCCGCAAACACAACATGTATGAATTACAAAAAGATGATCTTGATCATGAACGGAGCTCACAAGATCTAAACATGAAAGCACAAAGGAGGAGAACCAGCCATCTAGCTACTACATGGATCCGTAGTCCAAGGATGAACTACTCACGCATCACACCGGAGGCTTGCATGGTGATGAAGAAGGCCTCCAGGGTGAATTCCCCTCTCTAGCAGGGTGCCGGGAAGAGCTTCAGATCCCTCCCGGTCTAGGGATGGAGATGACGGCGGCTACAGACTCTTTCGTGGATTTTTGATCGGGTACTTAGGGTTTTCGTCCCGAGGGCAATATATAGGCGGAAGGGGAGGCCGAGGGGGTGCCGGGAGCCACCACACCACCCCTTGGTGTGGGCCTAGCCTGGCCGCGTGGCCAGGTGGTCTGGCCGGCCCCTGGCCCTTCTCCGTCTCGTATTCTGGCACTTGATCTCTTCCGGAAAAATAGGCACTTTGGCTTTTGTCCCATCCAATTCCGAGAATATTCACTTTCTGACTTTCCTGGAACCAAAAACAGCAGAAAACAGGCAGGTGGCACTGTGGCTCTTGTTAATAGATTAGTGCAAGAAATCATATGAAAAGTACTCCAAAGTTGGAACAAAACACAAGAAAGTGGATAAAACCAAGCAAGGAACATCAAAAATTATAGATACATTTGCAATGTATCAATCATCTAGTAGCTCATACCACTCCCTTGCTTTGCCCTTAACTGAAATAGGGAATAGCTTCCTCTTAACTTGGTTCATTGAAATACCTGCACACTTGAACAACTCGCATAATTCATGTATAAAGAGTAAATGATCACCAGGATGGACAATTCCATCTCCAAAATAGCAGTTATTCATAACACGTTCAACAATTTTTATAGGTATTTTAAAAGGGATGCTTTCAGTATGTGGATTTAAAATATCACAAGTATCATCAGAATTACCACATATGGGAGATAAAGTATCATCAGAGCAAATTTTCTTCTTTAAAGCTGGGGAACTAAAAAGATCATTTTCATAAAAAACATCTTCCCCAAGCTTAGACGTTTCCATAGCATTAGTAACAAAGGTGTTCAAAAGATTCATACTAATAACATTGCTATTAGCATGCAAGGAAGGTTCCATGGGTTTTTTAATTTTCTTTTCAGACAATTCAAGTTCTAACTTAGGAAAAATACTAAAAAGATCTCTAATTTTTTGTTGTTTTCCATTAAGCCTAACTAGTGAAAACAAGAAACAAAACGACAAAATTGCAGAATCTAAAGGAAATAACTTCGAGCACTCACACCGGAGGATGTGAGTACCTTTTACCTTACCTCCCCGGCAACGCCGCCAGAAAATAGCTTGATGTCTACGCACTTCTATTCTTGTAGACAGTTGTTGGGCCTCAAGTGCAGAGGTTTGTAGAACAGCAACAAGTTTTCCCTTAAGTGGATCACCCAAGGTTTATCGAACTCAGGGAGGAAGTGGTCAAAGGTATTCCCTCTCAAGCAACCCTGCAATCAAGATACAAGAAGTCTCTTGTGTCCCCAACACACCCAATACACTTGTCATGTGTATAGGTGCACTAGTTCGGCGAAGAGATAGTAAAATACAAGTGGTATGGATAATTATAAGTGGTAACGGTGATAGAAAATAACTTGATGGCGTGAAAAAGACTAAAGGCAAACTGAAATAAAGATGGAAGCAAGCAAACATGTAATAGATCTAGTAGCAAACGGTGTATCAATGCTTAGAAACAAGGCCTAGGGATCATACTTTCACTAGTGAACACTCTCTCATAAATATATCCTCTCTTTATGATACTACTCTCCGGCTGGACACTCTAATCGATGGTAGGGCTATAACAACACACCTCAAAGTAAGTCTTTCCCATCTAGAAAACCCCACACTGTCACCTTGAGTACTAGATGAGTCCAACAAACACCACAATTTCATAAAGACATCCAACTCCAAATATAACTCATAACAAGTATTTGTAATCTCTAGCCTAAGTGCCACCATGGTGAGCATGCTGTCACTTTCACACACATGGGGAGAGCAGAGATTTATTAAAGCACTTGAGTAGCAAGGTAGATCTATAGATTATAAGCTCATGATCTCAATAAGATCATGCATAGAGAGAGAGATGAACACATAGCTACCGGTAGAACCCTTAGCCCCGAGAGAGAAATACTCCCTCCTCATCATGGGAATCAGTAATGGTGATGGAGATGGCGGTGGAGATCGATGGAGATGGCTCCGGGGGCACTTCCCTGTCCCGGCAGGGTGCCGGAATAGAGACTTTCTGTCCCCCGAATCTCCCCTTCGGTGGCGGCGGCGCTGCAGAACTTTTCGTGGCTGGAGGCTTGACTCTCTAGGGTTTTGGTATCGGGAAGCTCTTATAGGCGAAGGAGGCAAGGTCGGTGGCCGGCCAGGGGGGCCACACCACCTGGTGGCGCGGCCAGGGCTAGCCCGCGCCACCACATGGTGTGGCCGCCCTGTGGCCCCTCTCCGTCTCGTCTTCTGGCTCCGTGCTTCCGGTAAAATAGGCACTTTGGCTTTTGTCCCGTCCAATTCTGAGAATATTCATTTTCTGACTTTCCTGGAACCAAAAACAGCAGAAAACAGGCAGCTGGCACTGTGGCTCTTGTTAATAGGTTAGTCCAAGAAATCATATGAAAACTACTCCAAAGTTGGAACAAAACACAAGAAAGTGGATAAAACTAAGCATGGAACATCAAAAATTATAGATACATTTGCAATGTATCAATACTCTCTCTCCCCCTCTCTCTCCCGTGACCGTGGTCCCGAGTCTGGATCACGCGAGTAGGAGTCTTCTTCACCATGGAGCATCGTTGCGCTGCGGGATTCGGATCTAGAAGCTCTACATTCGCAACTGATGCTGGATCAGAGGAGCAAGAGTCATCGTTAGACACCAGATGTGTGTAACTCCCTCGGAGGTGCAACACTTGGGGCACTAGAAGTCGTTGGAGCCGTAGGAGCCAAAGGACTTCTACACGACCCTGAGGTTGGCTTCGGTATGACTACATCAACCATGCTCTCCCGAGCGTTGACAACACCTTTTGGTCTTCAAGGGTAACCCGTTGCGTTACTGCATTACTAATAGATAGGTCCTGGCATTAGGGTTCTTGGCGTAGGAAAAAAATATTGTTTTCATGCGTGAACCCCTACATGAGACCACTTGGGACACTAGAGACACCGGACTCCACCATACATGTGCAGAAGAGTATCCTCGCCCGTAGGATAAACTTGGTCAACGCGACCTGGTCGAGCGCTGCATGGCCAATCTTGTGGATGAGGATAGCGATGGTGACACCCCACCGCTTGGAGCTTGTTGCAAGGTGCACACTTTCCAACTGTAGCAAGAACCACCGCCGAAAGCCAGCTGTATCAAAGTCGGTTCCACCATCTGCCTCCACACCTCGGTTGGCCAAGAGGGAGAACTCGACAAACACGGAACTATGAAGGCGATGGAGGCGCTTATTCGGGAAGCTTACCACTAAGAAGCAACTTGCTGTCCTCCTTAATGGAGGCTTGTCGTAGAATCTCAGAAGCACCCCATCGGCACCACGCATGAGCACCGCTGTAGGAGAATGGTCCCAGCCTCCTCCTCATCGGTGGCCTACCCCGCTCCCATCCCTAGCCCCTCACCGCCACGGCCGTCCGACAAGGGGAGAAGAAGCAAAGGAGGCACAAGAAGAGGGAGGATGCCCAATACCTTCTTTATGGAGTTGCCATAGCTGTCCTCCACCATCAGCTCCGGCCACCAGAGCACAAGGAGGAGCACAACCAGTAGGCAGGGGAGGAGCTCGGCCCGTAGAACACGCCTCCCACTCCTAGCGGAATGCCAAACCGTGGCAGCAAGCTGCAACCTACACCTACCAGGCCTAGAGCTAGCTCCAACGCCCCTCCATCCCCTACTCCAATCGGCTATTCTGGTGGAGAGGGCGGCGGAGCGGGCCAGCGTCCGACTCTCAAAAGGGGGGGCGAGAGAATAGGGATGGGAGGAGAGGATAAGGTTGGGCCATACGGGGATATCGGAGAAGAGAGGAGAACGACTTCGACTAAGACTTAGTTAATTGCAAGTATCGTGATGTGATTGGTATGAATACCTACCGATGTTTGCTTCCTGTTGTGCAGTGCACATTGGCATTGGCATAGCAAGATGCGGATCTCGAATCACTAAGTATCAATTATGAGATATATTAATTTTAGTGCGAGCTAGACAATAATTAAGTTGTTAATTTGAGTAGTCCATTAATCATGAACTATTGATCAAGTTAAGTTGCATAGTAACACTGACGTAGGTTATCCGAGGACTCTATCAACCACATTATAATTGTTTGCTTTCTAAGATTTGCTTTCCTAATAGGAAAGAATGCTATGGTCAGCCATCCATGCTTTAGAGTGTTTCTTTTTTTACATAAGGCAATCAAATTAAGAGGAAGGCTCCAAGAAGATGATTGGTTGTTGATAGATCCTCTCTACATCATCGAAATAGGTTGTTGCCCCGCTTTATAAATAAAGCCAACATGGTCAGAGGATATAAGGTAGCGAGGTACAAAGCAGATCTCGGGACAACCAGTCAATAGAAGCCAAACCGAAAATGCCAAGAGGTAGAAAATAACATGACTACGAAGCCGAGCAAGCATTACAGGATGCCTGAACACTCCACACCATGCCTAAGAGGGTAACGGTGCAAAGCGTCGCCACCATGGAGTCCAAAGGACATGGGTTTTCGCCTAGAGCCATGGCACATGGAAAGAGCACCTAAACGACGTCCTTAAGAGGAGATTGACACCCGTGGGAATCACCGTTGTTAGTGCCAAAGCACGAAGCTTTCACTTGGTAACTCCCCATGGCACGAAGAGGGCCGATGGACGCACACAAGACAAGAAGACATCCAACTCCAGATCTATGCACTGCAGCGGGACCGAGCCACCCACCATTGCAACCATTGCTACCCACACGACGAAAAGTGTAGCCGCCACCGCCGCCATGGTGATTGCCGGGGAGCCACCCATGCGAACCACCTATTGGTGCCACCTCCCTAGCATTCGCAAACTCGTACGCATGAAGCGAGGAACCACCCATCGCGTGGTCTGTGAGGCGGAGTAGGTAGGCTTGGTTGGAACCGGAGGGATCCAACATCATAGTCATTCGGAGGAGACTGTCCTCCACCACCGTAAATGGTTGCCGGCCAGACGCGACAACAAGGAAAACCAGCCTAGGAAGGCTCTGCTGACCCTAGATCAGGCCCATAAAGCCCCCGCCACCACGTTGCAGAAGGAGGTCGCCGCCGCTAACCTACTGCTCTATGTTGCACAGCCTCCATCACCTCTAGAGAGTGTTGCATACATGCAGTGCTAGGCCCACCCGAACCCAGATCGTCCGAGGGCCAGCCGAGAGCCGTCATCTGCCTCATCCCCGCTGCAGCTCCATGCCACCCTGATGTCCACTACCAGCGCCACCGTGATGCCACCATGCTACCCGAGACGAGTAGTCGTCGTGCTATGCCACATCGTTGTTAGGAAGAGAAGGTCACGACCCACCTCCTAACACGCATGGAGAGTAATTCCACTGTTGTTGATGCCACCCGGGCTTTTTCCATCGGCTCGGACCAGCAGCGGTGACTGGGGGAATGATCCCCTCAACATCCCAACCAAGATGATCAATTGCAAACCCGTGTCCCCGAGTCCTTGCCAGGTGGAAAGGTTATTCTTTGCTAATACTGCCCTAAAGAATTGTAGATGCACGAGGGCGTGTTCAACATGAATTGTAACTATATGGGATGAGGCCTGCTTCCATGCTCCTCCCTCCGGAAACGAGAAAGGGTAACATAGTCATTTTATATTAATTACTATATTTTAATCAAACCCGCTTCCTTCCAAATACTCTAACCACGAATAATTACGATAGATACAATAATTAACGCCGTGGAAACAACGGGCTCCTCTCCCTTAATCGCTAGACCACAATGCATACACGATTAACTCCCAAATTATGCGTGATTAACTCCCTTAAAGCGAAGGTTAATCTTCTTGAATTGAAACTGCCCAATGCATGCACGATATTAATGGGGTAATTAACTATTGTCTCCTACACTTTTATTAGCGTCAATCGTTATTCATCTTAGTCTTACCGATTTGATTATGGGACTTTCTATGCGTAAGTACGCAAATTTGTTTAGATTAAAGGTTGTCCACTGCTGGAACTGGCCGAAAACCAAACACGCCGATTGAGTATGTGCAACCACTGGTACCAGCCAGAGTCGGCTTGTGTGGGTCGTCGCCGACGAGGGACAAAGCGGCCCCAATGATCAGGGGCCGATGATACGGGCCATGAGCGTACAGTCGTATTTTTTCGACTAAAATCGATTGTATAGAACGCGTGGATGCTTATAGGTCTTAATAGAATTAGACTTAGCAAAATATTAACTAATGACCATCATACCCTTAATTATGAAGAGGTATGGAGTAATCTTAGCCGTTATTGTGTTTAAGATTGGGTGAGGGAGGAGCACTAAAGCAGAAGTCATATGGGATAAAACCACATATTGAATCAATCAAGAATCAACTAACTTCCGTCAGCCGTTCACCATACATGTCTATTGCATTTGTAACACAATGAGGTGATATATTTATGTTGGTGCAAATTTTGGAATGGTCATGGAAATTAACGGCCAGGACCAATTGAGAAAGTGATCCAACAGGTTGGCGCTGGAAGAAGTGATGTTGGATACTGTTAATGCCATGCTTGCAGTTTCTAATTTTGATGTTCGTTTTTCTTAGTGGAGAGGTGGCTATAAGAATTACGAGATCTAGGGCAGGGTGGTAGCTATAAGAACTACGAGATCCCACTAGTGTAGGGTAGACGACAATGTTGAATGACATGGTAGGGAGGATGTATAGGAAGGCATGATCATGATGCTCCATTTAAGAAGAGTAGTGAAATCGAGCAGAAGATCAACAACCCAAGATGGGGCAAAACAGAATGTAGCTGACGTGTCTGAAGTGATGAACTAACACATCGTGGGTGCAATTGTGCGGAGTTGGTGGGTCGTGTGCACTTCCACCCACATGATAGGGCAAAGCACAAATGTAGCTGGTACAATGACTCAAAGTAAACTTAGCCCACTACCTACTTGAGTTGCACAACATCTACGTTTTCATTTGGGAAAAATGCTTACATGTATAATTTAATATTTAGCAGACGAATTTTCATTGAATACAGCACTTGCTTTCATCACATAGAAAAACATTATCATAACAGGCTTTCGACAACAACAAAAAAGGCAGCTTAGGAAAACGATGTTTCACCACACGCCGCCACCAGCCGGCGCACGTTTGGACTTCGAATCGCCGTTGCGCCTCAGTTTCAGTGACCGCTCCACTGAGAATACCTGCTGCCTGCTGGGTGGTCTGCGGAGCGGATTAAGATCAGGCGTCAGCTCAATTTGGACGGGCAAGCCGATGACAACTGAACCTTCTTGGCATTACAATCTCGGAGGAAGTGTGCGCTGTCTGGCTCCGCAACCACATGACACGAACGAGAAGAGTACGTACCACAGATGATCTGACTTGCTTGATTACAAGAGGAGTGCACGGACGTCGCCATTTGAGACCACTAAGAAGGACCGCCATCTAAATCTAAAAGAAAGAAAAGAGAACTCGCCAGCAAGAATGACAAGAGGTTCTAACCACGGCAGATCTTTTCTTGTGGACAAAATGCAGCATAATAAGTTAATAACTCGGCAGACGTGATAGAAGCTTGTTCATCAGCCCTTTGCCACCTTTCACGGAGTACGTTGCAAGTGCATAGCACCTCACAACTTACCTTGGCAGGGCCTCCCTCTAGGGTAATACGGAGAATAACTCGATTGAAATCGCTCATTAGCCACTGTGCTGTACTGCTGTACCACCGAATGAAAGATTAGCTATCCACTACTGAGATTGACGACTGGTTTGTATTTTTGTTCTGAAGCGAGCTCGAGACAGGTTTGGTGCCGAGCTTACTTCAGAAGACCCACCAACCTCTCTGTACTACACACATGGTAGTATCATGCTTACCTTCCCAAGATCGATGCAATCCTCTGTGTAGAATGTGTAGTGTAATTTTCGTTTTGCACACTTGTGGCCAGCCATTGTGTTGTAATCTCCCTCCGTTCAGAAATATAAGATATTTTAGCTTTGTGAATCGAATGTATCTAAACGTCGTTTAGTGTACGCTAAAATATCTTATATTTTTTAATGGACGGACTAATGGATCCACACACCCCACCCTCCCACTATAATGCAAACGCATATCGCCTGCCGTTCACGGTCAAAAGATAAAGGCATGATAATTTGCTCTTTAATTAATTTTAGGATCTTCTGCAAATATTATTGTCCAGATGGAAGCATCTAGTAACACAGATTGTAGCAAAGATGGTAATACAGTTAGTCGGTGCTTATGTTATTTTCTGAAAAGAGATAATACACTCAGATTCAGAGATTTTTGGCTCATGAGCTCCAATGATCCTGTTATTTTTATTTTTTTAAAATATTATACTCCCTCTGATCCAAATTAATTTACTCGGATTTTTCTAGATTCAGATGTATCTAGACATGTTTTATTGCTAGATATATCCGAATCTAGACAAACTTGAGTCAATTAATTCGGAGGGAGTATTTCTGAATTTCAATTATTTTGAAAAAAAAATCCAAATATAGATTATGATGTATCCCACAGACCTGAAAAATATCAATTTTGAATACTTTGTATTCTAAGCTACACAAAAAGACAAAAGTGCGGATCTAACTATGCATTTTTCAAATCCCTAAATTTTATCAGAATTTTTCATTTTTGTGTGGCGCAAAATATAAAGAATTGCACGTTATGATTTTGCATGTTTGTGAGATACAACATTGACTATGCCCATAATTATTTTCATATTTAAAAAAATTCTAAATATGATTTTAAATTTTTTAAAATGAAGGAAGCACTAAAGCTGGGGAGACACTTCCTAATTCAGTCGGTGCTTATAAACATAGGATATGACCTGGTCGGTTTAAACATCTATATTCTGGTTGCCTTTTGCCTTTTTGGTACCATCATACCGAAGTTATGACCTTTTCCCTTTCATTTGTTAGTCTTATATAATATGTGCTTACTTAATTCATAGGAATAACATCGTTCTCTGCATTTGATCTATGAGTTCCTTTGCTTTCTTGACAGTCTAATAGCTTACGCCATGTAAGTATGATCTGGCGATTTCTTCTTAAACATGGAAAGCTGACAGCATCTTTTGACCAAATTGTCTCCATTAGCCTACCGACCACGAGTTGCATGCCACGGAGAAGACTATGGCTCAATATGCTATTGCGATAGGTAGTTCAGATTGCTCGTCAGGTCGTAGGCCGCAACATACTTCACCCGCAAAAGAAAAAAAAATGGGAATGTACTTCCCTCGAAACCGAGGTGTCAGCGCGTACGTACTTCAGGGGAAATAAAGCTGCGGAAGGGTGCCACTTCCTTTCCGGTGGGGTCATGTGGTCGGACAGAACTTAACAGCCCAACCGCTTGAGCTGGGAGGATTTTGTCTTGAGATCGACACCATGCCTTCTTCCCTCTATCGCCTTCTTCACTCCGTCGCTGCGCTGCCCGCATCCCTCGAAAGAGCCACTCGCTCTGCACTACCCTCCAACTCTTTCCGCTCCATTCCCTCCGACCCCTCAACGCGTCGGCCAAACCGCCCACCTTATTTGCCAGCCAGATCATGGTTTGCAGATAGAGCGCCAGGGGTGGGCGAGATCGATCGTCTGATTCACCTAGCTACCTGGTTATCTCCCTCTTCCTGCCCTGCACGCCGGCCTATGTCTGTTCTGTTTACATCCGGGAGAGGTGAGCACCTGCGGTTACCGGTATCACGAGCTAAGCTGCTTATCCAGGTCGGTACTGCTACTGGAGTATCTTTCTTATATCTCTGGTTGTACATTGATCTTGCCGCAGTTTTCCTGCTTTCTTGCTCACCCTTGAGTTCTCTCAATTAACTTTGTTTCTAGTTCTGCACTTTTTTTTTTTGCTTACGCGAACTCCATTTGATACAATATTACACGGCCCACGGGGTTGGCCAATTTATCCCTTTCCTTTTGTCACTGATTTGTAGTAATAGTTCCAATGAACAAAACATATGATGGGAGAATAGGCACAGAGCCACAGAGGATGCAAGGTTTTTCCATTATCTGAAAACCGTTGGTACAGTGTCTACAACATGTTGTACTGATTCTGCACCATATGTAAAAAAACAAAAACAGTCCGTACAAGATGGTATAAAATACAGTAGAATCTGGTGCAAATGTAACATACAAAAATGGCATCAAAACATCTCCAATGGGGATAGTGTTGAAAAGTTCACACCAAAACAAAGGCAATTCTGTTAAAATATGGGACGCCCTGCTTGAGTGCTGCCATCTTTATATGTTTTAAGTCGATTTATAATAGACTGACATCATCTGATTTTTACTGACCAATATAACAAAACAAACCCAAAAATATGAATATAGACACAAAAAATGTTGAAAATTGTTCACTAATGTCCAGGGTTACCAAAAGGCCTTTTCTAACATGTGTGGTGGTAATGTGGCATATAGTTGGTGTCCGATAATATCTTCATTTTTTTGGGAGGTGGGTGGGGGAAGAGAGGACGGAGTGCTAAATTTTACTTGATAATAGTTGACACATGTAGAATTGGACATTTTTCTTACTACGAAATGAATATTAATTTCAGTACAATGGTATGACTTCTATGGTACAAAATACCGCCTTGGGAGCGAAGCACTCACATAACATGTGGTGAGAAGTCCAAATCTTTTGGTGCTTCAGAAAATAAACAAAAGCTACAAGTAATTGAAATGTTGAGTTTTACATTATCCCGAAACTGTTGGTACAATCTACACCATGTTGTACTGACTCTACACAATATGTAAAAAACAGAACAGTTCGTACAAAGTGGTATAAAATACAGTAGAATCTGGTGCAAATGCAACATGCAAAAAGGGCATCAAAACATATCCAATGTGGATAGTGTTGAAAAGATCATGCCAAAACAAAGGCAATTCTGTTAAAAAGAAATTTTGATATGGGACGCCCTGCTTGAGTGCAGCCATTTTTATATGCTTCAAGTCGATTTATAATTGACTAACATCATCTGATTTTTTCTGACCAATACAACAAAACAAACCCAAAAATATTGAATATGGACACGCAAAAAATGTTGTAATTTGTTCACTAATGTCCGGAATGTTTACGGTTACCAAAAGGCTTTTCTAACATGTGTAGTGGTGATGTGGCATATAGTTGGTGTCAGATAATAGTTTACTTGATAGTTGACATGTGTAGAATTGGACATTTTTTTCTTACTACAAAATGAATATTACTCTCGGTACAATGGTATGACTTCTATGGTACAAAATACTTCCTTGGGAGCAAAGCACTCACATAACATGTGGTGAGAACTTCCAAACTTCAAAAAAATAAACGAAAGCTACAAGTAATTGAAATGTTGAGTTGCATTTATCAAGTGCACTAATCATAATTGCTTTTGAATCCTCAACGATCTTTTTAAGAAAAGCATAGAAATTCACCTAGAATTAGGCACGCCAAACTTGCCGAGATTTCCTATGAGGAAAACCTCCATCACCGAGCTTCATGAAAAATTGAACTATAACACAATTTAGCTACAAAATCATCTTTCAACCCACTTATGGCTCTCCCAACCATGGGGTAAATTTACATATGATCTTATGATAAAATTGAATAAACCACCAATCATAGTGGTCGCCATTGCGTAGATTACTCATTTTACCTTTTTTTGCATGCACTACCAACTATTTGTGTAATAGGTTGCTAACATGTATAAATCTCAGATTAAGCTAATTAATAGCATATCTGACGACTAGGGTCCATGAGCCAGTCATAATGAGTCGTTGCCTGTCCAAGTGTCACCAGCTCGCAATGTACACTAACTAGTATGGGGAGGTTTGAAACAAATTTGGATCATATGTTTGAAAGTTTTGTCACCTTCTGTGAGATTCTCTCAATTTTGTGAAATTTTGTAATATTTCAAAAAATATAAAAAATTCGGTAAGTGAAACAATATGAACTAGCTAATCTAAAAAGTTTTAAACAATTTGGACCAGTAGTTTGAAAGTTTTGTCATATTCGGTCAAATTTTGGTGAAACTTTCAAATATTTTTGAAAAGTTCGAGTGATTGAAACAACCTGAAGTAACTAATAAAGTTTGAAACAATTTGGACCTTTGGCTTAGATTCAACCAAAATTTGGTGAAATATTCAAATTTTTCAAAAAGATTGTTAATATACATTATCATTTGATGACATGTGACCAAGCAATAAGATATCGTCACTAACTCCCTTGTCGTTAGATCTTCTATTATTTGACTAAATTTGAGATTTTAACCTATGTGTGACCTACTACATGAATAGTTCTCGGTATGTCCAGAAAACCGGTAAAGTAAGCAGTCTGCGCAATATCGGCAACAATAGTTGGTCCTTTCTGCAATTTTCTCTGATAAATCCGAGATACCTTCCGGTTAGAAACATAAGTGGCACATTGATACAACTATAGGTTGAGGAACCTCTAGTGCATTTTTCTCATAAATTTATGTGTTGGATCCTTTAAAGCTTTTATCACCTAAAGATAAAACATAGACCATGACGATATAATACTCGGAAACAACATATCCCAATAAAATGGGGTTATAGTTTAAAGAAGGTGAGTATTTGAACCTAACCTAATTATTTAGTGATATCAAATTAATATATTTTATTTTAGTTTAGTTTGTGTTAACAAATAGGCCTTTGAATTAACTGTATCTCCAACTCATCTTGTTACACTTATTCTTAAACATAAAGCCTCTTATTGATCTAAAGCTAGATTAATAAATAGGCGTTTGAACTATTTGTATCACACATCCGGTTTTTCTGAGAGTAACACCCTCTTATCATTCTTCATAAGTTAGTTCCGATGTTGTACGAACATCATATCAACAAGATACTATCTCGTCCAACAACAATTGTTGTTCACATAGGAAATCTTGACTTCATGAAAATCTTTGCAAAGTAATTGCAGCGAAGATTTCTTCAAATCAAAATTCTAAACCTAAGTAAAATATGCTAAACCAACACGAAAGTGCAAAACTAAGTAAAATAAGCCAACATGCTTTTAGAATCACTATGCAGTTTATCTAAACAATTACATGAAAACTATTCAAAACTATAGCATGTATCCTGTTGGAGGGGAGATTCAAAAGTGTTAGTATTTTTTTATGCTTATAGATAAAGCGTTTAATAAGTAATAGGCTCCTCATATTTTATTCTTCTAAGGCAAGGTTATGGAAATATAGGGATTAAAAAAGCAGTATTAGAATGTCGTGGCACGCTAAATCCTACGCGAAATAAAAAAGTAGGAGTTGTTGAGAAGAAGCATTTGGAAACAATAATTTTGAATTCGGTGTTAATATATTACAGAGAAAAGGGAGTAGGAGACAAAAAATGCATTGGAAATTTCGAACAAATTTTGCCGTGAGGTTTAGTTCTCATGTTTGGTTTCTGCAAAGCTTGTACTCCCTCCGATCCATGATAAGTGCCGTTGATTTAGTAAAAAGTTCAAATCAACGACACTTATTATGGATCGGGGCAGTGAGAAAATTCCCATCCTATGGAATTTCTGTTGGTAGAAATAAGGATTTGTTTCCTAGAACTGCAATGCTCCGCTTTTCTCCGAAATTTCTTAGATCCAGTGAGCCATTTAATCCAACGGTTAAGGATGTACTAGTTGCACTTGCTATAAATAAAGTGGTACCCTGTCGCTAATAACCGGAATGGAAAATCTGATTTATTTTCAGGCTGACACGTCTGATATGCTAAAAACTGTTGGGTGATTCATCTTTAAGAACAATGGCTGAAATGGAAGATGCTCTGAGATCCTGCATGGAGCAGTTGCTCATTGCGAGAGAAGAGCGGGAGCAAATCATCGTGGAAGCAGCCAACGAGATATCCTCCCAGCAAAAAGTTTTGCGGGATCTACAGCACAGCCTCGAGGTCGCGAACAAGAAGGCCGCAAAGCTAGCCGCGGAGAACAACAGTCTCTGCAAGGCCATCGACGCCAAGGACAAGCTTGCCAGGGAGCTCAGGGAATCCAAGGCAGCCTCGGACGAACAGCTCGCCGGCGCGACGGCGAAGCTGGAGGCGGCGCAGAAGCAGAGCGCGTCGCTGCGGTACGAGGCGCGCATGCTGCAGAAGGAGCTGGAGGTGAGGAGCCAGGAGCGGGAGTACGACCTCAAGTCCGTGGACGCCGCCCGCTCGCAGCACGCGGAGAGCCTGAAGAAGATCGCGCAGCTTGAGGCCGAGTGCCAGCGGCTGCGCGCCATGGTCCGGAAGCGGCTCCCCGGACCGGCGGCCCTGGCCAAGATGAGAGACGAGGTCGACCAGCAGCAGCAGCAGCCATCCAGGGCCGTCGGGGCCAGCCCGAGGAGGCAGCGTTCCGCGACGCCGACGATGTCGCCGTCCAGGTCCGTGACGCCCATGTCGCCGCGGTCCGTGACGCCGCGGCGCGGTCCCACTGATCTGCCTGACCAGAGCTACGCCGTCAGGCTGCGCGCGGTCGAGGACGAGAACAACGCGCTGAAGCGGGTGCTGGCGACGAGGGACACCGAGCTGCAGTTCGCGCGGATGAAGTACGCGGACGAGGTCTGCAAGCTCTCGGCGGTGCAGGGGCAGCTCAAGGAGCTGACGGAGGAGAGCAAACGGCTGTGCGATGCAAACGCAAAGACCGAGTCATGGGCCTCTGCTTTGGTCTCTGAACTGGACCACTTGAGGGCTGGGAAGCAGGGGCATGGGGCATCGTCCGTCATGGTGTCTGACATGAGCTTGCTCGATGATTTCGCTGAGATTGAGAAGCTAGAGATGGCATCAGGATCGGTTATGTCAGAGAAGAACGACAAGTTTCCTGATCAGAATGGCAACGTCTCCAATGGTCATCCTGAATGGGTTCATGATGTTTGGGAACTCGTAAACCGAAAGCATGAAGCAACTGGGGAAAGCATTGGCGCCATTCTTGACGAAATCAGGCGTGCACTGGACCAGAGTCCTGATCATAACAAAGGAGATGCTTCCGAGGAACTGTATGACCGGACCAAAGTAAGAAAAATGGTGAGCAATCTGATCGAAAAGATCACCGCCGTGATTCGCGTTTCTGCAAAAGACAATGTTGCGAGATCTGGATCGTTGCTGCATGACAAGCCTGAATTTGTTGCTCGCCTTGAGTACCTGGTTCATGTCTGTCACGATGTGCTGCATGAGAAGGCCAAGCTTGAAAATTTCATTGAAGAGGTCTGCCTGGTGCTAGAGTATACAGTGAGCCAGTACTTCTCAAACCAAGTTCGACAGGATACCGTAGATGGTAACACGAAGAATTTTGATGGAGACGAGTCGTCAAGTGCAGTAAACACACATGGTGAACATGACATGCAGAGTGCAACATCGACAGCAGCACTAGACATCCGAACAGAAGAGCATCATGAACCTGTTCAATCAGGAGGTCAGCTACCTCAAAAGGTTGAAGAGAGACAGCTTAGTGAAGAACTTGCAAGAGTGATGCTACATAAGGATTATGACATGGAACCAGGGAGGAAGTCATCATACTATGAGATAGAAAGGTAACTAACCTTTCTTTTTTGTACATAGTTTTAAATGTGCCGAGCAATAATTTTTCATCGCAAAATGGCAATAATTTCAATTATGATATTGATTCTCTGTAAAGCGGGCCCACTGATGATGGAACAGAAGACTGGGAACAAGAGGGGAAACAACTAGCAACAGTATGTTCTCATGCTGCTCCTTCCTTTGCCAGTAAAAACAACCAAAAGCACAACCTGATATGAACATTTCACAAATTTCTAATTTCATCTACTAATATGTTTATTCCACCATTTTCTGTTTTCACCTTTATAACCATCATTCCATCAGGAATAAAACTTAACATTTTTGTGCTTCTTGCAGAACTCGGAGATATCTGCAGCAGCTGACAAGCTTGCAGAGTGCCAGGAGACCATCACAACTCTAAGCAAACAATTGCAGGCTCTCCAGACTCTGCCGACTTCAGGCATTCTAGATTTCTCAATGTACAGCCCGAGGCCAAGCTCGGCCGCCGACTACAAGCCCCAGTCACTTGGAAGCATCCTTGCCGATGAGGGCACCGGCATGACAGAGGCTCCCAGCTCTCCCGCACCAAAACAAGTGCGCACCAAGAAGGAACAAGGAGAGCCTGACTCTGCTGCACCACGGAGGAGCATGGCACAAGAGCAGCTCGTTGACGCCGACGGCGAGGCATCGGCGCAAGCTGCAGTTCAGCCGCTGTTCCTGGAGCCGCACCGTGATGAGACTCCTGCTGATCCCAGGAAGAAGAAACGGGGTCCGAGCTTGCTGGGCAGGATGATCTTCAGGAAGAGAGTGGAAGGCAGCTCCTCCTAGACTGTTGAGTGACGCACTGTCGTACGTGCGAGTGTGTGATCTGGCTAGTACTACTGTCATGCAATTAGCAATTTGGAGATGTGCGCTCCAGGTCCTAGGGTGCATCCTTTTTGGCCATATGTTTTGTTGCAGAGTCTGAAGACCAGTGTGGAAAGATTCTGGCACATGTGGTGTGCACCTGTTTTTGTTTGACATGAACATGTTTTCCCTTTGGGTATTTATGGAATCCGCTATCGTGTAAATGTTTATTTAATATAAAAATATATTTATTTTGAGACTATATTCTGTATTTATCGTGTAAATGTTTATTTCACTTAGTCTAGAGTTAGAATGAAGGCATAAAAGTGGGTGTGTTCACTTGTTGTCACCAATTAGAATAGAAAGGGACGGTTCCACACCCAGCGTCCATCCTAGTGTTCAGTTGCGGGAACGAATAGAACGGGCTCCTTCCTAGGAACCGAATATGCCCTCTAGATACCGAACCGACCCGTTCCACCGATTCGGTGGAATCGCTCCGTTCTCTCACCGCTAATTGCTCTCATTGAGAAAAAAAATCGAACGCGCCTCGTCTCAACCCTATTCTCCCGTATCCGCTCGTCGCTCTATCCTCTCCCTCACCTCTCGTTCGTGGCGACGCACAGAAGCTGTGCGCGCGGGCAGCGACTAGGATAGGAAGCAGGCGGTGGGGGGGAAGAGCAAGCGGGGCGGGCAGGAGGCGGCGGCGGCTAGCAGGGGCGATGCTGGGAAGAGCAACCGGGCAGCAGCGACAACGCGGGCAGGAGGCGGCGGCAAGCAGGGGCGTTGGTGGTAGGGCAGGGAGCAGCGGCCGGTGGCTGCGTCGGTGGTAGGGCAGGGAGCAGCGGCTGGTGGCTGGACATGGAGTATCGACCTGTTCCAAGGTGAGATGATCCCCTGTGTAGTTTGGTTTAGAAGGAATAGAAATCTAGGCCTAATATTTCTATGCATTATATGTTATTGTATGCTGCTGTATCGAGAGATCCATGGCATATCTTCATTTCTTGTGTATTAGGCATTCAATTTCTATGCATATATGTGTTGTGTTTATGATAGCATACATGAATTGTAGATGGACAAAAGAAAAAAAATGATTAGGGGAGCCGCTATTTATGTGGCTCTTGCTGCGGTGGCTGTACTTGTTCGGTCTATACTAAGGAAGAGAAAGGCACGTATACCCTATGGACCGATGCATGAGAGAGATAGGGTTAGAATTGACTATCTAAGCAATAAAATTTGGAAATGTGATGTGACTTGTAGAAATATGTTAAGATTTGAAAGAGCACCTTTTTCGGCTTTGTGGCATATTGAGAGATCGGAAGTTGCTAGAAAATAGTCCACATTTGTGTGTGGAGCAACAAGTTGCGATGTTCTTTCATACTATTGGACATAACCTTCAGAATAGGGTTGTGGCAACCAATTTTGGAAGATCATTCGCAACAATTAACATATACTTTAGACGTGTCTTGCACGCCATAGGTGAGCTGCGTAATGAATATATCAATCCACCTTCATTGGAGACCCCAGCAAAAATTACAGGAAATCATCGATTTGACCCATATTTTAAGGTATTTTCTCAAACTATTCTTAGCTATTTATGATAAAATGCATGTTAATTAATTTTATTCACAATATATGACTGCATTGGAGCTATCGATGGTACACATGTGCGAGCATCTGTAATCAAAGATGTGGAACATTCTTTTCATGATAGAAAGACTTTTGCTACTCAAAATGTGATGGCAGCGGTAGATTTTGACCTTCGATTAACATATGTGTTGGCTGGTTGGGAGGGGGCATGATGCCCTCGTTTTAGCTGATGCAATGGAGCATGAGAGAGGCCTACAAGTACCACAAGGTAAGAACATCCCTAGAAAAAGTTGTCCATATATTGTGTGAACCGATGTCATACATTTTTGTTCTATTGAAATGGACCATTTTCATGGCTGGACAGAAATGGACCATTTTCTTCTACTCAAAATGGACCATTGGGCTCAGCGATGAACACTATGTAGGCCATTGTAATGTAAGATTGTTACATGACCTTGTGAAAATTTTATCTCCAATTTATGATAACCAATTGCACTACTTTTTTCTAATTTATGCTACTCACTTGGACTTTTTTTGTAGGCTTTGAAAGCTGATGCTCCCTACCTAAAAACACCCATTGAACATTATCATGCTATGGATACAATATTTGGGTCAACTACGGCAACGGGAAAATATGCCAAGTCAGGGAATGACATATTATCTGTTGATCAAGAAGAGGAGGAAAGTGAGGTGAACTTGTCACCAAATGTGGGCGAGTCTTCCTCCAAAGTACCACCAAAAAAGAAGGCTAAGGTTGTGAAAATTGAAGATGATCCACTACTGACCACTCTGAATGATGGATTCAAAATGATGGCTGAAGCTTGAGCATAACTCATGAGCGCTCCAAAAAGGAATGATTGAAGATATAATTACATAGCTCAAAGAATTAAGAAGCACATTAGAAACTTGAGCATCAAGATATAAGTTTTTCTCATCCTCACAAGATAGATTTTCGAAATCCATAGGAGGAGAAAAAACTATATCTACAATACACTCCAAATTTGGGTCTATGTCCCGAAAATGAATAAGCATACGAGTTTTCCATATATCATATATCATAGTTTGTGCCATTGAATATGAACATATCATTGTGCACTAATCTCCTAGCCGACATCTTTACTCTCAAGACGGTGAAGCCTAAAATGAGAGACTGGGCTCTGATACCAATTGAAAGAACAAAGATTCCGCCTAGAGGGGGGTGAATAGGCGGTTTAAGACTTTTACGAGATGGGCTTAACAACAACGGAATAAAACTAGCATTTACTTTTTCAAGCACAAAACTTATATAAACTACGGTTCACCTGTGTGCACCAACAACTTATGCTAAGCAATACAAGCAACTATGTGATATCTAGATATAAGACTTCAAGCATGAAGGTTATCACAAAGTAAAGTGCATAAGTAATAGCTCGGGTAGAGAGATAACCAAGGCACGCGGAGACGGTGATTTATTACTGAGTTCCTTCCATAAAGAGAGTATGTCTCATTGGAGCGGTGGGCGCTACTAAGACCACCACGCCACAAATGGTCTCACCCTATTCTCCTGTGAACCTCGCCATATGAGGCCTGGTTCACTTCTTCACTATCGGTGCACTTATCGGTGGCAGTCCGTAACCTCTCACAAAGATTGGGGCACTTCTCCAAACAAGCTCGGGGAAAGCTCCACAACTTAATTGGAGGCCCCAAGTAATCCACAAACCTGCAAAACAACTAAACCGTCTAGGGTTCCAAGAACCCAAGAGTAAAAAGCTTCTCACCTTTCACCCAATCGAATCCTCACAAAGAACTCAAATCGATGCACCAAATGCAATGGCAAGAACACGAGAAGTGCTCAAGTCCTTCTCTTCCAAATTCCACCAAAGATACAAAAGCTATTGGGGAAATAAGAGAGGAAAAACACAAGAGGAAATCCACAAAAGAAACCCCAAGATCTAGATCCCCAGATGTCCGCCTCACATAGAGGAGAGATGGATTGGTGGAGTTATAGATCTAGATCTCCCCTTTCAAATCCCCCAAAACAATTCAAAAAATATGGGAGGTATTGAGAGTATTTGCAAGTTCTTGAAGGTTAAAACAATGGGAGATAGAGAATGCAACCAACCAGCCTAAGGAGGAAGAAGGGATCATTTATACCCCTCCCCAATGAAATATGACCGTTTGTGACCTCCCAGGCCGGATGATATGCCCCTCCTCCGGGCTCCCCGGGCCGAAATATGGCTAAGAACTTCGCGGCGCGTCCCTCTATATAGGGGGTGGATATTTGGGCTGGATATTTTGCCGGATAATCCGCCCCTCCAAAAACTGGCAGAAACAGCAAAACTAAAACCATCATAACTTTTGCATCCGGACTCCGATTTTAATGATCATGGGCTCGTTTAAAAGATAGTAGAGAGATCTACAAAGTAGTGCAGGGAACCTTCATAGTACAGCAAGGGAGGATAGAACCAAATGATGAAAGGTTTAACCTATCTATAAAAGACAAACCGGTAAAACCTCCAATATCGAAAACACAATAGAGAATGCATATGAAATCCGTTTTCGATGAACCTAAGCTTGTCATGGATGTTAACACAAGCTATAAATCCTCTCATGGATAAGAACCAAATAAGGACCAAGAAATATGATGCCAAGAATGCAAAGGTTTGAGCTCTCTTCGAAAGATATGATCAAGTTACTCACTCGAGATCCCCTCTTGATAGTATGGTTACCTATCCTATAAACCGGTCTCCCAAACTAACACCACAAGACCATTAAGAAAGAGACCATATCAAGAACAAACCTTTTCCTTGAACATATTCCACTTGAGCTTGATGATACGATCTTGTACACCTCAAGATGTAGCACCTTTCTTGATTGCGCTAGCTTGGTGAAGGCTTGGATTTCCCATACTCAACTATGGAAGAGCCTCTATTTTAGGCATATCTTCACATATCTATGATCACCATAAGGATGGCAAGATTCAAGCATATGATCTCTTTGAGATGGCTCATCTTGAACTTACAATTTATTTTTTCTTTCTTTATTATGTAGTACCTTGAAGGAACATATGAGATATCACTCCATCTTATTCTTCAAGACACACTTGCTATATGACCAACTCTCACTTGACCAATATCCAGGTCAGCCTTGAAACCTTGGTCAACACTTGATATTCTTCACTTTCTTCTTCTTTCAACCTTGAAGCCAACATATGGTTCAAGCATTTCCTATGGACAAATCCTACAAGTAAAACTCATTGCAAATATAAGTCCATAAAGATTGTCATCAATTACCAAAACCACACATGGGGGCACACATTCTCTTTCAGATGGCCCACTATTAGATCGACGTGGCATGACCATAGTGTAAAATAATCGTTCGCTACATTATAATTTGAAACTTAGAGCTACTCATTTTACTTATTTTTCTTTCTTTTCTATCCTTTCTTTTTCCCTAAAGAATTCCTTTTTCCCACCGAAACCGTGTTGACCAAATCCAGAGGGTGGTGGACGCACCTTTGTCTCCACCAGCACGCGAGGGAGGTCAGGATTCCCACCGAGCACGGTTGCTCCAGCCCTTGTCGAACCGCCACTCCCGTCTCCAGCAGCCAGCCCCGCGCCCACCGCTTGTTGGGTCATGCCGCGTTTCCTGCCCTGCTGGTGCTCTCTGCCGCTAGGAAAACCGTGGCCGGCTGCTGCTACAAGCTGCTAGCTGTTGGAAATATGCCCTAGAGACAAATAGTGATAAGGACTATTACCATATTTCATATAGTTTATGATTAAGTTTTATATCATGCTATAACTGTATTGAGTGGAAACATGAATACACGTGTGGTATATAAACAACCAGAGTTCCCAGTGAAACTCAAGTCACTGGTTCATTGGTCAACACATGATCATGTTTCCTGATCATGTGGCATTTATGCCAGTTGGAAATGGAGTCAACTTATTTTGAGAATGAGATAATGAACTAATACCCAACCTAAACATCGTGACCCGATCATGTCACGAAGTTCAAGTTACGATGATTAGAAATGGATCCTCGTAGACTATTCCTTAGACCATGAGGCTATATCAATCACTCTCTCCCGAGAGTGCTCAGATAGCATCAAGCGCCACTTGGTAATACAATGGTTATAAAGGTGTGTTTAGGTACTCGGAGGAAACCGTAGAGGCAATATATATCAAGAGCGGGATTTTTCCGTCCATGTGACGGGAAGATACTCAAGGGCCCACTCGGAGAGGTTATATCTAATAGCTGCGTAGCGTGTGATTTGATCACAGGGATATCACTTGTCGAAACGAGTCAAGTAGCGTTGTTCGGTAACGAGATTGAACACAACATGGTGATGTCATTGATCAGATCTCGGGCAATGCAAGTATCGAGAGACAAAGGGAATAAGACACGACTATCCTAGTTCAAACGACGAAAGATCTTCGTGGAACGCATAGGGTTGACATGGCCATCCAGGTTCCTCTGTTGATCATTGGTGCGGGAGTGTCCCGATCATGTCTGGAGTGTTCCCGAACTGTGGGGTATCACGCTTAAGGGCTTGATGATGCTTAGAGAGTGTTTATAGGATTGGAAGAATCGCCGAAGAATAGTAGAGAGAAAACCTGAAGGGTTTCGGTAAGTCCGGAGGTTGTCCAGAGTGGAGGTGGAAGGTGTTCCATAGCCATGGAGGTTGAATAATATGTGAATGAATGTTAAATATTGATTTAATCATTTATTCATAATTATTTAATAAAAGAGAAAATCAATTAAAAGGTCAAAAGGCTTAATGGGCCAATTTCCGGAGGGGAGAGGGCCCATTAGGGAGAGGAGAGAGGGAGGAGGGGCAAGGGGGTGGCCGGCTGGGCCTAGCCCCCCTCGCGCGGGGCCTACTAGGGCCGGCCGGCGGCTACCCCTCCCCCTCCTCTCCTTTAGTCCCACCCCAGGACTTTGAGGGAGGTAGTACCTCCCCTCCCCCTATATATAGTGGGGGTATTTGGCCAGATAAAGACACACAATATTCAATAAAGGTCTTCTCACTTTTGGGAAGACCTCAAATTGATACTCTCTCTCTCTCTCTCATGACCGTGGTCCCAAGTTCGGACTGCACGAACGAGAGACATCTTCACTGCAGAGCGCCGTCGCGCTGTGGGATTCAGATCCAGGAGCTCTACTTCCGCAACCGCTGCTGGATCGGGGAAGTGGGAGTCATCGTTAGGCACTGGACGTGTGTAACTCCCCGCGAGGTGTCACACTTGAGGCACTCAAGTCGTTGGAGCCACAGGAGCGCAAGGACTTCATCACGACCTTGAGGTCGGCTTCGGCTCGTCTACATCAACCACACTCTCCTAGCGTCGACAACGCTTTTCAGTCTTCAAGGGTAAGTTCGCGAAAAGTCCCTCCCGTTACTGTATTACTAATAGATAGGTCCTGGCAACATCAGGGGTTCAGGGGCATAGGGTAAAAATTTATTGTTTTCATGCGCGGAACCCCTACACCAGCCACTGCTGCTCCGGCCTCTAGCCACGGCCGCTCCCTTCTAGCTATGGCGTTGGAGGTCGTGGACAGGAGCCGGAGACGCACCCACGAGCAGGTCAGCGGCGACTAACTGTTGCTCCCCACCACCAGTCACCGCTGCTCCGACGGGATAACGAGGGGGGCGCGGGCGCGATAGGAGCACGACGTGGACGACCAGGATATGAACACGACGGTGATGTGACCCGAGACCGGCCCAGCGCCTGCCCCTGCACTCCATCTCGTCCGGCCAGCACCACTTCGCCCCTCCTCTTAGCCGATTGCTACTTGCCATGTCATGGGTGGCTGGAGGTTAGGGATAACCTAACAGACGGGTCCACTTGGCATTGAGAAAGGAGAGGGTAGGGAAATGACAAGTGGGTACCACACAATATTGCAAAGAAACCAAAATACGTCAGCATGATAATGGGCCCGTCCTATGAGAAACGGTGTCAAACGACTTAAGATGACCGACTATATGACGAATTGGTTGTTTTTTTTGAAACAATTAGACATGAAGTTGGTAGTTTTTTTATAAAAAACCCTGAATTGTGGTAGTTTTTTAAAACCCTAGCCCCAATTATGGTACATTCTCGAACTAAATTAATGGCCTCAGATTTGTATAGATTCGCTCTAAGAGCATTAATTCGGATCGGATGGAGTAATCTTTTGCAATTTTCTCTCGGCGTCGGTCGGTATATGGATGCCAAAGCATTTGAAGATTCTTTGGGTGTCTGCAAGTGCTCGTCCCAAGAAGAATCGCTGTCACGTGAAGATGATTCTCTGACTTCCATTACTTAAAGCAGTGGCATAATGCAAAGATCATGTCGTCGGTGATACTACACACTGATCATGCAATAGTATATCTTCCATCATAATTTATCACCCTAGCTGATCTCCCGAAAAAAAGGTGAAACCTAATTGGTCTAGACCATAGATCTCACGTTCTAGAAGAGGCCGTCCAGGTTACATTACAAGTGAGACGGCTATATTCTAGGCTGACCTGACGCAATACAGCACCATGAATTCCAGACGCTGACCTGTTGCAAGAGACGATCACCGAGTGTTAGGTGCCGCCGAATACAAAAGGGGACGGCACTGCTTCCACGTGCAATTGCAATTTCACAGTGAGACACATGGATGGGACGCGCGACATTTTTAGATTATCGTCCAACTATAGGACCTCATCCGGGGTTCCGGTGACGCCTGCGACGGCAATACCTTTGTCCTTTTCACTGGTAGAAAAAGGTCTTCGGTCCGGCGCCCAAATTTCATTGGTTCCGGTTCGTTTCCATAATCGGGATCAATGCCAGATACCGGTCTCGGTTCATGCCGCGTGGGCATTGGTCCCGGTTCATCTCTAAGCATTGGTCTCGGTTCGTGGCATGAACCAGGACCAATGCCCCCGCGACGCACACGTGGCGCTCTGCGGAGCATTAGTCTCGGTTCATGCCACGAACCGGGACCAAAAACCCCGCGACGGTCTGCAATCCGGGACAATTATGTAAATTAATTCGGGGCAGAAATTAATTCGAGGCAGAAATTAATTCGAGGTAGAAATTTAATTGATCCGTATTTTTGAAAAATCTTCCACAAATTAATCGAGACAAAGATCTAAATTGAGACATTTTATTATTCGACCACAAATTCTTTCCAAACAAAGGTGCGACTTTACAAATTTTTCTAGTCGACAACACTTCCGTTGCCGCTGTCCTCCGAGCCGCCGGCTTCCTCGTCGTCGTCGGACGAAATCTCCACGATTTCGGCGTTTTTCGGGAGACGGAGCTCCTCTGCGCGGCTAGCGGCGTCGATGGCGGTGTAGATGGTCCGTCCAGGGACGGATCAGAACATCTTTCGCCCTTCTCGGTTGTGGAGATCCGGGTGCACCACGCGCCCGTCCACGATGCGGTTGCCAAGCTTGGCCTTCCGCTCCTTCTTGAACAGCCGGGGCCAGTACTCGCTGGGTGCCGCGTACCGGGGTAACACCCTCATCCACGCGGGCATCTGGCGGCGACGCTCCGCGATGAAGCACTCCATCTTGTATCCGCCGGGGACGAGGAGCGGAGCCACCGGCACACCCGCCTCGCTGATGCAAAATCGGGCGGGCACGGTCGCGCGCGGCGGGGGGCGCAAGGATGCCGTAGTACGCAAACATCGCCGCCTCGTAGAAGTTGAGCGTGGGCACCTCCATGGCGGCGCGGTGGAGATTGGAGAGGGAGGGGAGGCGAGACGACGGTGCGGTGGAGAGGCGATGGCGAAAGGGGTGGGTGGAGATCGACTGCAGAGAGGCCGAGGCGATGGCGAAAGCGACGCGCTGTGGCCTCATATTTATACACGGGGACGACGAAGTGACGGTGGGCATTGGTCCCGTTTAATGCCACGAACCGGGACCAAGGCCCCTCCAAGGTCATTGGTCCCGGGTCATGCCATTAATCGGGACCAATGACCTGGGTTGGGGGCGCGCTGATGGGCCGCCCCGTGTCGCGCGGGAGGGGCTTTGGTCCCAGTTCGTGGCATTAACCGGGACCAAAAAACCTCCCCTGGCTATATATAAGCCTAGCCCTTTGCCCCTTGCCACCAAATTTTGCTAGATTGTGTGTGAGGTGTGGGTGCTAGCTTTTTTTCTCTTTGATTGCATACAAGGTGTTCGACGAAATGTCCGAGCCACACTTTAGTTCGCACAACACGGTATCCCCGGCTGAGGTTAGCAACCTTATCTTCTTTATCTGTAACTGATACAAAAATACTGCATGTGTCCATGTAGGGTGGTCATTTTACTATTCACGATGTTATTGTAATGGTTAATTATTATGACGCAGATCGATGCATGGATGCGATGGATGTATGGCAACCGACGTGATTCCGATTTTATTGCAGGCCTGCATAAATTTATCGATTTGGTTAAGGCAAACAAAGTGGATAATTTTATGCCTTGTCCCTGCGTCGACTGTCGGAACGTGGCGGAGCACTCTGCCCCGAGAATCGTTCAAAGCCATGTGCTTTGGAGAGGTTTCATGCCCGGATATTATTGTTGGGCCGTGCACGGAGAAAGAGGGGTTAGGCTGGAAGAAAATGAAGAAGAGGAGGATGATGACAGCTATCCTATGTCCCCTGAAGAATACGGTGATACTGCAATGGAAGACAATGAAGAAGAGGGAGGCGACAATGAAGAAGAACAATGGGCATCGGATGAGTCCGCTGATGGTCTTGGTTGGGTCATTTCTGATGCAAAGCAACAATGTGATACAGAAAGGGAGAAGCTTAAGTTGGAGGCCATGCAAAAGGATCACAAAAAGTTGTTGTACCCAAATTGCGAAGATGGCAGCACAAAGCTCGGTACCACACTTGAACTGCTGAAATTGAAGGCAAAGACTGGCTTATCTAACAAGGGATTTGAGAAGTTACTGAAAATAATGAAGCCGAAGCTTCCAAAGGATAACGAGTTGCCCGAGACAACGTACGAAGCAAAGAAGACTATCTGCCCTCTAGGATTAGATGTGGAGAAGATACATGCATGCATTAATGACTGCATCTTGTACTGCGGTGAGAAGTACGAGAATATGGATAAATGCCCGGTATGCACTGCATGCCGATACAAGATCAAACAAGATGACCCTAGTGATGTTGAGGGCGATGACGAGCCCCCTAGGAAGAGGGTTCCTGCTAAGGTTATGTGGTATGCTCCTATAATACCACGGTTGAAACGTCTGTTCAGAAATAAAGAGCATGCCAGGTTGTTGCGATGGTACAAAGAAGAGCGTAAGAAAGACGGGAAACTGAGACACCCCGCCGATGGGTCGCAGTGGAGAAACATCGAGAGAAAGTACTCGAACTTTGCAGGTGACGCGAGGAACTTATGGTTTGGTCTAAGTACAGACGGCATGAATCCTTTTGGGGAGCAGAGCTGTAGTCACAGCACCTGGCCAGTGACTCTATGTATCTACAACCTTCCTCCTTGGTTGTGCATGAAGCGGAAGTTCATTATGATGCCAGTACTCATCCAAGGACCGAAGCAACCCGGCAACGACATTGATGTGTACCTAAGGCCATTAGTCGATGAACTTTTGCAGTTGTGCGCAGAACCAGGTGTAAAGGTGTGGGATGAGCACAAACAGGAGCCATTTGACCTACGAGCGTTGTTGTTCGTAACCATCAATGATTGTCCTGCTCTTAGTAACATTTCAGGACTGTCAAACGATGGATACAATGTAGGCACGCACTGTTTAGATAATACTAAAGGTACATATTTGGATAAATGTAAGAAGGTTGTGCACCTGGGGTGTCGTAAATTTCTTCCGACCAATCATCAAGTAAGAAAGAAAGGCAAGCATTTTAACGGTGAGGCAGATTACCGGAAGAAGTCTAAGCTCCCTAAAGGTGCTGATGTATTTGGTATGGTGAAGGACCTAGAAGTAATCTTTGGAAAGGGTCCTGGCGGTCAATCTGTTCCGAAAGACCCCATTACCGGACACACGGCCATGTGGAAAAAGAAATCTATATTTTGGGAGCTTGAGTATTGGAAAGACCTAGAGGTCCGTTCTTCAATCGACGTGATGCACGCGACGAAGAATCTTTGTGTGAACCTGCTAGGCTTCCTGGGTGTGTATGGGAAGACAAAAGATACACCAGAAGCACGGGAGGACCATCAACGTATCAAAGACCCATACGACAAGCATACTGATAAAGGACGTCTCATGAATGACACCACTATTGGAGATCAGCTCTACTTGTTGGCCGCGACACCATCTGCGACTGTATTGACTTTCCAAGGGTACGAGATAAATGGGAATACATTTTACACGATTGCCCAAGATAAAAAGAGCACCAACCAAAACAGTGGTGTCTTCTTTGATGCAACATACGAGAATGGGAAAAATGACACATACTATGGTTACATAGAGGAGATATGAGAACTTGACTATGGACCTACTTTTAAGGTCCCATTGTTTTGGTGCAGTTGGGTCAACATGAATGGAGAAGGGGTAAAGGTAGACCAGCTGTACGGAATGACAACAGTGGATCTCAAGAATCTTGGTTATAGAGACGAACCATTCGTCCTAGTCAATGATGTGGCTCGGGTTTTTTATGTGAAGGACATGTCCTCTAGACCGAAAAAAGAAAAAATAAGGAAACGAATACATCAGACGATGAGCCCAGGCGTCACATAGTTCTTTCAGGGAAAAGAAACATCGTGGGAGTCGAGGACAAGATAGACATGTCAGCAGATTATGATAAGTTTGATGAAATTCCGCCCTTTCACCGTGAAAACTGACCCAAGCATCCCGTTAAGCAAAGAATATGCTCCATGGTTACGGCCTAAGAAGCGATCATAGGCAAGGGATCGACATACGCGACGAAGGACTCATACCCTAAACCCTATGTAAATCTATGTAATGTATGGAAACTTTATGTGATGTATGAAAACTTTATATGAGAACCTCGAACATGATAGGTCATTTTGTGAAGCTCCGCCACGGGAGATTTCCCAACCCTTTCCCCAACACTGTTAGAGGAGATGGAGTCTTTCACGGGCTTGCAGGGAAATATTTCCGAGGCGGAGCTTCCGAAGATGTCGTAGGGCGTGTGCACCAACGACATCTTCGAGAAGCTCCGCCACGGGAGATTTCCCAACCCTTTCTCCAACACTGTTAGAGGAGATGGAGTCTTTCACAGGCTTGCAGGGAAATTTTTCCGAGGCGGAGCTTCCGAAGATGCCGTAGGGCGTGTGCACCAACAACATCTTCGAGAAGCTCCGCCACGGGAGATTTCCCAACCCTTTCCCCAACACTGTTAGAGGAGATGGAGTCTTTCACGGGCTTGTAGGGAAATATTTCCGAGGCGGAGCTTCCGAAGATGCCGTAGGGCGTGTGCACCAACGACATCTTCGAGAAGCTCCGCCACGGGAGATTTCCCAAGCTTCCATCCATGGGGATGAAACTCTCTCTACCTATGTTGGCTTGTTGAGCTGCTTGCCATGGCGTATCTATGCTCCTTTTATAGGCACGGCGCCATTTCTACTTTGTCTTGTTCCTCCGACAGGGCGTCGTTCGCTACATGCTTTATCTCATCGAGCAGTGCGTCCACCCACATGTCCTTATCCCACCGACAACTTTAGTCTCGGTTGCACCCACCAGCCGGGACTAAAGGTTACCCACGCGTCCTTATCCCACTGACAACTTTAGTCTCGGTTTCACCCACCAGCCGGGACTAAAGGTTACTCATGCGTCCTTATCCCACCGACAGCTTTAGTCTCGGTTGCACCCACCAGTCGGGACTAAAGCTTTAGTCTCGGTTGCACCCACGCACGAAAAATGGAAATTGGCTTTTTCGTGCGTCGAAAAGGAAAACTTCCTCCTGCAACATCGTAAGCTATCCCAAGATGCACATGTGTGCACAATATGGGCACATTATCACAAACTATGCCCTGATTCTAGCCATAATATTGGTGGTTTGACCTAAATGCCATGAAACCTCGAACATGATAGGTCATTTTGTGAAGGATTTTTTATGATGTTTGAAATTTTCAAGTTCAATATTTTTCCTTGCAACTGTGACACATAATATGATACCACGCAAAGGTTTCACATTGTTTGAATCATTTTTGAATTTCTTATGCCCGTTTCAAACTATATTCAAAACGGCGGGCATGAAGCTTTCTTAGCCCGGGGCTGAGCCTCGCTGAACTTGAAGTGGATCTCTGATGAAATAGCATGTTGTGAACCTATGAATGATTTTTTTTAAATTCACAAGCATTATATCATGTACTTGTAGTTCAAATCTTGGCAACCTCCTACTGATTCGACAGGAATTTGTCTTTTTCATAAGGGATGGACAGAAAGGTTCCAGATACACCGGTTGGGAAATTATCCATATAAGGTGGTCTAGTATTTTTGAAAAATGGGTTGGTACCAATGCCAAACTTTAATTTGGTGGTTGCTTCACAGAACACCCCGATTTCGGCACCTCAATAATGGAAATTGGCTTTTTCGTGCGTCGAAAAGGAAAACTTCCCCCTGCAACATCGTAAGCCATCCCAAGATGCACATGTGTGCACAATATGGGTACATTATCACAAACTATGCCTGATTCTAGCCATAACATTGGTGGTTTGACCTAAATGCCATGAAACCTCGAACATGATAGCTCATTTTGTGAAGGATTTTTTATGATGTTTGCAATTTCTCAAGTTCAATATTTTTCCTTGCAACTGTGACACATAATATGACACCACGCGGAGGTTTCACATTGTTTGGATCATTTTTAAATTTCTTATGCCCGTTTCAAACTATATTCAAAACGGCGGGCATGAAGCTTCTTAGCCCGGGGCTGAGCCTCGCTGAACTTGAAGTGGATCTCTGATGAAATAGCATATTGTGAACCTATAAATGATTTTTTTTAAAAATTCACAAGCATTATATCATGTACTTGTAGTTCAAATCTTTGCAACCTCCTACCGATTCGGCAGGAATTTGTCTTTTTCATGAGTGATGGACGGAAAGGTTCCAGATACACCGGTTGGGAAATTGTCCATATAACATGGTCTAGTATTTTGGAAAAATGGGTTGGTACCAATGCCAAACTTTAATTTGGTGGTTGCTTCACAGAATACCCCGATTTCGGCACCTCAAAAAATGGAAATTAGCTTTTTTGTGCGTCGAAAAGGAAAACTTCCTCCTACAACATCGTAAGCCATCCCAAGATACATGTGTGTGCACAATATGGGCACAATATCACAAACTTTGTCCTGATTCTAGCCATACCATTGGTGGTTTGACCTAAATGCCATGAAACCTCGAACATGATAGGTCATTTTGTGAAGGATTTTTTATGATGTTTGCAATTTTTCAAGTTCAATATTTTTTCTTGCAACTGTGACACATAATACGACACCACACGAAGGTTTCACATTGTTTGGATCATTTTTGAATCTTTTATGTCCGTTTCAAACTATATTCAAAACGGCGGGCAATTTTTCAAGTTCAATATTTTGTTAATGCAATTTTAATTGAAAATAGTAAAATTGTATAGTCCAAATAAAAATATTTGAAAACAGAAAATGGTTTTTGATTAGTTATTTAAATTGAAGCACTTTTCCTGTTAAAAGTTTTTTGAAATTCCAAATTATGTAATAAATATTTGTTAATGCAATTTTAATTGAAAATAGTAAAATTGTATAGTTCAAATAAAAATATTTGAAAACAGAAAATGGTTTTTATTATTTATTTAAATAGAAGCACTTTTCCTGTTGAAAGTTTTTTGAAATTCCAAATTATGCAATAAATATTTTGTAATGCAATTTTAGTTGAAAATAGTAAAATTGTATAGTTCAAATAAAAATATTTGAAAACAGAAAATGGTTTTTGATTAGTTTTTAAATTGAAGCACTTTTCCTGTTAATTTTTTTAAAATTCCAAATAAATAATCATCTTAAATTGAAACATCTTATTAATTAAAGAAGAAAACAAATTTGAAAATGGCAGGAATACCAAAAGGTTTGCCAAAATCTGAAAAACGGGTCAACGCTCCCGGTTCGTCCCACCAACCGGGACCGATGATCCTGGGTGCGCGCGCTGCCATTAACATGCCTTTGGTTCCGGTTCGTCCCACCAAACGGGACTAAAGGCCCAACAGTCCCGGCTGGTGCTATGAACCGGGACCAAAGGCCCGCGCACGTGGCAGCACATCAACGCTCCTGCCCAGACCTTTGGTCCCGGTTTGTCCCACCAACGAGGACCGTTGAGCCTTTAGTCCCGGTTGGTGGGACGAACCGGGACCAAAGGCCTGTACAGTTAACAGGCCCGGCCCTTCCTCCTCCCCAACTCCCCCAAATCACAGAGCACATCGACGCGCGGCTAAGAAAAATTTGCGGCGGAGCAAAATCACGCCGTCAGGCTGCCCAAATCCAGAGCGGCCGCTTCACTCCATCGACGCCCGTGGCCGAGCGCCACTGTCCGCCGCCGTCGGACGCCGCCGCGAGCAGGCAAGGATTCCATCGCTGCAATCAACCCTACTATCCTCGACTCCGGCCGCCGCGTTCTCCACTGATTTCGGCAGCACCCGGCCTCCTTCGGCCTCGCCGCACCCTCCATCGGCCTCCTGGTGAGCCACTGGTGCTCTAGCACCACTCCTACGTTTCCCTCCCTCACCGTATCGTCCTCCCCACGAGCACCTGCCGCCGCCGGCCACCGTCAAACCCCTTGCTCCGGCGCACCTCCCGTAGCGGCGCCACCCGTTTTAGGTAGCCCGCATCACGCTGGTTCGAACGGTCCTAGTCGCGTCACCCCACGCGCTATTCTCCACCGTCTTCCACCACCGCCTGGCAGTTCGCCGGCGAGGCTACGTGGCGCCACTGTGGCGTCGATGTGGCGTCGCGTGTGCCTGACGTGGGCGCCGACCAAGCCCCGCCAGCGTGGCATCTGAGGTGGCTTGGGCCCCTCGCGTCAGTCTCTGTGGCTAGTTTAGTCGTGGATAAAAACAAACCCCCACCCCGAGCTGACGTCATAATGATGCAGTAAATTTTTAATAATTGTTTAAATAATTTCAGAAAAGAGTTTAATCTTATAAATTCAATAACTAATTATTTCTAAGTCAGAAAATATGTGTAATATATCAAAATGTTCAGAAAAAATGAGATCTACACAATAGACTCATAATCATGCATTGTTCAACAACTTTAATTACAAGTTTAATCAGAGAATGAAATCAACCCCTCGTAGGTGATTTCGGGGTCTCTCCTATACTAGGGTTTAGACCCCTCGGATCCCGCTTAAATTTCCAAGCATGCTATAGGGTTTCATTATAATACTAATTAATTTGTCATATCATCATCTTTGCAGATACTATGGATCCAACACATCAAGATACTATGATTCCAGAACATCAGGAAAACATCTTCCAAGGAATGATCTGCGAAAATGAAGATGTCGATATCGATGTCATCAGTGAGTTTCTGAATGATTCCGGTCAGGGAGATGAGTCTCTCAACCGAGGAGACGGCTCCGGTGAGGTAGAAGCCGAAGCCTGGGACAGGGGAGAAGCCGATGAGGGAGAAGGCGACGGCTCCGACAGAACCTTAAATCTCGTAAACACTGGCGAGGTGTATATATGTATTTTTGTAACTAAAATGCTGCTGTCCATATATATACATGCATATATTAACACTCTTTCTTCTTTTAGCCCTCCGGATCGAGAACTTCTTCCGTAAGAACGAAACGAGGCCCAACAAAAAAGTTGGATGACACTGTGAGGTATAGGATCGACATGGTCGGTGTAGATGGCGAACCGCAAGCTCCTGTCGATGTCGCAAGAAAATTTGTCAAGCAATGCGTAGTTCTTGTGAGGGACTATATCCCGATCACCATTCAAGAATGGAATCGGCCACGCGGCGGTGGAGTCCCGTATGTCGGCGACAACGCAAAGATAAGCTTTTTGACAAGCTCATGATTAATTTCCTCCTGCCGATGCCAGATGTGAATCCAGATGAGGAGGAGAGAGCAAGAATGGAGCTTGTGCAAAGAGTTAGGATGTTTGCTCTCATCAAGATGGCTGAAGCATTCAAGAACTGAAAGAAGAAACTGTATAATAACTTTGTCAAGGTAGAGAAGACTCTGAATTTCAATCAAGGCGGCTATGATAAGTTAAGACACTAGTGGGAGGATTTTGTGAAGTACAAGACATCAGAGAAAGCTAAGGAAAGGTCTAGAATAAATACGGAGAACGCTGCTAAGAAAGTATACCATCATAACATGGGGCTGCTGGCTACGCCGGTTGCATGCCTAAGTGGGATGCACTTGAGGTCAATTACATAGCTGCCGGGATCAGACCAGAGCCCACAACATGGACCCCACGGGTAAGAAACTGGTTTTATGGCCAAGAGGGCACATTGGACAAAGAAGGGAGGACAATATATAATCAGAAACACAAAGATGATCCCCTACTGCCCATCGACGGTATTAGAAATGCAGTAGATGATGTTGCAGTGGGACGGTTCGTTCCTGATAGAGAGAACGACGAGCTCACACGCGCCCTTAAAAATCCTGAACACGACGGACGAGCATGAGGCACACCAGGCTCCAAGCCGTGGAAGGTTGCCTTCCCCCCGGAAATGAAGAGATATCCCGATAAAAGCCATCAGAGGAGAAAGGAAAGGGAGGCAGCTGAGAAAGCGGCCGCTGCAGACCGGCTGCGTAATGTAGAAGAAGCATTAAAGCGGCACCAGGATCAACTCGACAAACTTAGCCAGCAAGGTACTAGCGCCCAATCTCAGCGGCACGTGATAGAAGCTGCATTCGAGGGTACCGGCGCCCTATTGAATAAGAAAAGCAGTGTCACTTCCATGCAGCTCCATGATGTTGATGATGATGCACCGATGACATCTCCTCCTAAACGCTACCCAGTGGATGATATCATGGAGACCACAGCTTGTGAGCTAAAGGTGCAGGTTATGAACTTAAGGGTGACGGCGGCGGTCGGCATGGCGGTACCAATTGCGCCTAACCCAACTTGGCATTGCAGACCGGTTCCAAAAGGGTACGCTGTCATCACGGTGGATGAGGTAAAGGAAGATTTTGAGAAACTGAAGCTAGACCACCCTGCAGGGGAAGATATGGAGTTGACTCAACTAGGAGAAGCTAAAGGGGGGACTATTCTATGTCCAAAGGAGCGCATCATGATTCCAAATTATGTGCCGCCAAGGCCACCCACTCCTCAGAGCAGCAATCCACCTCCACCGCCACCTCACCATTCTCCAGCGCAACCGTCGCCTTCACCGCCTCACCACTCAGCGCAACCGTCTCCATCGCCGCGTCAGCCGTCTCCGCCGTCGTGTCAGCCGTCTCCGTCCCCTGAGTCTCAGAGACAAAAGCGGAAGTATACTAAGAGGGGCAGCACCACCAGTAGCAGCAAGAGCACGTTCCGATCACCGAAATGTTAGTTATCGCCTCTCCCAAAAGTACCTCATCGGAATATGAAGAAGCTACCTTGCGAGAAGACATATGAGGAAACTGCTGCGGCCGCAGCTGCCCATTATGACAAGTGGAAGATTGACATGGCTAACAAGAAAAAGGCGATAGAGGCATTCTTTCCGGTCACCGCAAAAGATAAAGCCAAAGCAGTCACGCTTAAGATTCAGCTTCACCAACCCATAGCGCTCACATCGGACTATAATCGCTCTATTACCAAGTCGGCCGAGGCAAAAGAGCGGAGAGTCGGGAAAGAAGTTGCCTAGCTTGGACAACAGAAAAATCAATCGATCGAACTGCTCAAAGTGTACGATACCAATGAGTGGAGAGCCCAGGAGCGGCATGATCCGAACATTGATCCGGAGTTTGTTCGACTGTACGGAGAAAAGGCCCAATTATATGGACTGTCTATTAGTAAGTACATGAGCCGTATGGATGAGTTCGAGGGGTACCAAGAAACAGCATACGTGTACCAGTACGGGGCTCCTCTCGTCAAACCCGAGTTAGTCAAAGATCTACCAACAAAAATGCGAAGATTGCATAACTGGTACATGCAAGCCTGTGCTGAATCCAAAAACTAGATCTATGCTGCATATAAACACCACCATTACGGTCATGGAGATGGCTTCCTACTGATCGAATTTCCAGAATTATTTCAGTTTTACCAATAAGACGCCCTCGACAAAACTATCGTCAGTGCCTATTGTTTGTAAGTATTATTAATTTATGTAATTAAGTCTTTCTAGCTCAGCTCATTCGTTGTTTTTATAATCTTACTCATCACTATACTAATTATATATGCAGAATGAAGATTCTCGAATGCAACAAAGGACAAATCTATGACCTTTGGTTTGTTGACTGCAATTTTGTTCATTAAGTTACTCTAAAAACAAAACCCAAAGAGACAGAGGATAACTTGGTACAAGCGTTGAGGTATTTCAGCAACAGAAGGGAAATACTATTTCCTTACAATGCTGGATGAGTGTTACTGTCTTGTACACATTCTATTTTCGCTTACTCGATGTTAAGCGTATAATTGACTCGTGTTATATATTGTTAATGTGTCCAACTTCCACTATATTCTGTTAATCATTGCTGTTGAGACCGGAGTAGTAAAAGTCCTGGACTTGAAATGCACACCATTAGAAAAGTGGACGGACATGCAAGAATACCTCCAGAAGGCTTGAAAATGGTTCACCGCCAAAACTAGGGGTGTTTGGAAGCGAGAGCTTACATTTCAACCATTGACTGTAAGTACTACTTGCAAGATCCACGCATCTTTTTGATTCTAGTTTTAATACCACCATTATCATGCTTGATTATTATTTTGATTGAACTCCTTTCTCGTAAAGTGCTCGAGGCAGGAAGCCGGGAATAACTTATGTGGATACTATGTCTATGAGTTCATTTGCTAGACGACCAAAGAGAAGGGCGCAGACCGAAACATCAAAAAAATTAAAGTACGATAAACAATAATCACAACTTTATTGTATTACCATCAATTGTGTTTAGTTTCATTTATATATATTGATCCACTTCTTTATATTAGATCGAACGGATGCGGGACAGTCTTCTATCACAAGAACGCGTGCAACCAATTCAAGAGGAAATTGCCAGATTCTTGTTAGAACAAGTCATAGATCCGAAAAGAGAATACTATTACCCGCTTCATTTGGAAGGGTGAAGTGTAAAAAATAAGATGTAAATTAATTAGATCAAATTCGTGTGAGAGTATCGTTTGTAATTATAATATGTTTCGACCAAGATAACGGATGAGACGGTGTATAATATATTTGTGATCATGCATGATGTGTAATATATATATCGTGGTTTCATTATTGTTGTATATATGTAGTACCATTAAATTGATAAAAAAAATCCAGCCACGGCACAAAAATAGCCCGAAAATCCTGTCGCGGCACAAAACCCTGCCGCGGCACAAAAGTAGCCCGAAAATCCTGCCGCGGCACAGAGACCAACGATCCCGGTTCGTGCCAAGAACCGGGACCAATGATCCACCCCCGCTCGTCTCTCGCGCTCCCACGTGGAGACCCATTGGTCCCGGTTTGTTCCACGAACCGGGACTAATGATCCACCCCCCTCATCGCGCGCCTGCCCACGTGGAGACCCATTGGTCCTGGTTCGTGCGCGAATCGGGACCAGCATTAGTCCCGAGTGATTGGTCCCGGTTGGCCCTTATGAACCGGGACTAGAGGCTCTTTTTCCACTAGTGTTTTCATCCTTGCTTTATAGTATTCTGATTTCGGGAAGAGAGTGACGGGTGACGGCAACCGATTGTCACTTCCTCGGTTCTTCTCTATACACTTTCTGTGCTGGATAGCGTCATTCGGCAGCTAGCTAGCGTCGCCAAGACGCGCACATCTTATCTCGTGGCTATAGGCTTGTGACCTCGCAACGGAGGAGCCAAATGGCGCACGAGAGCATCTCCACTCGTAACCCTATACGGGCTCTGTCGTGGCCTATTTTTGGTCCGTATGGCAGACTGCCGGCGCGATATCGGAAATAGGGGGCGCCACCTTACCAGCCGTGCCCGAAAATAAACACATATTTTAATAAAATAATATTTAAATAGGGAAAACATAATTTTATTACATAATAAAAATAGAAAATTAGTCATAATCGTGCCTCATGCTGTACTTGTCCTCGCAGTCGTCGTAGGAGTCGTCGTCTTCGTCGTCAGTCGACGCGCGCTCTGGCCTCGGCGGCGTTGCCCTGCCACGATCGCGCCACATCGAACGATCGCCGAAGAGCGATCGCCGCTTTGGGGACCGGTGCCCGCAACGGCTGCAACCTTCGTCGTCGCCTCCACCGCGCGCATGATAGGCCTCCTCCTCCTTCCGCCACTAGGTGTCCCTCGGCGGCATCGGTTCGAGCGACGCGCGAATGACCGCACGCTGGCTCGGAAATTCTTCCGGGCCGTCAGGACGTCTCTGCTGGCGCGCCGTCACGTCGTATTTCGGAGGGACCACCCACTTCGGCCGAGGCTCCGGCTGAGGCTCCGGCCGAGCCTCCAGTAGCCGGTCGAGGCGTAGCATCATGCGCGGGGCAAGAGAATCCCAGAAGACCACGTGACCTCCGCCCTTTTTCCGTGCGCCCTGGAAGTGCGGGTACCGGAGGCGGGAATAGTCGCCCGCAATTATGTGGTCCATCACGCCGTCAAGAGTCCGGCCGCCCCACCACAGCCTGCGGCCCTCCTTGTTGTCGTTGACGGGCGGCGGGCCGTCCCTCTCGTTCATGGCGAGCTGTCGCTCACGACGGTTCGCGAAGAAGGTGTTCCAGGTGGCGGTGTTGTCGGGGTCCCGGTTGGTGTCCATCCGCTACTCCGGCGCGAGCTCGCCGTAGTAGTGGTTGGTGATGGCTAACCGGCGGGGCATCACCTTTAGGGATGCGCGGGACCGGCACGCCACCGGCGCTCAACCTCCAGCCCGGTGGGCAGGGGTAGTGTGAGGCGCACAGCGTCTCCGCCTCGGCGTATGTTAGTGTGGGGAGATTGGAGGATGACATTGCGTGTAGATCTGAGTTTTGGCAATGACGGCCGTGGCCTTTATGTAGCCAGAAATGGCGGGAAGTTGAGGCGAGAAGCGGTGGAAATGGCTAGAAGGAACTGTCGGGAACACGATGGCGGCCACTTCCGGCCGCCGCGTGGCCCGCCGAAGGGTGCATGGCTTGACAAGGCAATATTTTATTCTCCTCCGACGCCTCCGCTTGCCTTTCTGTAGATAGGGTTTCACCTGGGATCGCCGGATTAATAATTGGATCGTACCAATGGAAATTTAAAATAAGAACCACGGCTAGACGTATTTTTTCTCATAGGCCTTTAGGGGCTTCGAAGACCCGAGTGGAGATGCTATCAGCTTGTGAAATTGTTCGGATGCTTTCCGTTGCGCGTTTGGTGTAGTGGGGACTACCGGTCGTCGTTCCCCTGCCATATGGTTGTGCACTTGCCACGACATGTCTGGAGTTCCTGGGATTTGCTTGCGCTGCGGCTTAGCCAAATTCGAAGTTCTTTTCTTGGCGTGCGTAATTATCCGTTGAGACACCGGATGATACTCCATCTGTCCTGCCTTTGCAATGCAGGCTCGCGCATGACGTGTCCGTGTTATCGCAAACAAGAGTTCCGTAGACGATGCTTAAGCGCTTTTCGTTGGCAGTATCATCCTGCGGTTGAACTGGGGGAATGTCTACGTTTTGGCTGACAAATTCTGAAGTCACTTCTTCAAAATGTGTTTACTAACTTTAAAAAAACCATGCAGCTATTCATGTCAAAATCTTTTATTGTTTGTCTCTTGATGAATTGCTAGAATATCATTGAGTTTATATCGACTTATTATTTTGTACTACCAATGTTTGTCCAATTGTTTCATCGCTCTTCGGCATTGCGTGGCCATATGGCTCCCTGCTCTAGGAGCACAACAATTTCAAAAAAAAAAAAACCCGCATTCATATGTTTAAAGAAAAAAAAACTCTCTAGTCTCACTAATGTAAGACATTCTAATCTTATTAGAGTTTATCTAGTCCATTTTGAAATATCTAAAAGACCTTACATTAGAGAACAGAGGGAGTATAATTTTTCTTACATGCATACATAGAGATGATTGTTATGACCGTGGAAAATTTTGTGAAAAAATACGTTGTACTTTGAGCTACACAGAAATGTGGATCTGCATTGAAGGACATTCTTTTTTTGATAAAGGGAGTATATTAATATGAGAAGTAAGAAAAAATGAAAGCAAAGTCCTCGCTGAAACAATCAGAGACTCACAGCAGCAAGATCCCCACCAGTGGTGATGCCACCAAACTCTCAGCAGGTTCTCCAAAACGACTCATCTTTCATAGAAAGGTAAGAGTGCATAAACACCGCTGTCATCAGTTCTAACCGGCAAACTCGAATCCACAAACAATGCCTTGCCCGGCTCCGGTGATGGAGGGCGAGGACGGCGGCATGCTTTCGGTTAGCACTAGTGATTGTAGTCGTCCCTACGTGGTCCAAAGATCTCCTGTATTTTTCTTTACGTTTAGGCCTTTTTTACTGCTGTTGATGACTTTTAGTACACCGGTGAATTTTTTTTAAACAAGTAAACGACTAGAAAATCGTCATTGCCACATACAACCACCGGAGGTTTTCACCCCGACAATTCTTCCTGGTCTTCAGAAAACCGCCATTGCCACACACAACCACAGGAGGTTTTCACCCCGACAATTCTTCCTGGTCTTCATTTTTACCATTTTTATGTAGGGCGCCTATGAAGAGACAGTTCTATAAAATTTATCACCCATGATAGACATCCATTTTGACTCCTATATCTTTTTCGGAAATATTTTGAAGAGAAAAACAAAGGTTTTAATTATTTATAAAACCAGGCTATATGTAGCCCGGCTTCTCATTCGATTTTTGCACTTCAACACTGCTATCCCGTGTTCTCAAATTTAATTACTAGTTCCATTTAAAAATAAGTGACTTCAGTTTGTCTAGATTCGTATATATCTATAAATTTTTACATACATGCGAATATAGGCAAATATAAGTCACTTATTTTTAGACGGAAGGAGTACTACCTTAATCTGAAAGCATTTCCTTGGCCTTTTCTAGCTTCTCTTTATTTGGACTTATAGTTACAGAATCTATCTCCATTTTACAAATAATTACATCCTCACAAGAAAAGAAGGACAAAAGTGGAGAAGAAAGAACTAATCGTATGCTCATTGCATAAGACAAGCTTTCAATCCTTTGAACCTACCACTTTTGACAGCATCTAGATAGCAACTGCGAGAAGATTCAACGACGGCCGGCAATGGGAAAACCTGCAGCTGCGATGAGATGTCCTATCTCCTAAGCACGTGTTAGCATCGGCTTCACCAAGTCACCATTAGCCATTACCGCAGCTAACCCCTGCTTGACCATTGAGCCACCCGTCGCGGTCCGTAATACTAGTCTCACAATGAGATCTCGAAGAGGTCGGACTCGGGATCGAGGTCGCCGGCACTGCATCCACCGTTCTCCTTCCTGCTCTTGCTAGCACGCGAGTTGTCAGTCCAGCCGGAGTCTACGCGTCCCATGGTGAAGAGTTCGCCGCTGTCGTCGTCGAAGTCGATCCCCACCGACCCGCTCCGGCCGACGCCCAGCGAGGCGGATTGTGCGAAGCACGGGTTGGCTGGCGTGTAGCGGAACTTGTTCTGGCCGAGGTTGACCAGCGCCATGACGTCGAAGCTGGAGGCCAGGACCGGTACAGCGGGCTGGTGAAGGTGTCGGCGTTGCAGCTCACCTGGAGCTGAATCCCGTTGGGGGGGGGGGGGAGAGTCTACCATTGTCTCATCAGTGAGATCGTATAACTTATTAGAGAACGAGAGACAACCAAACGCAGCATTCTAATTCGTTCCGACGATACTATCAGCTCTAGGGACCTAGTGCTTAACTGGCATATCCGATGAACCATTTATCTTTATCTTTTAAGTTTCTTCCTAATTTTACGAAGTAAATGCTTCTTTGGTCAAGACTTAGTTATGCTTATTTGTGTAATACTAAGCTTTGCTTATTTGAGTAAGACTAAGTTAGGTCAAACTGCGTAATATTCAGTGAAACCCAGCTTTTCTTTCCATGGCCATAACAGTATGATTGCAACATAGAACAGACAAAGGTAATATGCATATTAGACATTTTGCTCAGGATAACAACCACTTCAAGTTAGTTGCAGTTTCAATATTACTAACCAGGAAAGTAAGGTGTCATGATCATATAAAATGAATAGCTCATACAAACATCTAGCAATACTGCCGATAGTGTTATTGTTATGAATACATGGTGTACGCATTTGAACACATTACTAGAATGTGCCACTTATTTATGATTGATGACATGGATGTAGCTTCTCTACGGATATTTGCATTGAATCGCTCATGGATTTGTTCCCATATTATTGGCAATGGCTGATGAACTCCACTCTCTTAGTAACATGCTTCGGAAACGAGCCCTTGTTGATGCAATGCAAAGTACATACCATAGTCTTCATCGTTATTTCATTTAGGTTCTCTCTGTTTCTTCATCACGGAGCTACTAATTTAGATGAAAGTCTAGTAAACAATATATTTGTACATGTTTTTCTACCACAATCACAAGAAGAAAACTGGATGGAATTTCACCTAGTTGGCGTTGTGCCGAACAGAGTGTATGTGGCCTTGGGGTTCGGAGAGGAAGGCGTCGTGCCTGGTGCGGGTGTGACCACGGAGACGGCGAGCTCGGATTCTGGAGGAGGACAACAGGACCGAGCATGGTCGGCATGGTGATACATCTAACCCGGGAATGAATTCTCGTCCCTGCGCCATGCCGTGGGTGCGGCCATGGTCAGGGCGAGCTCTGATTCGGGATGGGGAGGAGGGCGAGGCCGAGCAGGATCGTCCACGTCCCAGCTCCGTGCCATGGCCGCGACCACAGATTGCCGCTCCGGAGAAGAAGAAGATGCGTAATAGATGTAGGCGCTAACGCTGCGAGCCTACATGGCAGCCACGACGACAGCGACATAAGGACGAAAAATGACAGAGGGGCCCAACTTGACGGGCGTTAGCTTGATATTTTGTATTCAAACGTAAAGTTGAATTCGTGCTGAAAAAGACCCCCTCAGTATTTGGCACACCAACTGTGGGCAACGCGGCTGATTACAAGCAACTTGGGTACTGCTTTGCCTGGGCACCTCAATTTTTGGGCTGCAAAATGATATTCTCAGCACGACGGGGACATGTCCAGAGACCGGTGATGACCCACAAGTATAGGGGGTGTGGGGGTGTATCGTAGTATTTTCGAGGAAGTGAAACCCAATTTACTGATTCGACACAAGGGGAGCCAAAGAATATTTATAAGCCTTAACAACTGAGTTGTCAATTCAGCTGCACCTGGAAACAATCTTGCTCACAACAGTTTCTCAGTAGCAACAGTTTTGTAGTAACAGTAGTAAAGTAATAGTGGTAGTAAAAGTAAAGACAATAGTAACAATTGGAGTAAACAGTAGGATTAAAGCGCGGTAGGCATAGGGATGGATGGACAAGCGTTGCATGGACAAGACAATTCATATAGCAATCAAGAAAAAGGACATTTGCAGATAAATAAGATAAAGCACCCAAGTATTAAATAATCATAGGCATGCATTCCATATATAATCATACGTGCTCGCAATAAGAACTTGCACAACATCTTTTGTCCTGTCAGCCCGTTTGCAGCGAGGCCTCAAGGGAACTACTGGCAATTAAGGTGCTCTTTTTAATAGAGCACCGGAGCAAAGCATTAACACTCCATGAACATATGTGATCCTCACATCAAAGCCATCCCCTCCGGTTATCCCGATTGCTGTCACTTTGGGGCCTTTGGTTCCGGACAACAATATGTGTATACAACTTGCAGGTAAGACCATAAACAATACTATCATAATGAATCAATAACATGTTCAGATCTGAAATCATGGCACTCAGGCCCTAGTGACAAGCATTAAGCATAACAAGTTGCAACAAAGTTAAAAATCACTAACAAAAGATACTAGGCACCATGCCCTAACAACCTGATACCATTACATAAACGATCTCATCCAATCCCTACCATCCCCATAGCCTACAGCGGGGGATTACTCACTCATAGATGGGGGAAACATGGATGGTCGATGCAGAAGCGATGGTGATGATGATGACGATGATCTCCTCCAATTCCTTGTCTCGGCAGGGTGCCAGAACGGAGTTTCTGGTTTCAAATCGCGGAATCTGGTGGTGGCGGCGTAGCGGAACTCTTTCTGGAAAAACATCGACACCCCTGGTTTTTAGGTCAAGGGGCATCTTATAGGCGAAGACGGAGGCCGAGGGGGCAGCCAAGGCGGCCACACCACCCCCAGGCGCGACCTGGCCTGGCCCGCGCGGCTAGGTGGTGTGGGCCCCTCGTGGCCCTACTCCGTCTCGTCTTCTGGCTCCACGAGTCTTCTGGTGAAATAGGATTTTTGGCATATTTTCCAGGATTTTTCCTGATAGTTGATTTTCTGCATAAAAACTAGACACCAAGGTAATTATGCTGAAAATAGCATCAGTCTGTGTTAGTTATATCCAAATCACACAAGTTTAGAGGAAAAACAATAGCAAAAGTGTTCAGGAAAGTAGATACGTTTTGGACGTATCAACTCCCCCCCAATCTTAGCTTATTGCTTGTCCTCAAGCAATTCAGTTGAAAACTGAGTGCGATAAAAGAAACTTTCACGAACACATTTGCTTCATATGATGTATATATTCTCAGCATGTGATCAACTACTTAGGCAATTCATAATAAAGAATATGCAACCAATGTTTACTTAGTAGTCACTGCAAGCTATGAAGAGAGTCCAACTCAAAAATAATAAGTGGCATGAAACATATACATAAGCAACATTGCAATGCTCATAAAAAGGTATGATAGAGTGGTATCTCGCTTGCCTTTAATTGTAGAGCAAATATAAATGCCAAGGCACCTTTGAAGTTCAAGTGAAGACTAGAAGTAAAGATATCAAAGATATAAGCATCAAGGTCATAACACAATTAATCAAGTTTTGAAACAAGCACATTACACTAAGAATGACAACTATGCTCTCAGGAAAGTGCTCATAGAATAAGTGGTGACTCAACAAGGAAGTGAAAAGGTTTTGAAAAGTTTGAAAGGTCTCCCAAATGCTGAAAGTATGGTACTCATTAGCTCTGAGCTCTCATTGCCCCTACAATAACCATCTTTAAATGGTTAAGGTTAAAATGACACAACTAAGAGGATATGCTTGACAAGTTATAAGTTGAAATATAATGCCCCTTACTTACGAGTACCGAACCTCATGCTACTCAACTTCAATCACAAGTAAGCTCTTGTCATTGTAAGTACATATGTATCATAGAGAACCGCCAACGGGGTACCCCTTGCACATGATGCAGGAGTTATCCCATAATTAAAATGACATGGCAAGCAAACAATGAGCATCTCATCGATCTTTTTATTTGCTATTTGCATAGGTTTTTATTGAGGATGCTTCATAGAATGCTCATTATGGTTATGCTGCAAGTTTCCACCATGATTAGGCATGGCTTAGGCTAGCGGCCCAAGCGTTTCTCTAACACACATACAAACTCCATGATCTTACAAGTTTCCCTTTTATTTCACACCGCTGGGATCCATAGGCAAAAGAATCATGATATCAACGAGGTACAAAGTACCAGTGCAATGTTGAAAGCGTTCCCCATGATACATGGTTCTGCTAACTTCAATTTATAAAGCGCAAGCATATACACAACAAAGGTGTACACAATGGTTCAAGTTTATTAAGTGCAAGAAAATAAAGTGTGCCATCAAGTTTGTGAGAGCTTTACTAACTAACTTTATCATAACAGGCAAACATTTTATTCGGAAGAAAACAAGGCATACTTAATATGCACGGAATAGCAAATGATGGTAATAGGTAGGTATGGTGGACACTTTTGGCAATATTGGTTTTGGGGAGTTGGATGCATGAGTAAAGATTATACTCAGCACAAGTGAAGGCTAGCAAAACTAAGGGAGCGACAAACGATAGAGCAATAACTGTCATAATCATGCTTGTAACAAAACATGACTAATCATGGCATAAAAGTGATTCAAGACCCCTGAGGCAAAATAATTCATCGAGGCTTAGCTGATTATTTCAGTCATATGCATGCGTGAGCATGTGCCAAGTCAATTCAAGTGAAACATTCAGAGGAGGATACCATAGTGTCATACCAAGTTATGAATAGAACAATGCAAGCAAACATTCATACGACATGCTAGAAACTATTAGCAAGCTGGAGCTAATCATAAGAAAGCAAGAACTACTAAGCATTCATAAGTAACATACACCCTACATGAATAGACTAAGGATGCCCACAATGATGAGTATATGTACAAAAATGAAAACGAATAGAGTTCGTTACCAGCCTCTTACCACACCTCAAGTTGTCATTAATCCTCATTATTGCCCTTCACTTGTATGGCTTGAATAATAATATGAAAACCAAACTCCACTGAGGACGGCCGAACCCTGCAACGAACTTCACAAAACCAAAGAAGAACAACAAATATTTTTGGTGTTTTTGAGTTTTAAAGGTAAGAGCAAAAAGGAAGAACAAGCAAAGCAAAATCTTTTTGGGGTTTTCAAATAATTAAAACAAAACCAAACGAAAGAAGCAAACCAAAGCAAAAAGAAAGAGAAGCAAACAAAAGGAAGCAAAGCAAATATTTTTGGTCTTTTTGTGTTTTAGAAAGCAAAAGCAAAGAAAGAACGAAAACTAAAAAGAGAACAAATCATGGATATACAAAGTACCGACTAAACATGTTATGTAGATGAGAACTAAAAAGAGAACAAATCATGGATATACAAAGTACCGACTAAACATGTTATGTAGATGAGTGTGGTGTCGGTGTACCTCCCCCCAAGCTTAGGCTTTTGTCCTAAGTGGGTATCAACCCCAACGCGGGTAAGGGTTCCAAGCAGGCGGGCCGTTGTAAGAATGATCGTGGTTAGGCCCTTGGGAAGAAGAAGAAGCACCCCAATCATATGTAGGCTGCTGGTACGAGGACTCCCCCTCATTCGAGGGCTGGACCGAATCATCCGTAACCTCCCTTCCAGTATCTTGCCCCTGCTGGGAGATCTCTCCCAAGTATGCATCGAGTTCTTCCTCGGTGAGTGACCATCCTACCCACTCTCCTTTGAGAAGATGCTCCCTTGGCAAATCTCTGCATACAAGTCCATGAGTGGTGTAGGTCGCTCCCTAATCTTTTCACACGAACCGCACTGGGGTACTCTAATAGCTGCACAAAAATCATCAAACAGAAGATCGACAACTATATTGTAGATTTTGTAGTGAACCATGGGGTTAGGCAAAGAGCAACTAAATCGAAAGTCCTGCACCACAGACATGGTTAGTTTCACAAATTGGTGAGGTTCATCCCCCACAAAGTGCTCCAATCCTCCATTAGTGATTAAGGTATGGAAATCTTGGGAGATCCCCGCAATGTTCATGAATTCGAGGCATGGATAGATAGAAGGAAAAACTTCCTCCTCACGGTGGACCTTCATAACCGTAGGCACCCTTAATTCATGCTGGTTGAGTTAGTGTTCATCCATCCTCTTTTCTGAAATTTTTAGACAACCATTATACAAGTAATTGCAATGTGAATACATAGTGAAGGGAACTACTCAAAGGGACTTGTCAGAGGCCTAAACATGCATCAAAACAATATCCCTAAGCATTGAACAAGCTTACAAGCTCTCATAACCTGTCACCTACAACAGAAAAATACTCAAGATATAAACCACTAAACACAAATCTACTTGGACAAGCGGAGGAGTCACATACTGGAGAACAAATGCTCCAAATTACAGCAGAAAAGATGCGCTGAGCAAGGAGATCGAAAAATCATGGACAAGAACAGCAAGAACGCGATTTCGAGCAATGAGCTGGTGTTTTATCGGGAGAGAGAAGGCAGTGGGAAGTGAGAGAGTGAGTGGAGAGCCAGGGGTGGCCCACACCATGGCCAGGCGCGCCCCTGGGCTGGCCGCGCCACCAGGTGGTGTGCCTGCCTGGTGGGCCCCCTGGTACTCTCCAGGCACTCCTCTACCCTTTTTTTCACGTAAAAATTTAATATGAATTTTATGGGATTTTTCGAGACACTTTATTTTTGAGCAATTTTCAGGTATAGATGAATGATTTTCTGGCAGGAAAATGTTTCTCGAATGATGAAATGACAAAACACAGCTAAAACTTCAGAAGTTCTAAAACACTCTAACATGCAAGCTAGCAACAGAAAAGTAAACTAAGCAAAAACAAAAACTAAAATGGATAAAATAAAAGTAAGCAAAGATAACCATGGTGAAAACATTGTTTTTGTTCATTAAAATCCTTTTGTTAACAAGGTTGATCAGGTCTTGTTACCAAAAAAAATTATATGAAACAAAACTTTGTATTCCACTAATGATTATGTTACCTCAACCTTGATAGCAATGGTCCCAATCATAATAGTTTCATATTTTTCTCGTGGTATGGGACAATATATTTCTCCAACTTGGATGCCCTCAACATGTTCAATTGAATTTAAGCCATAAGTCCCATCAATCTTCTTGGGGAAATATACAGTATGCTCCTTGTCATTAACATTAAAAGTCACCTTTCCTTGATTACAATTAATAACAGCTCCTGCAATATTAAGAAAAGCTCTCCCAAGAATAATAGACATATTATCATCTTCAGGCATTTCAAGAACAACAAAGTCAGTTAATATCAAGCAATTATGAGCCACTTGAACAGGTACATCCTCACATATACCAACATGAATAGTAGTAGATTTATCATCCATTTGCAAAGATATATCAGTTGGTACCAGTTTTTCCAGTTGAAGTCTCTTATAGAGAGAAAAAGGCATAACACTAACCCCTACCCCCAAATCACAAAAAGCAGTTCTAACATAACTATTTTTAATAGAGAAAGGAATAGTTGGAATCCCTAGGTCTCCAAGTTTCTTTGGAACCTTACCATTAAAGGAATAATTAGCAAGCAAAGTAGAAATTTCTTCATTAGGGATCTTCCTTTTATTAGAGACAATATCCTTCATATACTTTGAATAAGGAGGCAATTTAATAGCATCATTCAAAGTAATTTGCAAGAATAAAGGTTTCATCCACTCACAAAACTTATTATAGTGTTCATCTTCCTTTGACTTGTGTTTCTTATCAGGGAAAGGCATAGGTTTTTGGACCCAAGGCTCTATTTCACTACCATGTTTCTTAGCAACAAAATCTTCTTTAGTGTATTTAGTATTCTTAGTGTACCTTTCATGTTCTTCTTCAACTTTTTCTTTATCAGGAACATCATTTTTCTCATTACCACTTTCAGTTTCAGCATCAAAGACAAATATACTATTAGGATCTTTAGCAGGTTCAGAGGATTCCACAATAGTTTTACGTTTCTTTTTTCTTTTCTTAGGAGAAGTACCATTATTTTCAGCTTGTTGAGAATCCTGCTCAATTCTTTTAGGATGCCCTCAGGATATAGAGGATCCTGGGTAGCAGCACCACTTCTAGTTTTAATTTCATAAGCATGTTTTTCTTTAGCAGCATTAACTAGCAAGTCTTTTTGTACCTTAATAAGTTGATCAATTTGAGTTTGAACCATTTGGAAGTGTTTAACAAGCATTTTAACATCATTAGATGTTCTTTCCACAATATCTTTTAACTCAACAATAGCTCTAGAGTTTTCCATTAGATGATTTTGCACCCTTTTATTGAAATTATCTTGCTTAACAATAAAAATATCAAATTCTTATAAGCATTAATCAGGAGGTTTAGAATAAGGAATATCACCTTCATCAAAGTGTTGGAGAGAGTGTAGCTCAATAATGGATGAGTGGGAAATTGGCTTACATAATTCTTCTATAGGAGGTAAATTCTTGACATCTGCAGCTTTAATTCCCTTCTCCTTAAGACATTTCTTAGCTTCCTTCATCACTTCATAGTTTAGTTCAATAACTCCCATCTTCTTTAATGTTGGTATAGGCACAGGAATAGTTGGTTCAGGTATAGTTGTCTCAGGTATAGCTGGTTCAGGGGGAGTCCAGTCTTCATAATTCTTGCTTATTTTAGCCATTAATTCCTCAGCTTCCTTAGGAGTCCTATTCCTGAAAACACAATCAGCACAACTATCCAGGTATGTCCTAGATTCTTCAGTTAGTCCATTATAATATATATCAAGAAGCTCATTTTTAGGTAATGGACATCCAGCCTGTGCGTGAATCAAGGCACAAAACCTTGCCCATGATTCAGGCAATATCTCTTTTTCTCCCTGTTTAAAATCAAAAAGTTCCTACAAAATAGCATGTCTAGCACTAGGAGGAAAATATTTCCGAAGGAATGTACTAATCAAGCAATCAGGGCTATCAATAGATCCAGGAGGTAAATTATTAAACCAAGTTTTAGCTTCTCCTTTCAATGAAAAAGGGAAAAATTTAGCAACAAAGTAGGTGCGCGTTTTAATATCATCAGAAAACAGGCCTGATGCAGCCCGTCCTACGGACGCTCCTACATCTACACCACCAAGTCCCCCAAGTGGACCCATGACTCGTGCTTGAGCCAAGCTTCTCCAAGATAAGGTGAATTCGCTCTTGTACTCATGTGACTTAGATACACCCCTGGATGGTTTGCTACTTCATGCCCCGACACTATGCATCATCAGGTATGAAGACACGAGCCAGAGGAGCGACGCAGCAGCCAACAGCTGTCAGGAGACCGCGGTACTACTGGTCCTTGGAAGCAGTACTACCGCTCATGGACAGCGGTACTACCGCCCTAGGCAGAGAGATGGACCCGAATCCCCAGATCCAACCGGTACTACCGCACTTAGCAAGCGGTACTACCGCGTGCACCTGAAGACTCACGCCAAAGCTTCTGCCCGTCCCAGTACTACCGCACCGTCCAAGCGGTACTACCGCGTTTGACCGGTACTACCGCTCAACCGAGCGGTACTACTGGACACCCTAAGGCCTGCGCGCTCCAGCTCGGCCCTTTGGCCTTGTAACGCCCCCTTTTGATACTTTAGTTGCCTAAACTACCCCTGAGCTTGTGGCTGGCCTATATATAACCCCCACCTCTATTGTAAACCCTAGGCATGATATTGGAATTAGTGGAAACCCCTTGTGGATCTATCTAATTCTTGCCTCATGCTCCTTGACCAAGGAGCACCAATATCACCAAACCTCGTTGGAGTTTGCATCGTGCCTCCACGTTGTACAAGGCCTAGGCATCGGAGTCCCTTTGCCTAGTCGTCAAGATCTCACCGAGTCTCCCATCTCGATGTGCCGGTTCAAGAGAGAGTCCTCCGCCCGACGCCGATCCTAGGGATTGCGCCGGACCGGTCACCGTCGGCGTGAGCTATTAGTGTTTATCGTGGTTTTGCGTGTGTGTGTTTATCGCGTTCTTCGTGCGTGTGTTCGTTGTGTTCATCCTTCCCTCCTTCCCCGCACTCCCTCCCTCGATTTGAAAGGGAATCGTGAAAGATCAGGCCACCCTAGAGGTTTGCCCTCAACATATTGGTATGAAGAGCTTCGTTGCTCACGAATTCCCCCACAAATTTTTCTTCTACCCACCAAAAATTCGAAAATCCCCCCCCCCAAAAAAGAGCCCCAAATTTGTCGTCGGATCGATCTCTGGATTTGGTGCGTTTTTCGTGGTTTTGGTCCATAGATCTGTTGCTTGGGTTATCGATCTACCTTCTTTGTGTGTTCCTAGCCCCAATTTTGTTCGGTTTTCCACCAATTTGAGGATTTTTGGGCCGTTTGTGCGTTCAATTTCGAGATCCACGCGCCCAGGAATCCGCGAAGCGGTACTACCGCTAAAACGAGCGGTACTACCGGCGAGCGGTACTATCGGCTGTTCGCAGCGGTACTACCGGACTTTTTGAGCGGTACTACCGCACCTGTCAGACAACAAAATTTTTTCACCACCATTTTTGTTCGCTAATTTTCGTATTGGCTTATTCGTGTTTCACGTGCATGTCGCCCAACTAACTTCAAGCTTCTGCAACAAGATTCACATCCCGCGCTCATCGACACCGCGACAGCAAACACCATCCCCAACACCGGTAGCAAGTCGTCAATACCGAAGGTATAACTTGCTCTACCTTGTTAACCCTTCTTCCTTGTGTGTATCTATCCTATGAGAGCAGCTCATTTTGTGTTTGCCTAAGCATTGTGCACTTGTCCTTGGAAAGTGAGAGTGTGAGAGCAAATACAAGAGTTAGCATAGTAGTATAGAAAGGGAGAAAAAGAATCAAAAAAGAGAGAAAAAGAAAAATAGAAAGATACAAAGTATCCCAATACAAAGAGAGTCTCAAGCTTGTAAGCAAAGATAGAAAAAGAGCGCGACCGAGGCAAGTGCACAAATTTGTTGCTTATTTCTCTTTTGGCGAACGAGTTGTGGTCTCTCCTTGCGTTGGCACGACACCGAGCGTAGTCTTTGTTAGGACCTTTTGTGCTCATTTTATAGTCGTGCTAACCACATCCGTCTCCACGTGTGTGTATCTTTGTGTTGTAGATCGTTTCCTTTTTGCTTTGATCTTTTGGTTCTCTACCACGTTTGACAATAACCTTGTCTTTGGATCGTTTCGTTTGGTTTTCCACAATCCTAACCTTCCACCAAAAGCTTTTGAGAGTTAGTTCTTTCTTTAGTGTGAGTTTTCTTTGCAATTCTTCCACTTTGCACGCTTATAGCTTTCACTTGTGGTTTCTAGTTTGGTGCAATCCCCAAGGTGAGGAACAAGGCTAACACCACCATATTCCACCTCCATATACAATACTTGTGTGTTTTGCATGATGGATAGGCACGGTGAGTCGAACCAACCACCTCCCCATGAAGAAGAACAAGGACCGTACATGACACACGCAAGTCACTTCATCGTCCGCCAAGAATTCCGTGAATGTTGCTAAGCCCTTGAGACGCGTCAAGATGAACAATTTGGCGAGACGCAAGCCGAGTTCAAGAACATCGACAACCACTTCGACGGCCTAGAACGACAAATGCACGCAATGCATCACAACTTTGGCCATCAAAATGAAGCGCTCCAACGCTCCGTCGCCGAAACAAATGACAATCTTCGACGCCTCATTGATGGAATGGAAAGGCCTCGTTCACGTGCTTCAAGCTCTTCAATTTCTTCGTGTTGTCATGTTGCTCTCCCACAAGATCTACCTCCAAGTGCGACAAGACGCAATGATGCCCCAGTGGTCGAAGATGGAAGTTCTTCCAACTACATACCTTTGCCACGGCACGCCGCAACGTCAAGCTATGACGGTGACATCTCTTCAAGGCCACAAGCAAGGCAAGAAGCACACCGTCATCATGCAAGGGCATTAGTGCTCCCACAAGAGCAACCACAAGAAGAACCGCAAGTGCAACCGCAAGTCTACCACCATCGACCACGACACATACTTGACACAACAAGTGATAACTCCAATTTGGAGAATCAAGCTCGTCATCAACGTGAAGCTCTCCAAGATCCTCCTCCTCGTCATCAATGTCATGAACGTCCACACCGACACCATGGTCATCATGAGGCGCCTCCCCCACCTCAACAAAATTTGGAGCGTCAAGTGATACAAATTGAGCGACGCCCACCACGTCAAGAGGCTCATGACCATGTTCTTCGCCATGAGGCCCACGTTCCTAACCAACATCACCAACCGAGGAACGAGCCTCCTCTTCGTCATCAACCGCGCCAAGAGCAAGAGCAAGCTCCTCAACAACAATATCAAGAGCAAGCTCCGCAACAAGGTCACGAGAACCAAGTTCCACCTCCCTAACTACAAGATCATCAATAAGGTCACCAAGCTCGTCGCAATGACCGCAACAATGAAGAAACTTTTGGCAAGCTCAAGTTCACAATGCCCAAGTTCACCGGATCCAATGACCCTGAAGAATACCTCTCGTGGGCACTCAAAGTCGACAAGATCTTCCGCATGCACAACTATAGCAACGAGAAGATGGTCGGCATGGCTTCGCTTGAGTTTGATGATTATGCCAACCTTTGGTGGGAACAAGTTCAAGTTTCTCGTGATGCAAGACAAGAACCGCCAATAGCAACTTGGCATGACATGAAGGCTCACATGAGATCCCGGTTCGTCCCCGCGCACTACACGCGCGACCTCTTCAACAACCTTCAACCGCTTCATCAAGGGACAAAGACCGTGGAAGAGTACTTCAAGGAAATGGAACTCAACTTGATTCACGCCAACATTGATGAGCGCATGGAACAAACAATGGCACGTTTCCTTATTGGCTTGAATCACCCAATCAAGCCCATCGTCGAGTTCCAAACATACAACACCATGGTTGAGCTTGTGCACATCGCAACAAAGGCTGAACGTCAAGTGCAAGAGGATATCAAGTACAACAAGCCCAAGACGTACTTCACCTACAAGCAAGCTTCAACTGCTGCACCAACAACTTTCAATGGAAGCTCCTCAAGTACCTCCAAACCTTCCTTCAAACCCACACTTCCTCAAGGAAAACTGCCCCCAAGTGGCAAGCAAGCAAAGAGTGATACACCTTTCAATGGTGAATGCTACAAGTGTGGAGGTAAAGGACACAAGTCGGCCGAATGTGGAAACAAGAAAGTCTTGTTCATCCATGACAATGGTGATGAAGAGTACTTGAGTAAAGATGAGTTTGATGCCCGTGTCAAGGAAGCAATGGCAAGACAACGAGTGGAAGATGATCAAGAACTCCTCATGTGTGAACACAACGCAAGTCCATCGCTTGTCGTCACAAGGATCTTGACCACTCAAGTACAAGAGCATGAAGACCAACGCTCCAATATCTTCCAAACACGAGCCGGCATCAATGGAAAATCTATCATGCTGATCATTGACGGTGGGAGTTGCCACAACCTTGCTAGCACCGAGTTGTGCGAGAAGCTCAACCTCACCCTCCTTCCGCACAAACACCCCTACCACGTGCAATGGCTAAGTGACCAAGGGTCCGTGAAGATCAGGCATACCGTATCGGTCTCCTTCGCCATTGGTCCTTACAAAGATATGGTGGAGTGTGATGTGGTCCCTATGACAATTTGCCACATGCTTCTTGGTCGACCATGGCAATTTGACAAGGCTGCTCAACATGATGGTCGCACCAATGTATACACCTTCAAATGGCTCAACAAAACATGTGTTTTGCAATCGATGACTCCTAGCCAAATAATTGCGGACAATGCAAAGGCTTTAGCGAGGGAGCAAAGCACAACACCTACTTGTGAGAAGAGCGGTAAGAGAGAGAACCACCTCATAGTGAGTGAGAGACACAAGCCAAATTCGAGTGGAAAAACTAAGAGTGTTCTCCTTGCCACCAAAAGTGACATGAGAGATGTTCGGAGCAACCCATCCATCTTGCACTATGTCCTCCTTTGCAAGGGACTAGCGCAAGGAACTAATGAATTAACCAATGTTCCTCCATCTTTGATGAATGTTTTGCAGGAATTCAAGTATGTGTTCCCTGAAGAGCTTCCACATGGACTACCTCCTCTTCGCGGCATCGAACATCGAATTGACCTCATCCCCGGTGCACCACTTCCCAACCGCGCCGCTTACCGCATGAACTCGGAGGAGACAAAGGAGATCGAACGTCAAATCAACCAACTCGTCTCCAAAGGTTTGATCCAAGTTAGCACTAGTCCAAGTGCCGTACCCATGATTCTTGTTCCAAAGACGGATGATACGTTACGGTTATGCATGGACTGCCGTCCAATCAATGCTATCACCGTGTGTTATCGACATCCCATACCACGTCTCGATGACATGCTTGATGAGTTGTGTGGAGCCACTATTTTTTAGAAAATTGATCTTCGTAGTGGTTACCATCAAATACGCATGGCTGAAGGTGACGAGTGGAAAACCTCTTTCAAGACCAAACTTGGTCTCTATGAATGGTTGGTTATGCCCTTTGGCTTATCTAATGCCCCATCCACCTTCATGTGCCTTATGAATCACATCTTGCGTTCTCTCATTGGAAAAAGTGTTGTTGTCTATTTTGATGATATTCTTGTTTATAGCAAATCACTTGAGGACCATATAACACATGTCAAGGAAGTTTTGAAAATCCTTCGACATGAAAAGCTTTATGCAAATCTTCCAAAGTGCACTTTTGCTAAAGACAAGTTGATCTTTCTTGGATTTGTCGTTTCTTCGAAAGGCATTGAAGTTGATGTTTCCAAGGTTAAGGACATACGAGATTGGCCCATCCCAACAAATGTGAGTGAACTCCAAAGTTTTCATGGGTTGGCCGGTTTCTATCATCGCTTTGTGAAAGACTTTTCGACCATTGCTTGTCCCCTCAATGAATTGACCAAAAAGAATGTCACCTTCGTGTGGGGCAAGGCACAACAAAAATCTTTTGATGAACTTAAAAAGAGGCTCACTAAAGCACCTCTTCTTGCTTTACCGGATTTCACAAAAACTTTTGAGATAGAGTGTGATGCTAGTGGTATTGGCATTGGAGGAGTCCTTATGCAAAACAGACGCCCTATAGCCTACCATAGCGAGAAACTTGATGGTGCTCGCCTTAATTATCCGATTTATGACAAAGAGCGTTTTGCCTTAGTTCGTGTCCTTCAAGTTTGGCAACATTACCTCTGGCCCAAGGAATTTATCATACATTTCGACCATGAGTCCTTGAAATACCTCAAAGGACAAGCCAACTTGAGTAAGAGACACGCTAAGTGGGTTGAGTTCATGGTGTCTTTTCCGTACATTGTCAAGTATAAGAAGGGCAAAGATAATGTAGTTGCGGACGCCTTGTCTCGCAAACACACAAGCCTTCTTACGAGACTTGAAATCAACGTGTTGGGTCTTGAGGAAATAAAATCTTTGTATGCTTCCGACCCGTTCTTTGAACCAATTTTCGCAAAGTGCTCCAATGACAAAGGAGTTGATGATTTCTATTTGCACAAGGGCTTTCTATTTAAACAAAACAAGCTATGCATCCCGAAGTCGTCGCTTCAACTTTTTCTTCTCCAAGAATCTCATGGTGGAGGCCTCATGGGTCACTTTGGCCGCGACAAGACATTGGACATGCTCTCCAATCACTACTTTTGGCCCAAGATGAAGCGTGACGTGGAGCGCTACGTTCAACGATGCACGACATGTGTTCAAGCTAAGTCGCAAGCTAACCCTTATGGTCTTTATATGCCATTGCCTATTCCTCATACACCGTGGTCCGACATTAGCATGGATTTCGTGTTAGGATTGCCTAGATCTAAGCATGGTCATGATTCTATATTTGTTGTTGTGGATCGTTTTTCCAAAATGGCACACACCATAACGTGCCATAAGACCGACGATGCTTCACATGTTGCAAATCTGCTTTTCAGGGAAATCGTCCGTCTTCACGGTGTGCCAAGAACAATTGTCTCTGACCGCAACGTCAAATTCATGAGCTACTTATGGAAGACCCTCATGGCCAAGCTCGGCGTCAAGCTACTCTTTTCATCCGCATCGCATCCCCAAACTGATGGCCAAACCAAAGTTGTCAACCGAAGCCTCGGGACTCTCCTTCGTGTGTTGATCAAGAAGAACTTGAAGGATTGGGAGGAATGCATCCCACACACTGAGTTCGCCTACAACCGTGCCAAGAACTCAACAACCAATATGAGTCCATTCATGATCGTCTATGGTTTCGAGCCCCTCACCACGCTCGACATCCTACCACTACCTCTCCATGAGCGCACCAACATGGACGTCGAGAAGTGCGCACAAGCTATGAAGACGCTTCATGAAGAAACAAGAGCTACTATCGAGCAACAAGTCCTTGGCCAAGCTTCAAGGTTAAACAAGTACAAGAAGGAGATGATATTCCAAGAAGGTGATCTTATGTGGATACACTTGAGCAAGGACCGCTTTCCCAAGGAACAAGATTCCAAGCTCAAACCAAGAGGAGATGGTCCCTTCAAGGTCCTCAAGAGAATCAACAACAATGCCTACATCATCGACATACCGACCTCCAAGTACCTTGCAAGAAATACATTCAATGTCAAGGACCTTTCACCCTACCATGGAGATGTTCAAGATGATAACCATGAAGAGTCGAGGACGACTCTTTCCCAAGGGGGGAGCTGATGCAGCACGTCCTACGGACGCTCCTACATCTACACCACCAAGTCCCCCAAGTGGACCCATGACTCGCGCTCAAGCCAAGCTTCTCCAAGCTAAGGTGAATTTGCTCTTGTACTCATGTGACTTCGATACACCCCTGGATGGTTTGCTACTTCATGCCCCGACACTATGCATCATCAGGTATGAAGACACGAACCAGAGGAGCGACGCAACAGCCAACAGCTGTCAGGAGACCGTGGTACTACCGGTCCCTGGAAGCGGTACTACCACTCATGGACAGCGGTACTACCGCCCCAGGCAGAGAGATGGACCCGAAGCCCCAGATCCAACCGGTACTACCGCACTCAGCAAGCGGTACTACCGCGCGCACCTGAAGACTCACGCCAAAGCTTCTGCCCGCCCCAGTACTACCGCACCATCCAAGCGGTACTACCGCGTTTGACCGGTACTACCGCTCAACCGAGCGGTACTACTGGACACCCCAAGGCTTGCGCGCTCCAGCTCGGCCCTTTGGCCTTGTAACGCCCCCTTTTGATACTTTAGTTGCCTAAACTACCCCTGAGCTTGTGGCTGGCCTATATATAGCCCCCACCTCTATTGTAAACCCTAGGCATGATATTGGAATTAGTGGAAACCCCTTGTGGATCTATCTAATTCTTGCCTCATGCTCCTTGACCAAGGAGCACCAATATCACCAAACCTCGTTGGAGTTTGCATCGTGCCTCCGCGTTGTACAAGGCCTAGGCATCGGAGTCCCTTTGCCTAGTCGTCAAGATCTCACCGAGTCTCCCATCTCGCCGTGCCGGTTCGAGAGAGAGTCCTCCGCCCGACGCCGATCCTAGGGTTTGCGCCGGACCGGTCACCGCCGGCGTGAGCTATTGGTGTTTATCGTGGTTTTGCGTGTGTGTGTTCATCGCGTTCTTCGTGCGTGTGTTCGTCGTGTTCATCCTTCCCTCCTTCCCCCGCACCCCCCTCGATTTGAAAGGGAACCGTGAAAGATCGGGCCACCCTAGAGGTTTGCCCTCAACAAGGCAACTCATGGTAGAATGCTCAGTCATATGTGCTACAGCACTTTCATTCTTAGTCCCACGAAAAGGTTCTTTCTCAACAATAATAATGTAAGATAAATCAAGATAAAAATCATAATCCTTATCTTTAATGTTTATGGGAGATGCAGCAAACTTAGTATTAGAAGACAATTTGGGTTTTATAGTACGCCTCTCAAGGAGACTCTTAATAGCACTACTATCATGGGTGTTTTGGCATTCTTTAATAAATTCATCGGTCATCTCTATATAATTGTCTTCAATATCATAACTCTCTCTAGACTCAGGTGAACTGACAGGTCTGGTAGTGTCTTCATTAGGAGTTTCGGTATTTCCAGCTATAGTTCTAGCAATCGTAGCATCTAGGAAAGGACCTAATGAACCACTCTTATCAAGCACAGTAGAAGCAGCATCATAAGTATCAGAAGTTTCAGATTCAGCAGTAGTAGCAGTATGTGTAGCATGTGTATGTGGTGGTGTAAGGAGCTTACTCATAACAGACGGTGAATCAAGAGCAACTGAGGTGTTCAGAACCGTACCTCTCCTTGTAGTGGATGTTAAATAGGGACCTTGCCATCACGAGACTTACCCATGATGGATGAATGACAGTGAACAATAGTGATTCCAAGTGACCTTGATAAATAGAGCTATGCTCCCCAGCAATGGTGTCAGAAAATAGTCTTGATGACCCACAAGTATAGGGGGTGTATTGCAGTATTTTCGAGGGAAGTGAAACCCAATTCATTGATTCGACATAAGGGGAGCCAAAGAATATTTATAAGCCTTAACAACTGAGTTGTTAATCCAGCTGCACCTGAAAACAATCTTGCTCACAGCAGTTTATCAGTAGCAATAGTTTTGTAGTAGCAGTAGTAAGTAATACCGGTAGTAAAAGTAAAGACAATAGTAACAATTGCAGTAAACAGTAGGATTAAAGCGCGGTAGGCATAGAGATGGATGGACGGGCGTTGCATGGATAAGATAATTCATATAGAAATCAAGACAAAGGGCATTTGCAGATAAATAAGATAAAGCATCCAAGTACTAAATAATCATAAGCATGTGTTCCATATATAGTCATACGTGCTCGCAATGAGAACTTGCACAACATCTTTTGTCCTGCCAGCCCGTTTACAGCGGGGCCTCAAGGGAACTACTAGCAATTAAGGTGCTCCTTTTAATAGAGCACCGGAGCAAAGCATTAACACTCCGTGAACACATGTGATCCTCACATCAAAGCCACCCCCTCCGGTTATCCCGATTGCTGTCACTTCGGGGCCTTTGTCCGGACAACAATATGTGTATACAACTTGCAGGTAATACCGTAAACAATACTATCATAATGAATCAATAACATGTTCAGATCTGAAATCATGGCACTCGGGTCCTAGTGACAAGCATTAAGCATAACAAGTTGCAACAAAGTCAAAAAACACTAATAAAAGATACTAGGCACCATGTCCTAACAATATGATGCCATTACATGAACGATCTCATCCAATCCCTACCACCCCTTGCCTACATCGGGGGATTACTCACTCATGGATGGGGAAAACATGGATGGTCGATGGAGAAGCGATGGTGATGATAATGACGATAATCACCTCCAATTCCCCGTTCCGGCAGGGTGCCAGAACGGACTTTCTGGTTTCAAATCGCGGAATCTGGTGGTGACGGCGTAGCGGAACTCTTTCTGGAAAAACGTCGACCCTCCCTCGGTTTTTAGGTCAAGGGGCATCTTATAGGCGAAGAGGGAGGCCAAGGGGGTAGCCGAGGCGGCCACACCACCCCCAGGCACGACCTGGCCTGGCCCGCGTGGCCAGGTGGTGTGGGCCCCTCGTGGCCCTACTCCGTTTCTTCTTCTGGCTCCGCAAGTCTTCTGGTGAAATAGGATTTTTGGCATATTTTTCAGGATTTTTCCTGATAGTTGATTTTCTGCATAAAAACTAGACACCAAGGTAATTCTGCTGAAAATAGCGTCAATTCGTGTTAGTTGTATCCAAATCACACAAGTTTAGAGGAAAAACAATAGCAAAAGTGTTCGAAAACGTAGATACGTTTTGAACGTATCAACCGGCCGACAGCGCCTGCCCCTGCACTCCATCTCGTCCGGCTGACATCGCTCCGCCCCTTCCCTTAGCCGGTTGCTACTGGCCATTGCATGAGTGGCTGGAGGTTAGGGATAACCTAACGGGTGGGGTCCACTTGACAGAGAGAAAGGAGAGGGGACGAATATGACAAGTGGGTCCCACACAATTTTGCAATGAAACCAAAATATATAACCAGTCTATCGTGTGTCTCAGACTGTTACTCTGTGCCATGTCAGCATGATAATGGGCTCGTCCTATCAGGAACGGTGTCAAACGGCTTAAGATTACCGGTTACATCGAATTGGTAGTTTTTTTGAAACAATCAGACACGAAGTTGGCAGTTATTTTTCTTTTAAGACAACCACGAATTGTGATAGTTTTTTTAAGCTCATGATAGTCGTTTGCAATTTTCTCTCGGCGTCGGTATATGGATGCCAAAGCATTTGAAGATTCTTTGGGTGTATGCAAGTGCTCGTCCCAAGAAGAATAGCTGTCACGTGAAGGTGATTCTCTGACTTCCATTACTTAAAGCAGTGGCATACTGCAAAGATCATGTCGTCGGTGATACTACACACTAATCATGCAATAGTATATCTTCCATCATAATTTATCAGCCCAGCTGACCTCCCGGAAAAAAGGTGAAACCTAATTGGCCTAGACCTCAGATCTCACGTTCTAGAAGAGGCCGTCCAGGTTAGATTACAAGTGGATGGCTATATTCTAGGCTGACCTGACATGATACAGCACCACTAATTCCAGATGCTGACCTGTTGCAGGAGACGATCACCGAGTGTTAGGTGCCGCCGAATACAAAAAGGGACGGCACTGGCACTGCTTCCGCGTGCAATTGCAAATTCGCAGGGAGACGCATGGATGGGACGCGCGACATTTTTAGATTATCGTCCAGCCATAGGACTTTCATCCGGGGCTCTGGTGACGCCTGGGACGGCAACACCATTGTCCTTTTCCGTCTTCGCTTTACGGTATTCTGATTTCGACGAGAGACTGACGGCAACCGATTGTCACTTCTCCGGTTCTTCTCTGTACTACACTTTCTGTGCTGGATAGCGTCATTCGGCAGCTAGCTAGCGTCGCGAGGACGCGCATATCTTATCTCGTGGCTATAGGCTTCTGACCTCGCAACGGAGGAGCCAAATGGCACAGGCACAGCTTGTGGGGGATTGTTCCGATGCTTTCCGTTGTGCGTTTGGTGTAGTGGGGACTACCGGTCGTCGTTCCCCTGCCATATGGTTCTGCCTTTGGCCACGACATCTCTAGAGTCTGCAGGATTGCTTGCTTGCGCTGCGGCTTAGCAGAATTCCAAATTCTTTTCTTAGCGTGCGTAATTATCCGTCGAGACACCGGATCCATCTGTCCTGCCTTTTTAATGCAAGCTCGCGCTTGACGTGTCCATGTCATCGCAAACAAGAATCCCGTGGACGATGCTTATTAAGCGCTTTTCGTTCGGCAGTATCATCACACGGTTGAACTGGGGAATGCCTGCGTTTTGGCTGACAAATTCTGAAGTCACTTCTTCAAAATGTGTTCACTAACTTAAAAAAAACATGCAGCTATTCATGTCAATTTTTTTTGTTCGTCTCTTGATGAATAGCCAGAATTTGATTGAGTTTATACTGACTTATTATTTTGTACTATCAATTGTCTACGGGGCTGCCCAGGATATTTATAAAGCTGACTTTTTACGTGAGCTGGTTAATCTGGCTAAGGACAATCCATATCCTATCTCCACCATTTTAACTTGCTGAGATTCCCTCATGAGAAAAGTCGGGACCGATACGATGAATATTGACACTTCATGTTTAACGTTATCATTGACAGCTTGGACTTAAGAGAGGTTACAATGTTAGAAGACAGTTCACCTGGGCTAACAGTTTTCCGGAGCCTACATATAAAAAGTTGGATAGAGTGCTTATGGATATCGATTGCGAAGATAAATTTTCTATGGTAACTGTTCACGCTCTGGAACGTATTGAGACTTTATCGGATCATACTCCGTTATTATTGTCTGTTGAAACTCTATTACGAAAATCCAAACATAATTTCAAATTTGAAATTTGATGGATAGATCGTGATGGGTTTCATGATTTAGTGAAGGCTATTTGGAAAAAAACGGTTAGTGGTCAAACGTCCAGACAACGTGGTTGGGCCAGGCACACAGCTAGAATTCTTAAAAAAAGAGAAAATACGCCTTTCAACCATCATTAATGATTTAGAGGCTTCCGCGAAAGTCGGGCTCTTAACTGCACAAGAGATTGAGCTTAAAAACCAACCGAATGCGGAAATTGTCAGACTTCTTCGTGAGGAGGAACTCAAATGGTACCACGCTCTAAGGCAAAATTCGTCCTTGAAGGAGATGCGAATACAAGATACTTCCATGCAGTTGCCAATGGCAAGCATAAGAAGAAACTTATTCACTCTTTAATTCAGGATGAAGGTATGATTGAGGGCCAGGAGCAGCTAAAAGCTTATATTAATAGTTATTACAAATCCTTGTTTGGGGCACCAACGAAAAATTCCTTCTCGTTGGATGAGTCCCAAATAGGAGATTTCCCTCAGGTTTCGGCTGAGGAAAATAACTTTTTAACCGCCCCTTATACCGAGGAGGAGATCAAGAAAGCTATTTTTCAAATGAAACATAACAAAGCACCAGGATCTGATTGCTTTCCAGCAGAATTTTATCAACCGTTCTAGGAAGTCATCAAATATGATCTGATGATTTTGTTTTCTTCTCTGCCTGTTGATCAGCTAGAACTTTTTAGACTAAATTTTGGCAACATCATATTACTTCCTAAGATTAATAATGCGGAACGAATACAATAGTATCGACCAATCTGCCTTCTTAATGTTAGTTTTAAAATTTTCACAAAATTTGCTACGATTAGGCTGAATTCAGTAGCTGATCATGTTGTACGGCAATCTCAAACTGCTTTCATGTAAGGACGAAACATCCTAGATGGTATATTAATCCTTCACGAAACAATTCATGAACTACACTCAAAGAAACTGAATGGTGTATTGTTCAAGATTGACTTTGAGAAGGCTTATAACACAATTAGTTGGTCTTTTCTACAGTGAACACTCCGTATGAAAGGTTTTTCAGATGAGTGGTGTGCTCTTATAAAGTCTTTTGTGAGTGGGGATAGTGTAGCCATCAATGTCAATGATGACACTGGCAAATACTTCCAGACCAAAAAAGGGCTAAGACAAAGGGATCCACTATCGCCTATACTATTTAACATAGTGGCTGGTATGCTAGCTATCCTGATCGAGAGAGCCAAGGTTGCCGGCCAAGTTGAAGGACTAGTTCCCCATCTGGGTGATGGCGGTGTTTCTATTCTTCAATATGCTAACGATATAATCTTTTTTATGGAACATGATCTGGAGAAAGCTAAGAATCTGAAATTAATATTATCAGCATTTGGATTCAAAATCAATTTCCATAAGAGTGATTTGTATTGTTTCGGCGAGGATGAGAACGAGGCCCACCTATATGCTGAACTTTTCGGCTGTAGCTTGGGACAATTTTCAATCAATTATCTGGGAATCCCAATCTACTATCGGCGTCTCACGATTACTGAATGGAAACTCGTTGAGGAAAGACTACAAAAACGACTTAATAGTTGGAAGGGTAAATTGCTATCCCTTGGCGGAAAACTTGTTCTCATAAACTCAGTACTCACCAACATGGTACTGTATATGATCTCGTTTTTCCAGATACCAAAAGGTGTCTTGAAGAAAGTGGATTATTTTCGATCAAGATACTTTTGGCAAGGGGATGGTGAAAAGAAATATCGACTCGCCAAATAGAATGTGGTTTGCCGACCGAAAGAGTATGGTGGACTGGGCATATATGATTTGCAAGTCAAAAACACCGCACTTCTGGGTAAATGGCTTTTCAAACTACTAACAGAAGATGGTGTCTGGCAAACCATTCTTTGGAGGAAGTATGTAGACTCTAAAGCAGTGTCTCAAGTGGTTTGGAAACCCGGAGATTCACACTTTTGGACGGGACTTATGGCGTCCAAAAAACACTTCTTTCAGTTTGGTGTGTTTTATATTAAGGATGGATCGCATATTAGATTCTAAGAAGATATATGGCTTGGCCAAACTTCCCTTCGTGAACAATATTCAGCTCTTTACTCAATTGTTAGACATAAAGGAGATACACTTTCCACTGTTATGGAATCTAACCCCCCTAATGTGTCGCTCAGAAGAAGTCTCATCGGGCCTAGACTAGTACCATGGAATAATCTTTTATTACGATTATCCACAATCAAGTTATGGGAGGGGTTGGACGAGTTCAATTGGAAATTACTAGAGAGTGGTAAATTTTCTGTTGATTCAATGTATAGATCTTTGATCCGACCTGATATTCCTGTAGATAATAATAGTAAAATTTGGAAAATAAAATTACCCCTTAAGACGAATATATTCGCTTGGTACCTTCGTAAAGGCGTAATTCTTACTAAAGACAACCTTGTTAAGAGGAATTGGCATGGAAGTACACATTGTGTATTTTGTCATCACAATGAGACAATAAAACACTTATTCTTCCAATGTAAATTTGATCGTGCTATATGGTTAATCATTCAAGTAGCCTCTGATTTATGTCCTCCATGATCGGTTTCCAACATATTTGGTAATTGGTTACATGAGATTCAGGATAAATATGATGTAGAAATGACAATTTTTTAATAACATTGTTTCTTCTTCCTTGCAGGTGATCTATCGCACAACGACTATCCTTCGATCATGGACTACGCTCCAACGTATGGAGTTTCATGACTTGTTTGCGGAGGGGTGTACGCGATTGGAGGACACATCGAGGGATATTTTCTCCCGACATGGATGGCAGCATGATCTGAGGATTGAACTGTCATAGCAGCATGCTGTTTTATCTTATTCTATGAATTATAATGCTCATATTTTTGCACTCGTTGTGTGGATGATCGGCTGTGTGCATCCTAGATATGCAGAGACCGGGTGTCATTACTTTTGAGTAATATAGCGCCCATTTCCAAAAAAAAATTGCTTCATCGCACTTCAGCATTGCGTGAGCATATGGCTCCCTGCTCTAGGAGCACAACAATTTCAAAAAAATATAAAAAATCAATACCCACATTCATAGGTTTCAAAAGAAACTCTCTCCATTATAAGACATTCTAATCTTTTTTAAAAACATATGTATGTACACGTATCTCATTTTAGAGTTTATCTAGTCTATTTTGAAATATCTAAAAGATCTTACATTAGAAAACAGAGGAAGTATAATTTTTCTTACATGCATACATAGAGATGATTGTTATGACCGTGGAAAGTTTTATGGAAAAATACGTTGTACTTTGAGCTACACAGAAATGTGGATCTGCATTAAAGAACATTCTTTTTATATATAAAAGGAGTATATTAATATCAGAATAAGAAAAGATGAAAGCAAAGTTCCTGTGAAACAACCAGAGACTCACAGGAGCAAGATCCCCACCAGTGGTGGTGCCACCAAACTCTGGACATGTTCTAACCGGCAAACTTGGATCCTGAGTTTTCCTCGTAGAGAAAGTCCAATCTTCAAACAATGTCTTGTCCCACTTCGGTGATGGAGGACGAGTACGATGGCACGTCTTCGGCTCGCACTAGTGATTGTAGTCATCGCTAGGTGGTCCAAAGAGCTTTTTTTTCTATTTTTTACTTTTAGATCTTTCTAATACTGTTGTTGATGACTTTTAATAAATCGATGAAATTTCGTCAAAAAACAAGTAAACTACTAGAAAGCCGTTGTTGCCAGACACAACCAACTAGCCTGAGGGTTTTCACCCCGAGAATTTTTTTTGGTCTTCATTTTTACCATTTCTATGCAGGGCGCCTATGAAGACATAGTTCTATAAAAATTTGTCATGCGTGATAGACATCCATTTGGACTCCTTTATATTTTTGGATAAGGATGGTAGTGGGTACCTTTTACCCTCTTTAATATAAAAAAATAAACAAAGTCAATTACTTTTTGATAAAACTAGTTCATCTGTTTGAACTAGACTAAAATTGAGGTACCGTACCCTAAAGGTTCCAAACTGTCATCTCTATTTTTGAAAATATTTTTAAGAGAAAAACAAAGTTTAAAATGATTTAAAAACTAGGCTATATGTAGCCCGGGTTCTCATTCATTTTTGCACTTCAACACTGCTATCCTGTGTTATCAAATTTAATTACTCCTTTCATCCAGAAATAAGTGACTTCGATTTGTCTATATTCATTTATATCTATAACCTAAAACACGTCTAAATACATATAAATTTAAATAAATATAAGTCACTTATTTTCCGGACGGAGTGAGTACTGCTTTCATCTGGAAGCATTTCCCTGACCTTTTCCAGCTTCTCTTTATTTGGACTTATAGTTACAGAATCTATCTCCATTGTACAAATAATTACATCCTCACAAGAAAAGTAAGGAAAGAAGGACAAAAGTGGAGAAGAAAGAACGAATCGTATGCTCATTGCATAAGACAAGCTTTCAATCCTTTGAACCTAGCACTTTTGACAGCATCTAAGATAGCAACCGCGAGAAGATTCAACTACGGCCGGCCATGGGAAAACCTGCAGCTGCGATGCCCTATTTCCTAAGCACGTGTTAGCATCGGCCTCACCAAGTCACCATTGGCCATTACCGCCGCTAACCCCTGCTTGACCATCGAGCCACCTGTCGCGGTCCGTATACCAGTCTCACAATGAGATCTCGAAGAGGTCGGACTCGGGATCGAGGTCGCCGGCGCTGATTCCGCCGTTCTCCTTCCTGCTCTTGCTAGCCCGCGAGTTGTCCGTCCAGCCGGAGTCCACGCGTCCCATGGAGAAGAGTTCGCCGCTGTCGTCGTCGTCGAAGTCGAGCCCCAGCGACCCGCTCCGGCCGTCGCCCAGCGAGGCGGATCGCGCGAAGCACGGGTTGGCCGTCCGCCGCGCGTTGGCCGGCGCGTACCGGAACTTGTTCTGGCCGAGGTTGACCAGCGCCATCACGTCGAAGCTGGAGGCCAGGACCGGGTACAGCGGGCTGGAGAAGGCGTCGGCGTTGCAGCTCACCTTGTGGACCAGCTGGCCGTCCACCGTGAAGTACACCTTCCGCGCCGCCGGCTCGAAGCCGCAGCCAACCACCTTGTCCACTCCCGCCCACGATGACTCTTCCGAATCGTACACCAGCTTCATCCCTGAATGAATAGTCAACGGAACTGCTTTTAGTTCACGGAACAAATCGTGTTGACAGACGCATGGATTGATTCTCGGAACGGATCGCGCTTAGTATTACCGTCGAGGTAGACGGCGCCGTTGGAGTGGAAGCCGATGGACGACGCGTACGTTCCGGCCAACGACGGCCGTGGCGGTGTGGCGGAGCCGGTGGCAAGGCCCAGCGACATGACCTGGTGCCTCTGTTTGTCTCCGTGGTCATCTTTCGCGGCTCTTGTTTCCTGCTGGATTGGGCTGCTGGTGTCGGCCGGTGCAAAATCGATGAGCTTGACGCGGTCGCTCTCGGCCGAGCCGTCCTTCACACGCCTGCTCGTCCGTGACAGGGACCACTCCGGACGCCGCGTGTTCAGATAGATGATGGTGATCTCGAAGTAGGCATCCTGCGGGAACGGCGTGCCGGCCATCGGCGGCCCTGGCAGCGGCACGCTCATCCTGGCGACGGACAGCGAGTTGTTGTTTTTCAGATCCTGGTCACCGCGGAGGGGGCTCGTGACGCTTCCGGGGAGCCACTTCTTGCCGGACGCGGCGGCGGCGGCGGGGGCGCCAGACGCGGTCGCCGGGTTGAGCCGCACGGCTTGCATCCGCTCGGACGATCCCACGGGGACATCCCACGCGGCGTCCGCCAACTCGCCGCTGGTCCCGGCGTCGCAGACCGGGCAGAGGCCCCAGAGCGGCGACGAGGCCGCGGACCTCGCCCGCGGCGGCGCCACGGCGAAGACGAACTGCGCCCACCCGTTCTCCGCCGCCTCGATCACCAGCCGCGGATGGTCGGCCCACTGGAACGGCCCCTGCTGCTGCTGCGCGCCCGCCCGGTGCTTGGCGTCGACGACGCGGGCGTGGTGGTGATGGTGCAGCTGCTGGAACCGGACGCCCACGCGGCCGCTGCTGGCGTTGTACTTGGCGTTGAGCTTCTGCAGCCCGGGGCTCGCCGCGGCGCCCGTGCCAGCAGCACCGATGGGTAGCTCCGGCGGCGCGTTACGCGGCAAGCGCCGCCGCCGGTACACGTAGAAGGCGGCCGCGACCATCGCCGCGACGGGGAGGGCCACGCCGAGGAGCAGCGTGAGCCATAGCGCCATATATACGTTGCCCTACTGATGGGGGAACCCGGGCCGTGCCTGGGGAGTGGACATGGAAATGGCGATGCTCTGTGGGTTTCGGGGCGCGGGTCCGGTCGATCCTGTTTTGTGCGTGCGTGTCGCGGAACGTTTGCTAGGCCGGCGGGGGAGGAAATCTGAGTGCCTGCCTGAGCCTGACTAGCTCAACGTAACGGAACGAGCAAACAAGACAACAGTTGAACCTGAAGCTGGGGGACTTTTAAATTGGGGCGCGACAGCGGCGTGTGCATTAATTTGGTGATCAATGGACGGGTTGTTTTCGAGTGTCTGACCGGATCGACGCGGGGCACGGAGAGCATATCTGCAACGGGAAAATAGGCACGTCGCGCCACACGATTTTTTATTTATTTCAGTGTGTGCCGTATGTTAGGTTGTTGATGTGATATGTGAATGCTTTTACATGCGTTACATGCCCTCTGAACTGTTCAGTGCGAAGTACTTTCGACCAATAAATGGTACGGTAGCAAGCAACATCGATTTTCCTTGAAAGAAAAATTTATATAGTTTCAGCTATACTCTAGTTATGGTTTGTAAACCGACATCTCAATACTCACTGTGCGACCGACAACGGGAAAAAAAAAGCTTAACAGAATGGCAAGGTGTCAATTTTGGATGAAATTAACTGGAGTAGTTGATTTTGGCTTTTCTTACCGACTCTTTGGCAAATTCATGTAGTCTCAGGTATTGTTAATACGATAGTGTATATGCAGTCCTTGAAGTAGTCTCTCTACTTGTAAAGTGCGTTATCATTGCAAAAAAGTGCATAATTAGATATTTAATGCTGCAGAAGGAGTCTAAAATTCTTCGTATGGTTTATGATCCAACTAGGTTATGGATTCCTAGTTGTCTGAGCGTACCAGACGGCCGAACTATGAGGTTCATCCACTTTGCGCGATAGATCTAAGCGTGTATTATGTCTCTGGCTCCACTTCACATGAAAATTGGAATTGTGTTCCTACGAATCGGGCAATTCAAGATATATCATCAGTGGACGTGGTTTCGTTACGTCCATGTCCCTGGTTACGTTAGATCTCGGCCGTCGTTTCCTTGTCTAACTTGCCATCATGTTGACTCGGTACCCTACGGCCTTGTTTGGATACCGAGTTCGCAAAGAATTGATTTTCCTTAAACTCAGTTAATAGATTAACCGCCTAAAACTTTGTTTGGCTGGAGCAATAGAAGTGCGGATTAGCAAAACTTTGATTCAACAAAACCAGGAAATTGAGTTCTGGTAAAAAACGACTATTCCACGTTTTTGTGAAAACGCGATTCCACATAACTTGATCCCAACTACTACCTTCTTTTGTCCAGCTGATTTCTCAACGAACTCCCGGATGACTAGGGCGTCGGCCGCGTAGGCCTTGCACGCCGGCGGCGGCATGCAGCGCCGTCTTTGCCTTTCTTGATGCTGGCACGGTGGCCAGCGAGAGCCTGGAACGATCGGAGTTCCTTCTTGCATGCGACGCACTAGTACCTGCCGGCTGCCGCATGGGCGCGAGGCCGTCGTCCTCGTCGAACACATTGATGCTGCCATTGTTTTGGTCAGCATGTGCGAGCTCGCCCTGGATAGCGTCCGCGAGTCTCGGTATAGCGGCATGTTCAAAAGTGCAGAATTGTTGTACTCAACTTTCGCCTTCGTTCACGGCTAATGACTCGCCGGCGCCGCGGCAACCACACTATCGGAGAATTCAGGTGCGTCGACTTAGAGATGCATGTCAGCCGCTTTGGCTATGCTAGCTTACTATCCATGCCCGTCATCGAGGTGGGTGCTAAGGACAGTGGCTTCGTCTGCTGCTGTGGTGGTACGCACCAGCTGGTGACTACCGGTATGACATGGGAGCTCGTGTGGCCGTCGAGCGCACCATCCTGGAACCACCGGAAGCTGACCTTGTCCCACGATGCAATATATAATTAAGGAAAAGTATAAACTGGTTTTAGTAACATATTTTTCCATAAACTGATTCTTAACAGAATAATCTGTAAAACTGGTTTTTCTAAAGTTCAGCCCAAAACTTGTTTTCCGAAAACTGACCGCTAATCATCCTCTGTATCCAAACAACCACTACATGTGGGTCCTATCACACGCAGCCTTGTTTTTGGTAATTGTAATGACGAGCTGGCACCGCCACCTGATCTGTCGACCGCCGCGCATCCCAGGTTCGAGGATCCGAGCCGTATTATTCTACAAGTTCCCATATTTCGCTGCTCCACCGCCCTACACCTCTCCATTGTTCTCATCCCTTCTCCCAATGCACGGTTCCGTCGTGCACTGCCCCTGAACCTCCACCGCCCTCCCTCTGGCCTTTGTTCGTCGCCTCGCCGCCGCCCCCACCTTCTCTCTCTCTCTCTCCTTCCCGCCGTGTCTTGTCGTGGCGTGGTCAGGAGGCTAGAAGCGAAAAGCTGAGCCGACTGTTGGTCGCACGACCACGATGGTGGACGTGTAGCAGATCCGACACAGAGATGGATCCTGCACGGCAGCAGATCACGGTGATGGACCCTGCAAGGCTGGAGAGCACGGGCGAGGGTGACTCGGGGCAAGAGGGTGCGGGGAACAAATCTCTTCAGCTCTGGAGCGCGATGAATGTGACTTTCGTCCTCTTTGAAGGGTAAGAACTGTAATTCCGTCTCTTCCCTTTTCGATTAGCGACTCTAGTCCAGTGATAATAGTGAGGATGTGTGTTCATAACCCATAGGACGGTGTGGCATCCAGATTCATACTGAAGATTCGACACAGGAGTCGGACTAAAACCTTGCCTAGCGGTAGAATTACAGTTAGTGCTGGTTTTTATTATGCACTAAGAGTAGACACAGTAGACCTAACTCTATGTGACGTGTACACGGAATTTAGCAAGTTCCCGGTTAGCCAGAACGAGGAATTTGTATCCAGGTACGACGACACAAATTCTCGGATTTTTTATGACATTAGAATCGACGAGGCCCTGGCAATGATGTGGGGGTAAACATCTGGGGACCAGGATTGTGCTAATGTTTGTCCATATTGTTAATAAAGAGACTGGATAAGTGACTGCCCTCAGTGATTTCGGACCACTTGCAACACAAACAACTCAACCTACCATAACATAGCAGCCTTTCCTCGTGATACCGAGCGCAACCACCTAGCTACACCTTGAGCATGATGCCTTGTCTAGCTAGCACGAAGACATAGAAATGGGTGCATCGAGGATGATTTCGTGTTCGAAGATGACGATGACGAGAAAGCTTATCCAGATGTTGCTACTGATCCTGATCGAATGGAAAGTAGGAAATATTTGGTTGATCTGGACTTTGAGCCTGAATATGAGACTGATAATGAAGAGGATGGTGAAGATACTCAAATGGGATGCGGGCATGATGATGAAGATGAGGATAGGCCAGTGATACACTTTGACAGGGACAATCCTACAATTGACGAGGAGACTGTCTCTAAGACTATGGAGGAATGCCGATATGTTGTTACCACCTTTACAATAATAGTTGGGTTTCATTATGTCATTGAAAAGAGTGACCATAAAAGATTTAGGGTGCATTGTAGGTAAAGTGTGTAAGTGGAGACTGCATGCATCCCCAATAAGGGTGGACACCCATATCAGGTTGCAATGGCCAACTTTGATTCATTTTTTCAGATTTAATATGTTGATATGTATTCATATATATATATGCATGTGTTTTTTGATTTATTGAATTGTTGTCGAATGCAGATCAAGGTAAACACAAAGAAACACAACTTCCCTAATACTTCTTTAAGTGATAAAATAAGACCTGGTTCAGCAAAGTGGATTGCTGCTACCGTACTTGATTGGGTGGTGCGGGATCAATCCATTGGACCTATTGAACTCAGATCGAAGCTTAGTGAAAAAATTAATGTTCTGATTCCTTACCACAGAGTTTTTGATGGGAAGGAGATGGCTTTGGACTTTATTTAAGGCAAGTGAAATGATAGTTTCCACATGTTGTACAACTTCAAAGGAGGGGTATAAAGGGCATCACCTGGGAGTGTTGTTGCATTGACTACGAGGTAGTGAGAGGAAGAAAAAAGAGCTTAAGAGGGGTCAAGTATATGATGGCAGACAAGAAATGCTCCAGGAGATGTTTTATCCGCCTAAAGGCATGCTAGACGGGATTTCTAGCGGGATGCATGCCATACTTGGCAATAGAGGCAACTCCTTTAACAGGGAAGTTCAGGGGACAGCTTGCCACAACTTGTGTTGTAGACGCCCATAATTGACTGTTTCTAGTCGCTTATGCTGTTCTTGAGGGTGAATCTGAGGAAAGTTAGACATCGTTCATGGAGAGAATATATGTAGTAATTTGTCACGCTGAAGGCTTGGTGATACACACTTATGCATGCAAGGGGCTATAGAAAGCTGTTGTTGATGTATTTCCTAGGGTTGAGCATAGAAAATACACGTGGCACCTTGCTAGTAACATCACGAAGAAGTTCAAAGGGAAGATCTTTGAAGACAACTTGTGACAGTCAGCATACACATACACCCCAAGTAGGCATGCCACTTACATGCAAAACATGTATATAGTGCCCAAGATGAAAGAATTCCTTGAAGAACATCACAACAAATTATGGGCTATAAGAAAGTTTGGCGAGTTAAGCAAAGTGGATTATGTTTGGAAAAATTCTAAGATTATGAGCATTAAATCCCTTGCAATTTTTATTTTGCTAGATACAATACGAGAATGCAAAATGGCGAAGATAGATTTTAGGCAGAGAATCTGTGCAAAAAAATTTGTAGGCCATAAAATAGTGACAAATGTGGTTTTTTTACTAGCTGCAAGAACAAGGGCGATGAGGACAATAAAGATGAGGATACTTAGAAGTTTCTATACATTAGCTGAGGTTTATGTAATATACAAGCATGAAACTAAAAGGAGGTACCCTATTAACATTGCGAACATTACTTGTTCTTGCAGGAAGTGGCATATTACTGGTCTCCCATGTCACCATGCACTGTACTTCAAATTAAAAATGAGAGGTGAAGGTGCTGCAATAGAAAATTTTGTTCATAGCTATTTTGTTGTGTAAAAGTTTGCTGCAACTTGTGTAGAAAATGTAGCACTAATGACAGATGAAAATGATTGGGAGATTATCGATCCAGGGTTCAAACTTGAACCACCGGTTCTTAGGAGACCTCCTGGTAGGCCTAAAAAGCTAAGGATCAAAGCATCCACTGAAAATGGCTTAAGGTTAGGAGCAAGGAAAAAGAAATGCGTACACTGTGGAGGATTTCGCCATATTAAGAGGTTATTGATAATCCCCAAGTGCAAGGAATCACTATAGTACAATTCGATAAGTATTTGAGTGTCAAACCCACGGAAAGATGAGGGTGAACTATCTATTCTATAAATCCTAAAACCCACTTATATGGCCTTTTGTGCAAAGCAATGAACTAGAGTGTGTAAAGTACTTTTAATTCAAACAAGAAAACTATAAAGTGCTGAAAGTAAAATTATTGCAAGTAAAGTAAAAACAAGTAAAGTAAAGTGCAAGTAAAGTAAAAAAGCAAGTAAAGTAAAGTGCAAGTAAAAATAAAAAGCAATTAACTCAAGGGAGCAAGTGTTTAGGAAAACTATTATCTCATTCATTTGGTTGTCACAATTAGTGAAGCTCGTAATTTATACAAGCTAGATGCATACGTACTAAATATAATAAAGTATAAATCACTAGATGATTAAAATTGGCTGGCCTATCCTAAGGAATTAATTAAGGCCATATGTATACCAATGAACATGCCTAACCACCACATTATCTTGCATAAATAAATAAATAAAATATATATAGTTTCTTCTAGAGATGAACCATAAATAGGTGCAACCATTTACATGCACAATTATACCCTAATGATTGATCATAAGGCCACTTTCATGAGCAAGCAAAGGAGTTATTAAGACATAAATTCCAACCACCACTATAAATTTTAAGGCCCCCTTAATTTATCCTCTTGTCATATTAACCATGAATTAATATAGCATACATATAAGGCTTGAGATCATGTTTCTGTCACTCACCATCTCTCCTCCTAGCTACATGTAATGGTGACAACCTTATATATCCTCCAACATATGTCTTCACTCTTACATCAGTACATAAGACCAGGGCCGGCTCTGACCCTAGGCTAGGTTGGGCGGCACCCAAGGGCCCATGGCGGGGGGCCCAAGATATAGTATAGGCTATATATTACCCTGCTCATCCAGCTGGGCTAATTTATTTTCTAATGGGCCGAAAAAGCTGCCAAACCTTGAAACAAAGACTAGGCAGGATGATCGATCAGTGAGGGCCAGTTTCGGTTGGTCACGGACGTATAGCGAGTTAGCGACCAGGCTGATAGGCGGTCACAGTTGTTCCTCTTTGTCAATCGTGATTAGGATTACCAGGTTGCTCCTCTTCGCGTCCGAGCATCTGGCGTCTCTGTCCATCACTGATCGCTCTGGCTTCCAGCCACTACAGCCCTGCTCCAGCCTCTGATCGCAGGTCGCTCCGTCCCTAAAGTCCTAACTTGTAAGTTCTCCTTTCCTTTATCAAGTCCGTGATCAGGGCATTGTCCGTTATGCAATACTTTAATTAGGTCTTGGGTTTTACTTTTATCTTTTGAGATTTGCAAATTCCATTACCATTAATCTATGTAGGTTACAATGTCATCAAGACAATTGTCTGGTGCTCTGAAGAAGAAGAAATAAAGCAAGAGAATCAGTTGATTGCATCGCAGAGAGGTGCTTTAAATAAATATTTTTCAACAACCACTAGTGTTGATCCTAACAATAATAATCAAATCCAAGAATGTTGATCCTAACAAAACGTCTAAGTAAAAGTAACAAGCATTTTGATGAAATATATGATAAAGATGAAGAGCTATAACTGTCAGCTATTGAATCCTTCATAGTTACTTACTTTCTTGTCATTGTTGATACTTCAATTGCTTCGTTGACTAGTCGATTTGACCAGTTGAATGCATTTGCAAAGGTTTTTGGTTTCTTATTTAACTCAGACAATCTAAAGTCCATGGATGAGAGTAGGCTACGAAAATCTTGCACTATTTCTGAAGAAACTTTTACTCATAAGAAGAAGTGTGATGTCGATATTTATGATTTTTCTCTGAGATAAAAGTGTTGTAAGTAACTTTGCTAGATAGATTAATGTCAACGCCCGAGCTTCTTCAATTTGTTACATCCATTGATTACTATAAAAATGTCTCGGTTGCATATCAAATCCTCTTGACTAGTGTTGTATTGAAAAGTATGTCTTGGACAATATTGATCTTGATATTGTTCTTGACGATTTTACATCAAGAAATGCGAGAAGAAGCTTTTTCTGAAGCACTAAAGAATGATGGTCGATGGACTCATTGGAATTTGGATTCTTATTTGAGGTAATCAAACTAGGAGGAAACACTTGTTAGATTTTGCTACAATTTATATTATTTCTGTTTGTAATGTGACATGCTTTTGTTCTTGATAATTATTTATAAACATCCTAGACTATGAACATATGGTTAGATATTAACTTTTTATTTTTACAACTGAAATAAGCATATACATGCCTATATATCTAGTTATGCGTGTATATATATATATTGGTCGTAGGGGTCCATTTGTCGACTTTTCCTAAGGGCCCCAGAAAATAGAGAGCAGACTCTGCATAAGACCATCATATAAGATAACAAACTTGTATGCAACCATCAACAAACTATTTCAAAATTGCCATAAACACATCACTACTCAAACTTAGACATAGACACAATGAATCATGGGAAAACAATACATTGCATCATACATCATGTTTGCCAAGAGATTACAAGAGGTAGATGGAGAGTATGTTGTTGTATATGTTGATGTAGATCACACCGGAGGGGGTGGAGGCAACCGGAGGCGATTCCGACAAAGCTTCCCCCCTCCGATCTCCTTCAGCGGTGGACTTCTGGCTCTGTTTTTGGTGTTTTCGATCTTCATCTCTATCTATTCTGAGATCGTGTCGGGGTCCTTTTTATAGAAGGTTTTAGGGAAAACAAGTCAATTCGTGAAAGATTCAGGTCGATCGGAGTTTCTACGCTCCAGGTGGACATGGTGGCACGATCCACTACCAGGCCGCACCACCTAGGCTATCTTGGGCCTCATGATGTTCCTCATGAGGTCCAAGTGTTCAGGTCTCCGTCTTGATGAAAACTTCTGCATAGAACATCCTAGCCCGCTTTGAGTTCACGAAGGTCCCTAAAAGTCAAAAATACACAAAATAGGATTTTTATGTCCTATAGAGTTAGAACCAAAAGAGAGGGGATTGTTTAGAAAATTCCAATAATCATTAAGAACATCGGTAATAACTACCAATATGATGCAAATATGTTGGAATATGTGACAATAAACTACAAAGTTCAGGTATGCATTTTACATGCATCAGTTATGCAAAAACCCAATTCCACATGATTTTAAAGATGGTACCCCTATCTCTGTTCACATTAGGGAGGTAGAGGATGAAGCAGCTGAGACAGAAGTTGCATCTTCTTATTCACAGAAATGGAGCAATGTTGATGTTGAGGATGCCGTGGAAATGCATCAAGTTGATGAAGAACGCATGTAGTGCAACAATATGGTGATGTACAGGAATTGCAGGATGAAGTTGATGAGAAAGTTATTGAAGAACAAGAGGTGAGTGTCGCATGAGTTGCTGGAAGGAGGGAACAATAAGCCAAAATGAAAGAGGAAGTGGAAGGGGTAGACATATGATAGAGTCGAGCTTGATGAAGTTGCATAAATGCAACAAGTTGTGGGACTTCAATAGTTTGATGATGTGCAAGAATAAGGTGATGAGCATCAATTCGATGGAGAATGAGGGGTGCCAAAAGAAAATGTATCACATAAGTTGCTGGAGGAGGAGAAGAATACGGACAAACAAAATAGGAAGCATAAGGGAAGGAAAAAGGAAGGAGGTGAACTAGAATTTGAAGAAGTTGATGGGATTATTAAGGATGTTCTCAAAGATCTTTTTGCTAACTACAGGGAAAACAATAAATCCCTTCCTATTTCATCTTTGTATTATTCTCCCGATGAAAGGTAAGTTTAAAAACATGTGTAGTTTGGCATTTCGACCATATTTATTTCAATCAACTACAACTGTTGTTTATGGAGTCCGAGCTTGACAAGTATGAAGAGGAGAAGAAAGAAGTGGATAGAATAATGTCACTATAAGAGTTTTTAGTGAGTCTTAACTATTGATGTGAACTTTATTTGAATCTATTGTACACAATGTGTAAATGATATATGAGGACAACAATTGCGTTTTTTCATAATTTTGGGGATCTTTTAAATTTCTTGCCAGCAATGTACAAAATGCACACGAAGTTGAAGGGGTTCGTAGCAGAAAACACAATTTCTTCATGACTAGCGCAACACCCAATACCAGGATCTATCTAGGAGTAATGTTGTAACAGAGAAGGTTTCGGTAACATACCCTTGTAGACCGAAAGCGGTTAACGTTCCGCGGGGAATGTGGATGATGTAGTCATACTCGTAGCCGACCTCAAGGTCGCGAAGCTCCTCGCAAGTCACCTCAGGTCCTTGCACGACAAACCAGGTGCCACTAATGGTAGCCTCTCTGTAGTTTCGCACTCATCTATTGTATGATGACAACCTCTGGTTCTCTGATCCCTGCTGAGAGTGCGGAAGTAGATCTTCTGGCCGAAATTCCCACAACACAACGATGTTATGTAGGTGTGTCGTCTCTTGCGTGTACAGTCCTTCTAGGGACCGCACCATTGCAAAAGGCAAAGAGAGAGAGAGAATTTCCCTATGAAAAATGCCTTAGATAAATATTGGTGGGTTTGTCCCTCCCATAGGCCCCTTCTTATATAGGGGAAGGGAGGGAAACTCCATCTAGTTAAGTCCCGAGGTGGGACTAAACCAAAGGAAGGCCAAGGAGGAGGCACCATGGGCTAGTCAGCCAGGTGGGTCCCTACCCCTGCGCGTCGCACTAGGCCGTACGGGTGGGCCCCTAGGGCAGCGGTGGCTTGGCCCCCTTTGGACGCTTCCCTCATGGGTCTTTTCCCTCCGAGGATTTGGCCCATTAGGGAAGTTACCCTTTCAAATTTAATTTTAAATATATATTTAATATTAATTCCAATATTTAATATGACACACATATTATCAAATCCTTTTTGACCTGAAACACCTTTCGGTTCACTCTGAACTCCTTCGGATCCTCCCAGAATGATTCTGGTTCTCTTTCGGAACACTTTCAGTGTTCTCTACTCTTTATTTCGATGATTCCAATACAACCAAAATGATCTCCATGTGTCATCGTACCCTTAAGTGTGTTACCCTACGGTTCGGGAACATCACAGACATGATCGAGACACCTCTCATATCAATGATCAATAGCGGAAACAGGATGCCCATAATGACTGCTATCATTCCATAATGTTTAATGTCATTTGAACCATAACAATTGAGTCCAATTCCCTTTGTTACTTTGATACTTGACTTTTCCGAGATCTGATCATCGGTATCACTATACCTTGTTCAATCTTGTTACCGACAAGTGCTTCTTTACTCGTTCCCGTGATACTCCATCCCCGTGACCTAGTCACATGTTGCAACATTTTATGGATGTAATCTCACCGAGTAGGCCCTATGTATCTTCCCTTCACGTCGAGTGAACAAATCACGATCTTGATGCATGCGCCTCAATGTGTCCCTCTAGAATACCCAACATACACCTTTATGATCAACGTATTACGGGGTGACGGTTGATATCGTCAAAGTAGCCATGGGTGATAGTGATTAAACAAGATCTCACGGTCTAAGGATTAGGATACTTAGTTTCTAATTATTGCAATGTGAACTATGTGACTTGATCGTGTTGCAATACTTATATGGGTAATGTCCATCACATCATTCACTAATGATATGACTTTATTATCAACTGGTATAAATGCTCCATGATCAAGAAATCTTGATTATCGGTTACCCAACGAACTAGTATAAATAGAGGCTACTGGGGAATGCGGTTTGTTTACATACCACACCTGTATAAATGTTTCAGCTTGATACAGTTATAGCATAGTATGAAACTATTATAAAATTATTGAGATATGATAATAAAACCCATTTATTATCTGCCTCTAGGGCATATCTCCTTCAGTGTCCCACTTGCACTAGAGTACAAATAATGTAGCTTGCATTTGAAACTGATCATAAAGACAGTATTACAATTGTGCTTTTGATCATGCTTGCTTATGGGAAACTTCCTACCCTTGATCTTTATTACTAGATCTATATGTCTTTTACAAATCGTTAATGTCTCCTATTTGACATTCACCCCATTATCATATAATGTGTCGAAGTATTCGTTTGGCGATAGAGTGGGACTTTTTTTCCTAGTGTTTACAATGACGGTCAATTAGTCAATTGAACTTTTGAAGTTATCATGTAAACTTGGGAACACACTCAGTAAAAGTCGAAATTCATTAGCCAAAACAACTATACTAGCTACTTCCGAAGTAGCCATATACTTCTATATCTATGTAGATCATAATCGATAGTGCATAGAATGCAATTTTTGATGCCTAATCTTGCTCCATATAACTTAAGGATAAAGTTAACTTTGGTTCAGTGGTTGACTTAGGAATCACTCAAAGACATGTCTTACAACTAAGAACTTGTTTTGTAACCAAAAACTTGGGTTACGTTACATCGGGTACAATATGGTTATATGGAAGAACCTATGATGAAGGCATAGGAGATGAAGCACAATATTTTCTTCATTTTAACCATAGTTGTGTTACTAAGATTAACTCAATGCTTCATGCAAGTAAGAACTTCTTTCTTACCTTGTTCCATTCTGAATTTCTTCAGAATCTTATCTAGGATATTCTGAACATCTTCAGAATCAAATCCAGGAAGCATTTTGACTCTGATGCTTATTAAATGTATCCATCTATCTCGATAGATTTCAATGTTTAGTACTTTGTTCCAACTTCATCCATAGAATATTTACTAACTTAAATACCAATTACATCATTCATCATATGTCATTCACATATATAAGAATGTTGTCCTGCTCCCACTCAAATATGTCATCCACACATTTGATACAGGATACTCATTTAGCTCCCACTCAAACTATGTCGTCTACATATTAAGATTTAGGAAAGCTATTTAAACCCCATTCAAAACCATGTAAATGCAGGTTTTCTTGGTAATTCCAAAATTTCTTGATCATCCATCAACTCAATAATTCTAGCAACGAGACATGCACATGGTTTGACAAAACCTTCTTATTGTACCAATTACAACCCTTTCTTCAATATTGACATTGAAGAGCATGCAATTTCGACAACCTTACCACCAATTATCAAATTGGGGTAATTGATGGTGAAAATCCAACATACTTAAGCATCGCTACATGTTGTAGTCAATATCATTGAATTTTTCAAAACATATTTTTTTGACAAATCGAGGTTTATGTCTTCCTTTAAGTTTAATTTCTTCCCTCATGACTTTGCAGTCAATTAAAAATATCAAGTAAACAGTCTTTACTTAATATGATCAAGTAACATATTACTTTGTAACCTTAAATGTAACTTAATACAGATTTTATGACTCTCGGTCATTTCTCGTACTTAGGTCCATCACTCTTCTTTGTAGTTCGTAGGTATGTCTTGTTCTAATAACATGACAAGTGAATCAACAATATAATTATGCGACTGGCAGAATATATTCTTGAATCCTACATTCTTTAGTAAAAGTATCAACTGAAACTTCATGATCATTGTCATTAGTTTTCCCTCTATTTGTAGAGTTTGGTTTCTAGAACAAATTCCATTGTACCACTCGACAATCTGGAGGTAAGGTCAAATACCTTGTTTTTTTGAGCTTTCACTTTCTTCCATACACATCTTCATCGAGAAAATGTTTCTCGAGAAAATGCAATACCTCAGGCAACAATAGGTTTGCCCTTTTCAGTTGTGGAACATGTATTCATAGTTGCCTAATAATACACTACAAAGATTTGTTTATTCACCACGACTTCAAATTATCGAAATATATGAAACTTGAACATGCCATAACTCTTATGGTGTTGTTTCCACGAATCTTTAGATGTTCCTTATATTTGAAATGAGTGTTTGTTATCTAATCTCTAACTCGAAACAATAAGGTTAACCCGGTAAGAGATAATTTTAGATCATATGTATCCAATGCATTATGATTATGATGTTTAGATATATCAATACACTTTGAAGTGTCCAGTCATCATAATTCATGAAACATTTTTCACAAATCCATTTATGCTGAAACTTAACTTAAATACTCAGCCGTGCCGTACAAATCATAGAGACTTTGTATTCCTATTAATTTAAAACCCTTATTTATTCTGAAATCATTTGAACAACTCAAATAGTTGTAGACTTGTGTTTCATTGATTAAATACACATATTCACTCAAATCCACAATGACGTTTATGAAATAATGATTTCCACTATTTTGTTGAAATACAATACATCATTATGTATGATATCCAACAATTTTTTTACGCATAGAACTAATTCACCAGAATGTAGTGTTTTAGTCATTTTTTCTATTGAAGCATGATTTTGCATGTGTCAAAAGATCAAATAACTAAAGACTTAACTTTTCATCAGAATGAAAATACCAATGTGAATTAAACGAATACTGTCATTCAATAATGATGTCATTATTGAACTTTGGATATCTTCTAGCATTCTGATTCTTTATAAATGCTTAAACTATTATCATTAAGATAACGATGACAATAACTCATTCATAATCGTAATGTGACCATAAAACATATTATTCGTAAGAATACTACAACTAGCTTGTCATTTACTCATATGAATAATCATCTCGCTAAAGAAAGACACACTAATAAAGTTGACACACAAAAAATACAAAATTTATTCAAATCCACTAATCCAAATGATAAACATCGAGGGAATGAGTGACGTGAGCCATCAACTATCTTGATTGTCGTCACCATGCCTACATCGGCTCATATCTTCCAGCAACTCTCAAGCATATGGTCCTATTTTCATAAAACAGAACAAGTATCCAATACTTTGCAAACTGTAACGAGTTTTACAAGAATAACATTTATAATTTGTAGATTAGATATATACCTTATTTATCCATGACATCCACAACGATTGATCCTACTTTGAGAGTTCTAAACTTTGTCATGAACTCGTGAAAGGTGAATGGTTTATCTCTCATGATATATCCCATAATGACATCTTTGTAGATGGGAGGAAGCAACCACAACACCCCACCTATCTCAAAGTTGTCTATAATTAGGTAATCCACATTGTATGTGGGGCATTCATGAAGCTCATGTATAATCGCTAAGTTATTCTCCATGCAAGCGTTTTTCTTACATGTTGGTTGAAAGAAAATCATCCAACAGCTCATATTTCATAAGCATGACTTGCAAAGATTTCCTTTTTCACCGACCATTTCGTATGTGTTGGTGTTGAAGAAACACAGCTGCAACCCATTCTCCATATAATGGAGCATGGTACATTAGACAACATTGGAGGTGTCACGATGATCATGATAACCATCATTTCCTTACTCATCTGTAGAGTCATAGGATCTATCTCCTAGTGGTTCTTGTATCATGTAGAGAAGATCATCTATGTCGAGGGTATCCCTCAGGCATTGGTATCAACCTATGAAGTTTTACCCGACTATCTTAAGTTTCTCATCTGGCAAGAAAGGTCCCATGGTCGAAAAGACTTACTGGGATAGGCCATGATCTACAAGGATATTTTCAAAGACATCTAGACTAAGTTCATAATACGAGTTCAATTTAATTGAGATCCCACTATAAATGTCATCCCTTGGACGATTTTAGTGATTACATGATCCATTTACACTATATAATCCCCAACCACCACGGCCTTGATATAACTGCTAGAGTAGACAACACAGTGTCAATCACAACATTCATGTGACTCATGCTCGATCTTTCGATCTCTAGTGTTCTGAGGCCATGTACATGCTAGGCTTGCCAACTCAACGTAAGTGTATTCGTAGTGAATACATGGCTTGCACCCATCGTATGCGAACATCTATATTTCTAGCACCCGGTCGTCATAGCCTGCTTCATAATGATGGACTTTTTTGGTGGTGCACACATTAGGCAGAACACTATTATTGGTATTAATAGGGATCATCTTATATAATGCTACCATCGAGTATCTAATACTAGCAAACAATAAGATGTATAAGGTATCAACATCACATTCATATTTAGTTATACTAGATGACCCGGTGCGCCACTGGCGCCGAGGCCATAAGAGAGACCGGGAATAATTCTTATCTTAGTTACTCCATCTGTTCCGTATAGAGGTAGTAGTTTTCACCAGCTTTCAGTACTCTCATTGTACTAAGCATTTTCCTAGAGGTAGTAGGTTTCAGCAGCTTTCAGTACTCTCATTGTACTAAGCATTTCCCTGGAACACTTCAATGGTCAAGATGAGCATGTGCTCTTGTTTAAGTCAAAAGTTGATATGCTTACCGCTGTAAAGTGATATATTCTTGTTTCCAACAACGGGCATTCAAGTCACACAATACAACACAAAGCATGCTCTGATCAAAACACAACACATAAAATTCTAAAGATACATGGAAGACTCTTCTGAGGGAAATGGTCGTACAACATACTTCATCCCCAAGGGATATATTGTAAAAAGAACAACAAAACCAAAAGTAGGCTCCAATCCAACTTCTCTCAAAACGAAGATGGGTATTGTTGGGTAACTTTTCTATGTACCAAGTAGAGACTTTTCTATGTACCAAGTAGAGACGTGTCATCTTCTCTCTTCGAACCCCGCCGCTACGTCTCGGTGATCTGTGTATATCGAGAGTCCGGCGGAGTTTACCCTCTTCAACCGTGCCCCTCTAGTTTTCTTCAAATAAGATGTCCACCATTTTGTGAGGTCAAAGAGAATCGTCCATGGATATGCTTATGCACCTGAATCTAGTTTCGAGGTATACGATTCCCATGTGAAGTGACCCCATGGTCTTGCTCAGCATGAGCCAAATTGTCCGTCTAACAGATTCAAGTCCAAAACCACAAACAAGTCCAAACAGAAACCTGAATAGCAACTGCAAACCCAGGTTAGTTTTGAACAAATATACTATTCCAAGCTAGGTACTTGAACTTTCTTGCATACATCTTATGCCTACAAAACACAAATAAATAGACTGCACATGTGAAGCATCTATGGCGAGGATAACATAAGATTAGCTGATTTGCACATCAGTCAAGTAGTATGCAGCAGCACCTTCCTGATTTAAAAGATGAGTACCTTTTAAATTTTTATTTGATTTTGAGAAGTCTAAATTATTTCCTAGAACACATGAACAGTAAAAATGATGCTATGTGATGTCTAAACCATTAGCAAATTGTACTATCTGATCTAGTGGCTACACAAAAGTGTAAATATTTAGCAGATATAAGACTAACAAAAAAATCATTTAGCCATTTCATCAAGGAGATGGTGTACTTTGTGAAAAGGAACAATAAACAGAAACCTGACCATCCCTGATTTATTTTGAAATGCACATTGTATTTTATAGCTAATATAGTTTATTTGCATGATGATGTAATGCCAGAATAGAACAACAAAATAAAGCATAAAAAACAGAAGTTCATGGTCTATTGACCTAACTTCCCTCCAAAAGATGCACCAAGTTCAATATACAAAAACCAAATGATATGGTGTAAATGCTTTTGACAAAATCAACATAACCTCAGAATATCAGCAACATCTTATTCTATTTCTTCTAGGCTTTATCCTGGCTAATATGATGGCTGCCTAAGATAGCACAAATCATAACTACATTAGTATATAACCAAGGGTAGCAAAAGAACACAATGAAATGCTGCTCAGCTAAGCTAATCTAGGCACAACTTCTTAAATGAAAAGAACAACAAACACACAGGCTGCATTCATTTGTAATGAACCACCAAAGCAACATGCTAGAGCTCTAACCTGATGACTCCTGGACAAATAAAATGGCTGAAGATGTACTAACTTATGAGTCCACTATACCATCTAAGAGCAGAGGTATAATCATACTACTATCACATGCTAAGAGGCTGAGGTATAAACATAGGGCACTCACATGATCACCCCGTGGACAAATAAAAAGGCACATGCGGTACGAACTTATGAGTCCACTATACCATCTAAGTGGCAGAGGTACAACCATACATGCAACAAGAAACAAATGATGACATGAAGAGGAAAGGTAACAGAGTAACAGCCATATGTTATGTTTGGTTTGAAGACAAAAGATGGCCATTGCTTTGGATGTCGATTGTACAATAACTGAAACTCAATTGTTGCATCAATATAAACATAAGATTTCTCAGGGAGACCAAAGGTGTTGCTGGTCAGCTGAGCTAATCTACGTTAACTGGTTCACTAAGGCGGCAATTCATAACTTTAATCACCATTCTATCATCAACATGGGAGGCTCTCATACCTCGACTATGAATTTCTCTAAGAATGGATATTTGGCATCCCACATTATATCAATTTCATCATGATTTGACACGAGAATAACTGATCCAGAACTTTCATCTATGGCACAACCAAAATACGCAAAATATACTCTGCTAAAAAAGAAGGTATGAATTATAAAAGCTCTTCAGTTTATTGTTTTTGGCCTATTTCTGCAAAGGAAAACAGAACTAAATCAAATGGCAAGCAACAAATATTACCAACAGAACACACACTGCCTGGTTAACTAACTAATATTGACTTGCAATTACAACATGCCTTAGTATCTTACCTGACTTTTATATTATAACTTCTATTTTTAACAGATTTTAAACAACAGAGCTATCTCCTAATATCATATGGGGATATTAGGTGTCGAAGACAAGCATACCTGCAACATCCATGAACACCAATGCCGGCTGCAGTTCCTGTTGGTGTAAGAATCTTCTGGACAAACAAAAAAAATAGTATGCAGTACACATGTGGGCGCACCTGGAGTGAAGCAAACTGAGAAATTCAGCTGGAGTTGAAGACCAGGATAACCTAATGTCACTTCATGTAGGTACTTATCTCCTAAGCATCCCTATCAAAACAGAACTGGTATATTTCTTGACACCAAAGCACAAGAATGAATAAAACTGGAATTAGACCAGGCAAAACTGAACTAAGCAGGCATGCCGCAGTATAGAAAAAACAATTCACGAGGCTAAGTAAAAATCATCATTGTACAGCGGGTCACAAGTAGCATCAGTCTGTGTTGTAAATGACAGAGGAATTGGAACCAAGTCATCAATCTAGAAACAACCATTTGTCCAAATGCGAGTGAGGCGTTTTAAATTTCAAGAGATACCTCATAAAGTATAGTCTGCTGGGGTGCTACCTACAGTTTTCTGCAAAAGAAGTATCTTGGAACAAAGCAAGTAGAAGTGAGGTGATGTACAAACGGTCAATTATAATCAAAGGCATATTGTGTTTTTTGTGAAGCTCGCTAAAACATCCATTTAGTATCCCACTCTGAATAATTATGTTGTCGTGAGATAAAGAGGGTTCAAATAGAGGAAAAATAAATTGCCACGTTACATGGGCTAATTAAGCGCTGCAACTATACCCAACTCTTTTGCGTATGTGTGAACAACCATATTAGAATTGCTAACCTGGAATACTACTGCCTCAAGAGCCATCAATTCAGCTCAAGGAAAAATATATATCAATCGAAGTCAGAGAAAATAATTCTAGTAATAAGCTATTCCTTCCGAATGGAAAACCCTGCAGGCCTGATATGGTACCATTGCATGATAGAAAACAGTCTTTACCTGCATTTGGTGGCTTTTACTCCGCCACTTGCAAGAAGGCCGAAAGCGAGGCAGTATTTTAGACAAAGTTTTATCTCCATAAACTTTGGTAATCTTAGTCATAAAGAATATACATAGCCATGCTTTGCCGGGTAGTGTAGACTGTATTTTTCCAAGAGGTGGTTTATGATGTTCGTATGGAATGAACATTATATTAAACGAATTGGAGATGCATCTTATTTTTCCAAGAGATGAATAAGAATAGGTTCCATTTTCTTATAGATGCATCTATGATACTACTGACTAACAGATTCCAAGATAGGAGGAAATGCAAACCTGAGTAGAACGCCACCACCGTTGCTGCTCCTGCTGGCTTGAGGACATCATTGAGCTGCTGGTCGGAGGAGAACGCCGACAGCGCCACCTATGCACGGAGGAGAACATCGCTGCTGCTGCTTGGAGAGAACACTGCCACAGCTACTCAGAGGACACCATCAAAAACATCGTCGCCGCTGCTGCTTGGAGGACAACATTGTCGCTGCTGCTGCTCAGAGAAAAACGCTTCCTTTGTTGCTGCTGCTCGGAGGATCTCGTAGCCGCCATTCCAGTGGTCACTGAGGTCGTTTCAGCGTCGCCGCCGCCGCTACCACAGATACTCAACCGGAGCAGCGGGATGCAGGTCGAGCTCCTCTAGTTCTTGCTGTCGGCGGTGGAGATGAAGCTTCTCGTGGTGCGACACCATGGTGCTCGCACGCGGCTCCCCACCCAAGCTCCAGCTGCTCGAACAAGAAGACATAATCTTCCTGCTCCAACCTAGTGCGTCCCCGCCTCACCTTGAAGACCCAAACCAGCAAAGAAGAAAAAAACATGAGTCAGCGAAGGAGGGGGCTTACCCAGGGAGGGGGATTACCAAGCCGTGAGGAGCCACTGTGTTCAGAAGATTATGCAAGAAAAAATCACCAACAAATCTGAAAAATAGCAGCACATCTAACGGAGGAAGAACAAACTCGAGCAGAAAATTCGTACCTCTCTAACTACCGCTATTCCATGTGGTGTTGTTCTTCTCCTCCCACATGGTGTCTTCTAAGTCGCCGGCATCGAATCGATGGAACTGGCCGGCGTTCTTACTTGCCTCATTGTCTCCTTGCCGTCGTGTGCTCCTCCTCCATCTCCACGTCCTCTCCACACAGAGCAGTACCAAAAAATTAGCAAGCAGAGGAGCAAAAACAACAAAAACGAGACCAAGATGAAGCTCACCTCAACCAGACGGGATGGCCACGGGAAACTCCATCGGCTGTGGCATGCCGGCGATGGGGACTCCCAGCCACCGCCATCCTCCATGCGTCGTCCACCAGTGCGTCCTCCGCCGCACCACCATCCACCGGCGCGTCCTCCGGCCACCACCGTCCACTCGCTGCTCGCCCTTCACGCCGCCCTCCTACAGCTATTGGGGAAGAGAAATCGGAGAGGAGGCGGTGATTGGGGGAGGGAGAGGAGTCAGCGATTGGCGAAATTTTCACCGGGATAGGATTGACTGCGGGAAGACGTGCGGGGCATGGACGAGGTGCGTGTGATTGGACGTCGACCATGCCAGAGCAGCGGGGGGATTGCAGAGCCGGAGAGGAGCAGCAACGCGGGGAGGAGGCAAGGAGCAGAGCGGAGGAGGAGAGAAAGGGGCACGGGGCTCAAGGACGGGAGAGGATTGGCTGCCTAGGGTTTTCACCACGTTCCCTTCCCTTAAGCAACGGGAACAGCCAGACACACGGTCTCAAATAAACGACTCCACCCATACACGGGCCCAATAGTCATTGGGGGCTATACTCATGGCAAAAGTGAGTAAAAAATTAACTGCATGGAACGGCTGTGAAGAAAATCCACAACGAGAAGTTACTGTGCAGGCCGAATTTGACGCCCGGGATCGGTGCGCGCGCGGGGATGACCTGAGGATGCGGGTAGGCTAGCGCCAGTTATAGGAGTAATGATATGGTCCTTCATGCGCTACGATCTCCATCGAGCATTCCGGGATGATCTCCATCTTGCCACTGGTATGGTGCCAAGTCCACGACGCCACCAGTAGGTCGTCCACATATATGATGACTATTACTATACTACTTAGTAATAGAAAAGTAAATTACTTTATCTTAGCCATGACCAAGACCATATCAAATCACATGCCCCTGCAAAGTAAAGTTAGATGCCTCTAATTTATCTTTTACAATGCGTGGTTGCTAGGGCTTTCACGGTAGAACCGTTCCTTACCTACGAACTTCCAACCACAACATGGATCAAACAGTTGTCTCTGTTACACCCTTCTTAGGGCCCACTATTGCAAATGCCATATAAACTACCGAAAGAGAGACAAACACCCGTTAACCACTGATGGCTATGAAAATAGCCATCTTTATCCGTGTTTAAATCATATTTTAATTCAAGTAATTTATCAAGAATCTCTCTAGCCTTGCTACTATTGACTAATTATTGCAAAGACCTGCAATCCTTGGTTTTAATTTGGTTGTGTGGGAAATCATACTTTTAAGGTGAAATCGGGGGCATTTATTGAAGGTTATCATGTTGCCTACTCATCTAAGCTAATTGGGGTCATAGAGGAGCCTACTAGAGGCTTAACGACCAGTTGTATGGGCAAGGTCCACATGTACGGTCCGCCCGTACTATGTGGCGATGGCTTCATTAGGTCAAACAAGCAAAACAAATCGTGAAGGCGCATATATATTTCAAGACTCCAGACGCCATGTAGAGGGCCACCATTCTCAGATTGTATCACAACACCACCAAAGGAGAACCACCACCATAGTTCATCCTCTCCATCCTCCATCCACTCCATAGCCATATCCATCATCTTGTACTTGGATCTCCTTATGATTCGGAGACCTTTTTAAGAATATTTGATTTCAATCTAAGTATTTTGTACAAGGTTTTCTATCCATGATCTTATTGTTATGAGTGAGTAGTCCTTACAGGCTGCGTGTTGGGGTCAAACCTCACAATGATTATGTGCATCTAATACATGGGAATATTGTGTGTTAATTGAATATGAGATACGTATCTTCATTTCTTTATCTCTTGTCTCAATCCATGTACTTTTAGGTACCCAAGATCCCAAGGATTGATAAAGGCTTGAGGTAAGATGAGTGGTGAACGGTGACTTCACGCAAAACCTAGTGACAGAAAGGGGAGTATGGTCTTCATTTAGGGATCCACTTGGGAGTAACAGCAACATCACCATTCTTAAGGCTTTGATATGTATTTTACTTAATAATTGTTATAACCCGATGCTTCATGGTATAAAAGTTGTATCAAAAGACTATTGCTATGCCTATGGATCGTAAGGGCTTTAGTGTTTATGGATGTGATTCCCACAACCCTATCTATATTAGATCATTTCACACATGAATGTGCTTATTATTATCTTTCTCCTATATGTATGTGCAGTTGCAGGTGAATCTTTAACCCTGGCCTATTTCCATCCATTGCAACAACCAATGATTCAAAGTAAACTAGTAAGGTCTGATAAATGTAGAGTAAAATGAGTAAACAAGTCTTGTAGAAGTTCCTTATATTTTCCATACAACAACTGTTTCCCAAGGTTCTATAAACATAGGTATACTAGGGAAAAAACTACTATACTACATCTGTAATCTGGATTGAAGGTATCAGCCACTTATATAGTATAAGTCGTATGTTAAGCGTAGAACTAGTCTCGCATAAGATTATGTGTAAGGTTGATCCGGGCCGCTTCGTCAAACAGTGTCGTGATATGAACAAGTACTCGTGAGAGGGTAACAACTATAGGATCATTGCCCACATTCAACATGTGTTCTAACTTCACAAGCATTACTATGCATAGATTGACTATGATACCACTGAAGGGGTTCGTAGTAGAAAACACAAAATTTTCGTGACTAGCGTAACACCCAATTCTAGGATCTATCTAGGAGTAATGCTATAGTAGAGAATGTTTTGGTAACATACCCTTGTAGACCGAAAGCGGTTAATGTTCCACGGGGAACGTGGATGATATAGTCGTACTCGTAGCTGACCTAAAGGTCGCAAAAGTCACCGTAGGTACTTGCACGTCAAACCAAATGTCACTAATGGTAGCATCTCTGTGGTTTCACATACATACGGTGTACGATGACAATCTCTGGTTCTCTGATACTTGCTGAGAGTGCGGGCCATAATCCCCACATCACAACAGTGTGCTACGGGTGCGTCATCTCTTGCGTGTACAGTCCTTCTAGGTACCGCGCCATCACAAAAGGCAACGAGAGAGAGAGAGAGCATTTCCTAAGAAAAATGACTTTAAAAGACAAATAATGGTGTGTTTCTCCCTCCCATAGGCCCCTTCTTATATAGGGGAAGGGAGGGCACCCCCATCCAGTCAAGCCCCGGGGTGGGACTAAACCAAAGTGAGGTGGAGGAGGAGGATCCATGGGGCAGACGGACGGGTGGGCCCCTACCCTCGCGCGCGGCACTAGGATGGCCGGGTGGGCCCCTAGGGCAGTAGCGGCTTGGCTCCCTTTGGCCGCTTCCCTCATGGGCCTTTTCCCTTTGGGGATTTTTCCCATTAGGGAAGTTACCCTTTCAAATTTAATTTTAAATATATATTTAATATTAATTCCAATAATTAATATGAAACACATATTATTAACTTCCTTTTGACCCAAAACACATTTCAGTTCACTCTGAAGTCCTTCGGATCCTCCCGGAATGATTTTGGTTCTCTTTCGAAATAGTTCCAGGTTTGTCTTCTCCTTCCTTTGATGATTCCAATACAACCAAAATGATCTCCATGTGTCATCGTACCCTTAAGTGTGTTACCCTACAGTTAGGGAACATCACAGACATGATCGAGACACCTCTCATATCAATGATCAATAGCGAGACCGTGATGCCCATAATGACCCATGTGCATTACACGATGTTCAATATCATTTGAACCATAAACGTCAAGTCTAATTCCCTTTGTTATTTCAATACTTGACTTGTCTGAGATCTGATCATCTATATCACTATACCTTGTTCAATCTCGTTACCTACAAGTGTTGCTTTACTCATTCTCGTGATATTACATCCCCGTGACCTAGTGACATGTTGCAACATTTATGGATGTAATCTCACCGAGTGGGACCTATGTGTCTTCCCGTCATGCGGGTGAACAAATCCGTATCTTGATGCATGCGCCTCAACATGCCCCTCTGGAATACCCAACGTGCCCCTCTGGAAAACCAAACATACGATGTGACCGTTGATGCAGTCAAAGCAGCCGTGGGTGAAAGTGATTAATCAAGATCTCACGGTTTAAGGATTAGGATACTTCATTTCGAACTAATGCAATGTGAACTATGTGAATTGATCATATTGCAATACTTATATGGGTAACGCCCATCACATCATGCACTAATGATATGACTTCATTATCAACTGGCATAAATGCTCCATGATCAGGAAAGCTTGATCATCGGTTGCTTAACGAACTAGTATAAATAGAGGCTACTATGGATTGTGGTTTGTTTAGATACCACACCTATATCAATATTTCCACTTGATAGAGTTATATCATAGTATGATACTATTTAAAATTACTGAGATATGATAATAAAATCCATTTATTATTTACCTCTAGGGCATATCTCACTACAACACGGAGCCTGGGCGCTGGCGCTCATAGACGCCGAGGCATAGCCTTAGTCGCCGCGCTCGCGCTAGCGAGGAAAAGAAAATCCGTCACGATAACTGTGTTTGGGGATTGTGCAACGATGGTGAATTTTTTGGCATAGCACAACGTGATCCACCAAGCTAGCGGGTCTGTGGAAGCCAACCATTTACTCCACATCCCATGTAGGGAGGCACTGTTTAGGTGTCATGGAAACTGTGAGAGGACGACACAAAGGTACTGCCTGGTCTGATATATCTCGGTGCATACCTTTTCGGACAGCAATTTTAGATTCACCGCACAATATTATATATATATGCGATTGGGAATATCAATAAGAAAATAAAAAATGACCAAATATATTATATCACACGAGCACAAGATACATCGTATAATGCCATATACACATGACATAACCTTTAATTATACATTTATATAGTGTACAGTCTACTATATATATCCTATATATGGCTACACGCTTCATGTCTTGGTCATCTTATACACTTTGGAACATGTTTGTTGATGTCAAACAATAAAATAAATGATCAGCACAAAAATGATAGATGTGAGAATGAGCATACACATATATATGATAGCGTATGTTAATTTCCTGGTATCATAGTATAAGGATATATAGAGATCTTCTTCCACTCATAGTTATTCACATCTAATAAGTATACACCTTTCTTCATAACCAAGATATCTCTATCTTAAAATGCACACAATATTTTTTGTTTACATTTACCATCATGTAGCAAATATGTGCCAAGGACTAGGAGATTAGACAAATCAACTTCTTTATCAAGTGACCATACGTGATCACCTGCTATTGACCTGACACTGCTCCAGGTCGGTAGGGTTGAACCTCTTAGAACGGCAAGACCAACACCTCCATGCTGCCTTTAAAGGTGTGAAGTTTGCACTGGAACAAATCATCATGTCTCTCTTCTAGACACTCGACATACCATAGAGCCTTTGCAGTGTTGTCAAATTCAAGGATATATCTGGATATCGTTATATAGTACAGAACAAAACCTATGAGAGTAGCCGGAGTCGATTCACGAACCCATGTCAATGCTATCGATGGATGCAACTGAATCCCATCTGCGTGTCTCCGAGGAGTACCTTTGTACCTCTACTTGTTTAGTGTTTGTTGTAATCCAAACAACCGAGGAATTGCTTGTGAAAAAATTATGGTAAATGGTCCAACATGGTTGCTTGAACAGAGAATTGTTCCATTGAACTTAGTTTGGAAACCACGCCATAATGGTTCACACACAAATGCATCACTGTTCCTGATTAGATCCCGGACTAATAGGGTCGGGTAAGCTGAAGAATATAGTAGCACACACCCATGCCGACATGGAAGGATACACAGGGTTCCATATACCCTGCCATCACTATCACTATCAATCTCACCAATAATGTCTTCATATCTAAGGGGAAACTTCGGCAAGATGGTTGGGTCAAGATGATGCTCAATGAATAAACAATGAGCATTGTCACTAATTCGGTACAAAATCCTAGCAAAGGGGTTCCACCATTGTGTGATAGGGTTATCTGTTTGAAACCGTTGCTTCTGATCAGTTCCCTCCAATCAGAACAGACAACTGATGCCATCAGTAAGCTGCAAGGATGTGGAGGAATTCTAAGAAGAATCTGAGCGACTACATCGACTGGAAGTTTGCCTAAAGTTGTTTCACTCCGAGTGAAGATCGTAGGATTTGTCAATGCCATTGCCTAAAAGCACATGACTATACATGGAGATAAATACAGAGCAGATCTCGATCGGTGTAAGGCCTTAGCTGGTGACGTATTGGGGAGCGAGACTGCACGATCGATGGAGGGCTGCGTGATGGAGAGGAACAAGGTGATGCGGATATAGGGCGGTGCCACAACGAAGAGGGGAATGGTCTTGTCGCGAGTAGAGCCACGACGAAGAGTGGAACGGTCTGGTCAAGAGTAGTGGCGCCGAGAAGTAAAGCAGTTGTACGAGTCTGGATCTAACGCCGGAGGTGGGCGGCACGTCGCGTTGCGAATTCGATTTAGGGTTCGACGCCAGTTAGCTCTAGGTGAGTGGGGAATTTTGCGCGCATAAAGTTTGACTAGTTGACCACTAGGTCACTCCACCCTTTTGCAAACTAATATTGTGGATCCACAAGGATAACATGCACATATGTACTCAATTTGTGTATAAGAAAAAACAAACATACTACAGAGTGTGTAATAGTAAAACACTAGCAGCTTGATAATAAGAAAAAACAAACATACTACAAAGTGCATAATTAATCATAAGTACTTGCTAATAAGTAGTTTAGAAAAAATTATAAAAAACTTTCAGGAACGATTTTGAATCCCATATTATCTAGTGTCATAACCGGCTGGAGACCAGGACTAACTATGTTGCAGACATTCTTAGTTACACTCAACAATTCACTAATCTCTTTCTTTGCTATAATTTATGCGTCCTCCTTGTACTCTTCTTTTTCAGCGTCCTCCAAAGCTCCGACTTCTAGCGATCGATCATCATTTCCTTCCTAGTTAATCTCTCCAACGTACGTTGCATCACTTCTGAGTGCGGATCATCAAGAAAATGAAAGAAGTAGCACCTCAGTTTCTTATAGTTGCAGCCAAGGAATCTTTGGCCGGTGTGCTTGCCCCCGAATGCGACGTGTCTGCGGAGAGGCCTTCCGTAGAAGCATAATGTTTTATAGTTATTTGTATCACGACACCTTTGAATTTACTATCATAGATCCACTTTAGCACTATGTCGCGCTAAGAAAACCCCAAACTGAAGTTCGTGAGATACAAGAACAAAAATGCGAAGAAAAAATCCGATATGATATTGATTGATAGAGAACGAATGAATGAATAACTTACGAATCCTCCGCCTATCTCATATCCCATTGTCGTCTTCGTGTCTCGTCGACAGGGGACCTCGCCTCAATAAACGCCACCATCACGGCCGCTGCCTAGGTCACCAAGAGAGATCGGCAGATAAATAAGCTATGGACCATGATTACGCTATTTAGAACAAAAGGCTTGAACATGGTGGGCCACACTTGTCAGTGACGTGTGGTGTGTCAAGTCAAATCAACGGCGGGGGGGGGGGGGGGGATTCTGCCACTGCTCACCTACCGTGTCATTTTTAAGCGTCACTCCGTCTCTCCATGTACCGGGGCACACCACGTCTACAACGACATATAATTGGCCACTAAGAAAAAATTATGCCGCCAAAGCTCATACGTCGCGTAACTAACGTTTGCCGATTCTTTTCGCTTGTGCCGCACCAAAAATCCACTAGGTATGGGAGTCTTTTTCTAGTGTCTCCTTCAAAAGTCTGGTAAATCGCCCCACCGTGTCCGGCAAACCAGGTTCCAGGAATAGCCTGCCCGCGTGTCGCCCTTAGAAAACACAATCTAAACCGTCCAGGTGCAACGATCGAACGGGTAATTATGATTAGGTTTCAGGATAGCGAGGGCATTCTAGAAGACCATATACAATGTCCAAGGTTGGGTGTTATGGTTATGATCCAATCGCCCTAGTAGAGCGTTAGGGTTATGCGAGTACTACTGGGTTTTGAGTCAGTCATCGGGGTTATATGGGGTTTGACCAACATTCAAATGGGCACAAGTAATCGAAGGGAAACTTGTGAGGGTATCTAAATTTTGGACCCTCTGCATTGGTCCGGCTTAAGACGCCCCTAGGACACCTAAAACCATTTTTGTTTGAATTTTGAGAGAAATATTTATGGTACCTATACTTCAAATTTTGAATTATGCAAGCATTACTAAAGAAAAAAAATCAGTATATAGCTCCACCACGAGAAAAATCCCAATCTCCCAGGAATGGCCATCCGACATGACCTACCACTGGGGAAAATGTCGGATGGCCTTGGGCATGTCGATTTCATACACTTCCTTTGAAAAAATCCACCCATAGTTCAATTTTCTTGATTCAAAAAATGGAAAATCAAGCTTTTTCTAGAGAACACCAAAATCCCTAGTTGGAGAAATTGTTTGCAATGCCAAGAGGCACCAACCTACCAAAATTGGGCTCATTCCATGGAGGGTGTCATGATTTTGTCAGTAGGCATGATAACTAGGGTTGAAACCCAAGTGAAATCCTACTCGATAGACATCCAATTGAAGGTTTGCATGTCCAAAGTATCATGATGCCTTATTTATGATTTTTTCTTGGTACTAGGTCACAAATAAGGACTCCATGTGTAGGTTTTCAATTGTTTTGAATTTCATTTGGTTTGGTTTAAACAAATGCCAAACTTTTCGGCACGCGCCTCCTCATGAGTGAAAGGATAGAGATGTCACCTAGAGGGGGTGAATAGGCAATTTCAAAACTATTATGGTTTTAGCTTGATAGAATGCGGAATTAAACTAACGTTTATTTTACAAGCACAAAACCTAAATACACTAGGCTCAACTAAGTGCACCAACAACAAGTTAAGCTAAGCAAGATAGCATAAGATAAATATACCACAAGTGATAAGCGAGATATAAGTACTTGAAGATCGATGACTATCACAAGGAAAGTAAGCTCTGGTATAGAGATAACCGAGGCACGCGGAGACGAAGATGTATTCTCGTGTTCCCTTACAAGTAAGGTATGTCACGTTGGCGAGGTGTGGGATTCCATGAAGGATTTCCCAATGCCACGAAGGCTCACCTTCTTCTCCGAGGCTATCCCACGAAGGAATAGGCCCTTTCCTTATGGCTAGCTTTTCCTCCACTCCGGAGATGGCAAGCTCCACAACCACTTCACAAGCTCCATGAAGGAGAAGCCTGTGTCTCTTCACAATCTTCCACGAAGAGGACACCATGGAACCAACCGCCAAGCCAACTAGGAGGTCACCCTCCAATAGTAACAAGGTCATGGTATCTGACTTGAACAAATCATAGTGGAGAGCTCAACACTTATGCAAGAATGCACAGCAAGAACACCAAGGTTGTTAAAATCCCTCACTCTCAAATCCCACCAAAGCAACAAGTGCTAGGGAGGAATTAGAGAGGAAGAACAATGGTGGAAATCAACAAATGACTTGAAGATCTAGATCCAATGGGTTCCCCTCACTTAGAGGAGGCATTGATTGGTGGGGATTGTATATCTAGATCTCCTCTTCCAAAGCCCTCAAAAAGATGCAAGAATCATAGGAGGGAAGGAGGAGGAATAAATCTCAAGAGATTCAACAAAGGAGGTCAATTTCGAGCTCAAGAACCCACAAAAATGTTGGGGAAGAACCCCTTATATAGGGGAAAGCAAATATGTCTGTTGGGAGGATTCCAGTGAAAACCTGGTTTAAAATTCGGTTAGACCAGCCCAAGGACCAGGAAACTCGGTCCCCAGGCCAATGGACCAGCCTACAAACCGGAACAGCTCAGTATACCATCTCAGAATAGACCCAGAATAGTTTCGGTCAGGAAAACTGGAAAATCCGGTCTACCGGCGCTGGCGCCAGATCGTCCGGTGTGGAAACCGGTTGGACCGGATCCACAACCGGGATGAAACAGACTTCATGAAAACGCAATAACTTTTGCATCCAGACTCCAATTTCGATGATCTTGGGCTTGTTTTGACAAGGAAAAAAATATACACGGTGGTGTAGAGAAACGTCATAGTCCAACAAAGTAGGATAGAACCAAATGAAGAAAGGTATGAAGATTCCCTATAGGAGGAACCGGTAAAACCTTCAAGCTCAAAAATGCCATAGAAGATGCATACGAATTCCATTTTTGATGAACTTGGGCTTGTTGAAGAGGTAGAAAAAAGCTCAAGAACCTCATATGGAGAAACATCAAGAAGCAACACAATAGGAAGATGAAAATTATGCAAAGGATTGAGCTCCCTAAGACGATGTGATCAAGTTACCCAACCGAAAGCCCCTCTTGATAGTGCGGCTATCTATCCTATAACTCGGTCTCCCAACAACCACCTTGAGACCGCTAAAAGGAAAAACTAGCAAGGCCATACCTTTTCCTTGCACATCCTTCTTGATCTTGATGACAATGTTTCAAGCTCCGTCCAAGCCGGAATCTCTTGATCATTTTTGCTTCGTGAAGACTCATAATTGCTTCCCCATACACCACTATGGGATAGCTTCATTAAGACACGTCTTCATATGTCCATTATCACCAATATGGACGACAAGTTTCAAGTAAATGATCTTCTCGAGATGCTTATCTTGAACTTGCCCTTCTCAACCTTGATGACGATCACCACTTGATGTCATCCTCTCATGGGCTATATGAGATCTTTACTTTTGATGCATGTTGTAGCATCCCAATTGTCTAACAATGGTAACGCTACTTGTTCTAGTAATATAACGGCTACTTCCTACATATAATTGTTGCATCATAATTATATCATGCTCATGTCATCATGCCACCTTGCATTTGAGCATCATATAAAACCCTCTTTCTTGGTTCTTCTCTCATATGCATTATTAATTGTATTTGCCTCTTGATATTGTATTTGGTTATTGATATATTGTTTAAATGCCCAAGTTGAGTTGGGGGCATATCTTTTATTCAAATCCTTCACCTTTCTTTCCACCACCTTATAATTCCACCATCTCATTATCCATGAGCTTGTATTTCTTTTTCTTTTGATTTTATTCTAGCTCATGTGGGTGGGGTGGATCTAATCCTAACTTCCTTTTTGCTTGGCCTTTATTTCCACTTCTTGGGAATGCATAAGAATAATGCCATATTATTATTATTGTTTTCACAAAATAAAACATGGAATTTATTATTTTTTGCATGGGCCATGCAAGAGTACCACCACCTTTAGCCCATTTGATTCTTCTTGGTTTTATTGGTTCTTTTCTTTGTGGATCATCTCCATCCCTCTCCATCATCCCCATCATCTCATCAACACCATTTTTTTCTTCATGCATGATCATATGAGAAACTACCCACATTGTTTTCTTTCTCCTTTACACTTGCCCATGTCATGATCATGCATCTTTTAACCCCTACACACTCCCTCACTCCTTCATCTTGACTTGATCTATAGGCATGTGTTAAACACCTAAAATTTCTAAATCAAACCCTAACACACCCTCTCACCTCAAACCCTAATTTTTCTTAACTAAACCCTAACCCTTAATATCTCTCTCTCTACCATGATGGCCACCTGGCCACCCTCTCTCCCTAGTACCACACCCCAACTACCCCCTCTCCTAACCCTAGCCCTAGCTAACCCGAGCTTCTCCTAACCTAGCCGAGCCACCCGAGCCCCCTCTCCTCTCTCTTTCTCTCTACCTGCCGTGCCAACCCCATAACCACGCCGTCCCCACCTGGCCCACCTGCAGCCCCTCTCTCTGCCCCTGCCTTGATCACGCCGAGCCAGCTCGAGCACGTGAGAGGAGGTGGAGAAAGGTGGCCGAAGCCACCTTTATCTCTGCCCCGTGCCGACACGCTACCTCGCCCTCTCCCTCGCCTTGTACTTTTCCCCCACGCCTCCTCTACCTCACCAGATCCACTCCCAACGCCTGCCTCTCCTCTCCTTCTTCTTCACCATCGCCAGATCTTGCCGCCAGTCACCGCCAGTACCCCTGCGTCTCGTCGTTCCTGCCGGCGTGTGCGTCGTGGAGGTGGTCGAGGAGACCAAGGACGTTCCCCTACTTCGCCTCGTACACGCCAGCGAGGAGGAGAAGGTCCCTAGCAGCCGCAGCACGACGACGTCGCCGAAACCCTAATCGCCCTCGGCCTCTGCGTCCTCGTCGTTACAGCGCCTCCTAGGCCGATCCGACCACACCAATCTCGCCGCGGTACGACCCTCTCCCTCCCTGACAACCTCCATCTCGCTGTCGCCGTCTAGCGTCGTTGTTCCTTTCACCGAACACCCTCTGTGCGCCATGGCCGCAGGCGTTGGCACGCCGGCGCGTCACGCAGCGGCATACCTAGGCCGCGCCTACCCTACTGTCACCATCCCGTAGCCCACCGCACTGGCACAGGCCCTCGTCGCGCACCCCGCAGGTCGCGAGGTTGAGCCCCCGTGCCGCGCGCGTCGCGCTCTGTCAGTCGAGCATCGGCCTGTCAGTTTCGACAGAGGAAACAGATAAACAGTGGGTCGTGGCCATTTTACAGAAAACCCCCTCTTTTTATCTCGCGCTCTACCCGCGGTCCAGCCTACCCCACCTGCCAGCCGCTGTACACTTTTTGCTAAAACACACCCGTAGATTCGTAGCCCTAACCCGCGGTCCAGTGCGTCCCCACCGGTCAGCCGCTGCGTGCTCAGCCGCTGTCACGTGGGCCTCTAGTCGCTGGCCCACCTATCAATCGCAGAGGCTAGCTAAGGCCAAGGTGAGAAAAGCCTTCTCCGCGCGCGTGGCCCCAGTCAGCAGCGGCCCACCCGTCAGTGGCTTGGGTCGAATTCTCCTGGGTGTAAAAAGTTTCCCTGTTTAGCTGTTTAAACAAAACAAATTGAAAAATTGTTTAAATTCAAATTCAAATCAGATTTTAAATAACTTTTATAATACAAATCCAAATAATACAAATGATATATTTTTTGGAATTAGAAAAATGTAAGGAATTCAAATGTGCCATTCAAAATATTATTGAACACTTTAAAATTTCGAGATGATTAAAATTACAATAAAATGCCCTTTTCTTAATAAATTAATAACTTTAATTCTATAACTCCAATTTGGGCAAATAATATGTCTAAATCGATCAGCGCGACGAGCCCATTCTATCTATGCAGTCCTTGTTCTGAATTGAAGCATGCATCATGTCATTATTAAATATCTGAACTGTTTATGGCAATAAAAATTGACTAAATAAATAATAAAATGCTTTATTCTTGTACCTCACACCTCACCATGCCATGCTACTTTAATGCCATGCAAATTGTGCATCATTCATCATGGCATGCTTGTTTGCTTGTCGCATTTTAATTCATATGCTTGTGCACTTTATTCATTTGGCCCTTGTTTGTTTGGTTCTTCTTCGAATAGACGTCCAGCAGGAGAATTACCAGGAATCACAGGAGTACTACCCAGATCCATCTCTCGCTTCAACTGAGCTGCCAGGCAAGCACTACCACATGCTTGCATACATATAGTACCTATTGCCTCTATCTTATTCATGCATCATTGATTCGCGATTTCATTAAATTGAATCCCAAGTACCACATAGCCTTTACTTTTAAACCCCACCGAAGCTTGTTCCTCCATCCCATGAGCCATTACTACAGGAGTTGTTTGAGCCATGCGAGTCGTAGAAAAGCATGAGTAGGATATGTAAGTGTCTGATGGATAACGAGGTACTTAAACAACTTAACCTGAGTAGTAATGGGGTAACTAATGAAAGAGGCACCGGTGAGCAATATCTGCTATTTGGTTTTTCATGCTCACTTGTGTCCCGAAGGACCCCGAGTACTTGATTCCTGTTCCTTGACTATTCGCACTATCCACATCCGGGAGGCCTTATGGACCCCCCTGAGCCAGAGCTTGATTCATTCTTATTTCTTGGGGCCACAAAGTAGTTTGGGGCTTTGTTACTATCCTATACTTATGCCATGCTTTACTGTTTTATTTAAGATTGTGCGTGGAGCACCTGTACTGTTTTGGATGCGGAGTGTTTTCGCGGTATCGACAAGCCCAGTCACACTTTCGGGTTCCCAGTCGTTTACAGCCATTGACGCAAACCTTGGGTCCGTCTCGGAGCCGGCCAACTTCGTTGCGGGTAGCTTAATGGGGCGGCCCCCTGAATTCTGAATCCTGTGATTGCTTTGTCGTGAATGCCTCGTTGGGTTTTGATTTGGTTTTTTTCCGAGGTTGATCGAGTGTGTGTTGCTATTTGTGCACCCCTGCAGGGTAAATCTTTCTGAAAGCCGTGTCCGCGGTTATGGACGACTTGGAGCACAGTTTCTCGATCATAGACAAGTATAACTAAAGTACCGCTTTTAAATTGACTAAGTACTTGACTAGTAAATAGTGCAATGCTCATGGAATGGTTAATAAAACTGCCAACGGATGATGGGGGTTGTTTGTCCGCTTCCTCGTTGGTAAGCGAGGAGGAGGATGGATCTGTTAATTATACTGTTATAACTGTCGTTCTTATTTCACGGACATCCGTCTATCATTGGTTAGGCGGATGGTTAGCGAGTATCTATAGAATTGTTAGATATTATCTTTTGCTGCAATTGCGTCACCCCAGGTTGTGTCCCCTTTAGTGGCATAAAGACTTGCTGAGTACCCCTAGGGTCTCACACGATAAATTGTTTGATTCAGATGAACAGGTGTATTCGCAAGATGGATACTGGGTGGAGGAGACAGATGATGTTGGCAACGATCACTCGGTGTAGAGATTCCGGGAACGGGGATCCGTGAGATCTGTGGGCGGGATGTGTTTATTCATGTGGCATCTTATGCCGATTTGCTTCTTATCCGCTTCCGCCTGATACTCTGATGTTTGTTGTATGAGGAGCTATCCTAAATTATTATCTCTATCTAGGATATTTGAACCTTGCCGTATGGCGTTGCAATATTTCTATTTCTTTTAGATGGAATGGCTCTGAGGACTGTTGTATGTGGCTTGCATACATACTCATTTGTGTATGTAGTTGATCCCTTCGCCTGCCGATTACGCCGCTCGTTCTTGTCCCGATGTTCTGAAAGTGGTTAGGACGGCCGAAAGGTCTACCGTGAGTGGCCCTGGGCCCCACCATACTATTTTAACCACTTTCGTTCATCCAGGCATGTAACTAAGAGCGTAATTCACCGAGGTAGTTACACATGCCCATGAAAAGATACCTAACCAATATAGATAAATCAAAGGTACATATATAATGGGTTAGTTCATGAAGCATACTTGACAAGCTTACCATACCACAAGATCCATGTGGTATATTCTTTATGCTTCACGTGTTGACCAAACTTGAACCTAATCTTCACTCTTTGTATTGGTCAACCATGTATATTCTCATGCTCCATCTCAATATCTTGAGGTACATAAAGAATTCTTTTTTGATTACATGCTCTAAATATTAGTCAACCATAGCTCAACTAATGAGGCTACCATGACACCGACTTAGAGCCATATCTTGAATTCTTCTATTGAGATCACACTCTCAAGATCTTGGTCATATAATATTCTTCTCTTCAACTCGATGATCTTGATGTCAATACTCAAGGTAAATCTTTATCTTCATGGCATCCATACTTGTATCCAACACATGGACTACAAGCATGACCTGTGGAATATTCCTTCATATAATACTCAATGAAAAGATTAGTCCATAGGGATTGTCATTAATCACGAAAACCACACATAGGGGCAATTACCCTTTCAATCCCCCATTTTGGTAATTGATGACAATCACAATAAGAGGGTTTATATAATGAATATTAGAAACAAGTACGCAGCTTATGCACGAATAAGTTGTATACAAGAGGTTGTATTTGATATGGTTATGTAACACAAAGATACTAGCACATATCAAAACCGATTCTACTCACACAAACTACAACTAATGTAGGAGATGTGAGTAGAAACAACATATATAGGGAAACTCCCCCACAATATATGCATGTGTGATGAACTTGAATTTCATTGCAAATATTGTCAAGCATAACCTTCGGGAGAGTTTACACTCTATATCCAACCATGCACAACATAAAAAACATGAAAGGCAAACACTTAAGAATAAACCAATCTTAAGTATAAAACCATTTCCCTTCAACCTTGTAAACTTCTCCCCCATTAACAACAAGGCCAAAATGGATGACAATGTTAGAAGGACAATATAGTATGAGTTCCTACCCAAGGTGTGCATTACTCGTAATATGAGTGAGTTCACATGCACATATCCAATGACAAATACTTGGAGGAAATCAAACTATATTGAGGATCAAAGATTGCTAAAAGGATAACAAGGTGAAGAAACTTCAACGGATGAATCAAGCAATCGAAAGATCCAAATAGTCAAATGGAAAAATAGTGCTCTAAATGAAATAAGGAAACCTCCCCAAAGTTCGTGCAAAAATTAGTTGTTTCATTTGAATACAATATGCACAAACATGGAATCCTCACTCCCTCTATATCATTTAGAACGCAACCAAGATACAAGGAGTATAGATATAAATCACTACACTTGTAAATACAAGATTAAGTCCAAAATAAACCAAATATGAGATATGAGTGCGTGAAGATGCAATAAGAGTAGACCGAGCACTCATAAATCAAGACCTTACCAATACTATTAAAAACCAAGAGGATAAGAGAGATGGTCGGCAAAGAACGAGCATATCAAGGTGAGATATTAACACTCTCGTGTATATAAGTTTCTAAGTGGACAAAACATGAGAATAATCCACAAAGAGACATCCACACATAAGAGGTTAATAAAAAGAATACATGATATCCAAGAGGAGGTCATAAGATATACCAACAAGGATATTTTTCTTAAGTGCATATATAGCCCATGGCTCTATTTTCTCTCATGGTATATCAATGAACTTCACCAAAGAAAAACAAAAAACCTCAAAAACATCACAACTAACACTAAGGGAACTAATGCTAGTTGGGATATTTTGAGAAAGGCGACGGGTATCGAAAGAAAGGGTTCAATGCAATTTCAACAATATTGCACATGAGAGTACCTTGAGGAATTGATATGCAGTAAATTTCTAGATGGCATATTTGGAATTGGTGAATCATGAACATGATTTTATATACTCCCCATTCTATGCATCATCTCAAATTACTCACATAAGCAATAAGGATAGAGAAGTCTTTCAAAGATCCTTGCAAGAACTACAACATTTGTAAACAAATAAATTCATGCCAAGATGCAAACTACAAGAGTTTGGATGGAAGAATAGTATGCATGAATAAGATACTTGTTACCGAGATAGAAATGGTATGATGTAGTAGATAAGAATTCTTCGATCATCCTAGCTCGACTCCAATTATCATGTGGTGACAACACCTTCCTCATAGATGAGAGAAGCATCCATTGCATCTCCAATGTACCTAAAACAACATCAAGTACATCTTGGTCCCCAAACTTATTGGGTCCAAAGTGGTTAGACTAACCACAACAGATAGGACACACTCCATAAAAATATGTGCATATTTGGAGATGAAATTTGAATTTCATGCACATCTTAGTAATTAAGGATTTGATGGAGCATACCCTATATATTGGATCAAAGAAAGCAAAACATGATATAAGATATACATTTAGTAAACATTCATGCACGAGAGTTTCAAGATCCAACGAAGATATAATTTGGACAAAACACCAAAAAATTCAAGAAGGCATACAAGGTGTGACAAAACACATTTTTTGTCCAAACTATATCAAAGAATCAAATCAACACAAGATTTGTTTAACAAAGTTCAACAAATGAACCAAGCAAAAACTATTGAGCATAAAAGATGAAATAAAGAAACAAATGCTCAAAGATTTATCTCATTCAATCAAATAAAATAGAGAAGAAAGAATGAGATAAAAAACTCCCAAAAGAGCAAGGTTTCAAGAAATAAACCAAACCCTTAACACTTTTCACAATGGCACAAGGTTCCGAGAATAAAAGGTTTGTCTTACACTAAAACACATTTAATAATAATTAAAAACATCATCAAAGAGATGTGCAAAAGCCAAGGAAGACAGTGCCAACAAATTTCTTGGAAAGAAGATAAGGTAATAAGAGGAGAAATTCAAGGTGAAGATGGTCCACAAATACTACCACACACAAGTATATCAATTGTCGAAGACACTGAGTGTATTGGAATTGATTTCTGGTGGTATATTGCACGGATACTAAAGATAAATCCTCACAATAATAAGCATAGGATATGGAAAAATATTAGGCACTATGTAAAGATAGAGATTCTTTATAGATTCAACTAGTCACACAATCATGTAAAGAAATGATTAGAATAAATTGAAGCAAATGGTCTCCCAAATAAGATACAGAGATATGTATTTGAGGAAGGCCACACCAAGAATTTCTTACTCAAACAAAGACCAAAAAGATGAGCAATAAAAGCTTCTAACAAAAATAGGACCTTGTTTGAGCTAACATGCCACCTAGAAATAAGATAATAAACAATATCAACTCTAAGTGGCACTACCTCATATGTTCACATTTCCTAGGATTGTGATATGAAAAATAAGCATATTACTTCCCCATAATGTGATATTCAATTTTTCTTAATAAGAGGCAAAACAACCTCAACTAGATATAATTAATGGACATTTAGAATTTGAATTTCTCATGAGTATGACACACCACATAGTGAGTAGATAAGCTTGCAATATCAATACAAAGTGGTAGTACTCATGTACACACATTTTAAGGTTTGATAGATGCGCGAAGCATATCACTCCCCCAAAATGGGATGTTCCATTAACCACTCAAAAACAGCCAAAAAAGATATCATCAAGATGCATTAGTGGCTAAAAAACACAAGTAAATGATGTGCCTGATGACTACAAGTGCACAGATCGTTTGTACTAGTTTCGAATTAAAGATATCGATCGCACAGGAAGCAGTAGTCTGAAGTCTAATAACTCTTGAAATAAATACTACAATAGAAATGCTAAATAAAGTTCTAAGTGACAAGATAAAATGCGAGTATTGTGTAAAAAGGTGTTTTGGGGTTTTTGGTATAAGAGCAACAATAAGTAAAGTAAAACAACTAAACACAAAAAGTAAGTATCACATATGTAAGGGATTGGAACTATAATAGGGAAAAAGCATTCTTAGAGAGTAGCGAATACACCACTAACATTATAAAGAACTAAGGTAAAGATTATTAGCATGAACATTCTCAACTATGTATGCGTGGGAGGAACTCCGTAATTGGACAAATAGGCAGCAACCACTGTTCACATCATCCTCATAACCACATCAGTTAGCAATCGACATCGATCGAATTACAACGCTATTAAGAGACGTAATCCTGTAGGACGTATCCCATGGCATGGATAGTGTTCCGTGAGTTTCCTCGGTTCCCAAGTTGATACGTAAGGAGTGCCAATAGCTTTATAGTCATTGTAAGTGCTAACACACCTCCGTCTACCAACAAGTAGTTCCCTCCATCAAGTCCCCATAAGAGGCAAATATTGAGAGGTCGACTTCTCCCAACATCCAGATGAAGACAATCTAACACATGGTCACATCGATGAATATCATAATAAAATTTATCTTATTTCAATCTCATACTAGGCTAGGGTTTCTCCATCTCCCCAAGAACTAATGATCTACTCAGACATGAAGGTAATCAACATCATGGCAATAACAATGGAATCTATCATAGATGAATGGTACTTGTATAAATCCACACGAGTACGGAAATTACAACAAGATCTAGACAAGATGTGGATGGGATGGATGGAGATGGCGGTGATGCAGCGGTTGATGATGAAGATAGATGTCTTAGCCTCCTAGATCTGCGTAGGGCAAAGATGGATCACTGGTGGACGAGTTCCCCCTCCATATGCCTTCCGGAGGTGAGGTTTTGGCAATTTCTATTTGTTCTATATGTTGTCTCCCCGATCTAGTTGCACGGGATGAAACTATTTAAGGAGGCGGTGGTGGCACCAATTATACGGCGGGAACTATACGCCCAGAGAAAGTATTCCCGCTGTATAGTTGGTCGTTAAACCATCTGTATGCCTTGATCGCTTCGGGTTTTCTTTTGGTATTATTGATATTTCCCAAATAAGCTATTTACGTTGTTTTTGACTTCTTTTCTCCTTAGTACAATTGCTCCAAGAATTGTGTCCATTGTATCCATCATCTGTCCTGATCCTCGTGAAAATAGACATAAAATGTGCACGTGAGCGCCGTAAAATACCAAGATCCTACATCTATAATGCAAAATAATAATATAAAACATGATGCAAATATGCACTCATCAACTTCCCAAACTTAGACTCTTGCTCGTCCCGAGCAAGTTTTAGCTTAATGGATGTGATCCTCATATTCATGAAGCTGAGTCGATAAAATAAATGAGGCAGTTGCAGCATGTGTTTATCATATACGATACATGGGAATAAGTTCATGAATAGTACCTTACTCGAACCATCTGAATAGTATTAGCAGGCTTCCATACCTTAGCATTTAACAGTTCACAAAAGATGAAACTCAATATAATGTAAAAGTATCTGGTTCAACTGAATGTGTCAGCGAGGTAGTCCCAAGTGTTTTTGGATTAACATATTCACTTGGGATTTAAAATCTCAAACGCTTCTTTGTCCTACTACAATATAGTGGTGTATGCATATTTGCTATTTGCACATTCGCTCTTTTTATTCCTTGTTTTCTTCTCTTTTGTGTATATGCCCACACTTTTGTTTAAGTGATGTCCAAAGGAGCTAGCCATACATTCCACTTCATGCAGGAATTCAAAGTTTAACAATCTCAATTACCAAATTCCAATTGTATATGAAGCAATCTCTGTAGCTTGAATATTCTACCTTGTCTTGTTCTCACTCTAATTTGATAGCACTTTTAATTCTCCTTTGTTCAAGGTTTCTTTTTCAACTTAACTAACTAGATAATTTTTATTTCTTTGTAAATCAAACCATGTACTTACAACATATTGACCAAATTATCTTTGTATGTTCCATTAATACCAATGGTGTGGAAGACTCCTATTGTTATCATCAAGTGCAAGTAAAATTATACTCAAGCCATTCATATATCCAATAGAACAAACACAAACTCAATATTGCTCCATATATGATAATAAACTTGGAATTTCATAAAAGGGATCGACTATTCCTGAAGGGAATTCTAATGATGCAAACTTTATTTCTAGTTTGAACTAATGCAAAACTAAAATAGTAATGTAAAACTTATAAGATAGATTACAAGGTCTTAAAGATCTCCCCAAGCTTGGAATCAAGCCAGGCAGGATCAAATAATCCCTTGTGATTATTTGATACCGTGATTATTGTAGATCACTGTGGTGCCATGGCATGTAACACTGTGGTGCGTAGCTTCTTGTTGGTATCCTCTAGAGCAGTGATGCGGCTGTAGCACCTGCGCAAATCAGATTGCAAAGTGTCCACTTTATCCACGAGTTTAGTCACCAATGGGAGAAGATCATCCTTCTTATCTATCTCCTTGAGACGGTGATGGACTTCAACACGATGGAGTAGCTCCTGCTTCTGATATATCTCCAGTGCTCGCATGCGATCCTTGGTCCAAGGAACAACTTCTTCTTCCTCATCCATAATCGATGGATCAGGGAAGTGGAAACCGTTCCTCCACTCTTCTTGAGGCTTCACCCTCATACGAGCACCAATGGTAGGCTTCAAGAGTGGCGCCTTTGCTCCCTTGCTAGCACCTGCACCAATATTAGGTAATTCCTTACGCTTGTGTGGCCTAGGGTCCGTGGCGACGAACTTGACTGTCTCCACATGCCCTTTTCCATGCGGCTTATGACCTTCTCTCTCTTCTTGAGCTCTCTTCATTGCCGCCCAGTTGATCCCTGGGGGATCATAGACATCGTGGTGGATGTAGACGTCAATCACATCTTCATCGGAATCATTGTTGTAGAAGCTTGGCTCGACGTACTCCTTGTTCCCCAGGCTAAACCTTTCCACCTCCTCGTCGTCGACCTCCATGGACGGGCTGCTAGAGCGGTCCCTAGAAGGAGCAATGAGACCCAGGGATTTCCCATAGCCTAGGACGGGATATTGCATGGCTAGATTGTTTCCTGGTGATTATGATTAAAGGGAGAGACAATGGAAGTATATAAGGGCATTACAGGTCGGTAAAACTCGTGAGAAACACCAAATTCTCGCCCAAGAAAAGAATCTTAACGAAACAGGGAAAGAAATCGCGGATTTGGAGGAGTCCTGCCGCGTAACGGCCAACTATATGTGCACAACCCGTATAGCTCTGGCCATATAGTTGGTTCCGGGCAGATATTTCCAAATATCTCGAGTCCAGGTCAGTTAAGTTACGACTTGGAACTGACAATTCTATTATTTTTTTAGATTGGGGGAAAACCGAAGAAGTAAATGAAAATGTGTGAGAGTTTAACAACCAACTATACAACCGGAATATTATCTCTGGTCGTATAGTTCTGACCATATAGATATAGACATCAAAAATCAAAAGTGTCTAAGAGTTCAATGACCAACTATACAGCCAGAATTTTATCTCTGGTCATATAGTTGTGACCGTATAGATACAGACATCGAAAACAATTTCATGAAGAAGATACAAAGGGTTTAACGACCAACTATATGGGAGGAGATTTTTCTCCGGTTGTATAGTTGTGCCCGTATAGTTGGTAAAAACCTCTAGAAACTTTAGAAAAACACGAGGAATTCCAAAAATTTCAAAAGTAAAATCTGTGAAAACAAATCACTTATTTGAGTAAGAACACTTACCTTGAACTTACCATTTACTTATTTGGGAATGACAAGCTCCTCCAGCAACAAAGACCTCTTCTCTTTTGGAGGAATTGACCTTAGTTCATTGAATAATTCTCGTAAGAGAAAATCACCAGGACTAAAATTCCTCTCAATAAGATTGGTGTCTTGCTGGGCAAATATGGACACTGCACCCAACATCTTTATTTCTTGCCTCGGCATAATCTGCAACTCAATTTCTTGAAGTAAAAGAATCCAATGGATCAGCCTTGGCTAATGGTTTTTCCTCTCAAGAAGTTCTTTTAAACCATCACAATCTGTGTGAACTCTTACTTTTGCATCAGCTATATAAGAACAAAATTTATCGCAAGAGAAAAATATGGCAAAATGTTCCCTTTCTTCCTTGGGATAATTCTTTTGAGAATTATTAAGAGTTCTACTAGCATGATGTACAATATTAAATCTGCGACCTATGTATTGTCCCAGAGTTATTCCTATAGCATCATCACTAGTTTCGCATATTAAGTCAAAAGTCATATCCTAGATAGGTGGTTTTATGATTGGAGCACGGGATAAAGCATTTTTAAGTTTATCAAAGGCTATAAGTCATTTATCATCAAAATTAAATCTTACTCCCTTTTGCAGGAGGTTAGTCAAAGGTTTAGATATTCTAGAGAAATTTCTAATGAACCTTCTATAAAAACCCACATGACCAAGGAAACTTCTTATACCTTTAATATCCCTAGGTTGTGGCATTCTCTCTATGGCCTCGACCTTAGCTCTATCCTCTTCAATTGCCTTACCTGACACCTTATGTCCAAGGACTATACCTTCTTTGACCATAAAATGGCACTTCTCCTAGTATAGAACAAGATTGGTTTCTTCGCAATGCTGCAAAACTCTTTTGAGATTATCCAAGCAACTAGTAAACGAAGTTCCATAGACACAAAAGTCATCCATAAATACTTCCATTATTAGTTCTATAAAATCTGCAAAAATAGCAGTCATGCATCTTTGAAAAGTAGCTGGAGCATTACATAAACCAAAAGGCATACATCGGTAAGCATGTAAACCATAAGGACTAATGAAAGTTGTTTTAAGTTAGTCATCGGGATGAACAGATATTTGAGAAAAACCAGAGTATCCGTCCAAGTAGAAAAAATGAGTGTGGTTTGCTAACCTTTCTAAAGTTTGATCTATGAACGATAAAGGATAATGATCTTTCCTAATTTCTTTATTGAATTTTCTGAAGTCTATGCACATCCTATGCCCAACAATAGTTCTAGTATGTATCAATTCATTGTTTTCATTAGGAACAATAGTAAAACCGCCCTTCTTAGGGACACAATAAACATGACTTACCCAATCACTTTCTTTAATAGGATAGCTTATACTTGCATCCAGTAGGCGTACAATTTCTTTTCTTACCACTTCCTTCATTTCGGGATTCAGTCTTCTATTAATTTCCGCAACTGGTTTAGCACTTTCTTCCATGAATATTCGATGGACAGTTATCATGGGACTAATGCCCTTCAAATCATCCATTGAGTACCCAAAGGCCTTGCGATGCTCCTTAAGTATTTTCATGAGTTCTTCTTCTTCTCCTGAAAGTTTAGCACTAATAATAACAGGAAATTTATTTGTATCATCTAAAAATCTGTATTTAAGATTATCTGGTAGAGTCTTCAATTCTAGGGGTGGTAATTCCTCGTCCCCTCTCTTTTCTTGGTCTTCAAAAGCCTCATTAGTTGGAGGCCCTATAATGGGAAGTGAATAAAATTCATCTTCTAGTTCTTCTAGGGACTTGTCCTCCATAACTATTTCTTCATAATTTAAGTCTTCATTTGTTTCTTCTTTTTGATCACTAAAGAAGAGAGCTGCCATTTCCTCAATAGTTTTCTCTTTCTCTTCTTCTTGCATTTGTGGAGGTCTGTCTTTAAATTTGGAAAAGTGGAATTCTTTTTCCGCTTCCCCAAGCTTAACAGACACAATCTCCTTTTTGAAATCAACTTTGGCACCTACATCACTCAAAAAGTTTCTTCCAAATATAATTGGGCAAAGAGTGTCAGCTGGCATATCAACAACTACAAAATTGATAGGAAAGTTTTTTTTGCCAATTGTGACAGTTGCATCTTCAACTACTCCCGTTGGAATTCTAAAAGTTTTTATTGGCTAACATGATTGTCATATCAGTATTTTCAAATGTATCCGGTTCTATTTATTCTTTTATTTCTAAATAGAAATCATAAGATATAACATTAACTTTGGTGCCAAGATTACATAAACCATAATGCGAGGTTTCCTTAAATATGCAGGGAAGAATTGGCTTACCCACATATTTTACCTTTGTTTTACCTTCAACCAATACTGAAGTCTCTTTATCAAGTTCAACTATGTTACAATGTGCATATATAGCCATAATTTCATCCTTGGGTACCTCTTCATCTCTGGTTTCTTCCAGATGTTCCACAACTTCTGGCATACTTTCCTCTTCCTTTTTCTCCTGTACTGCTTTTACTTGTTCATATTAAAAAATATGCTTCTGTGCAGTGTTAGGGAAAGGTATCTCATATGTTGGTTCTAGGAAGGCCAGTGTTGCTTTAACTTCTCTTTTCTTCTCAGGTTCGGGTGGCGGATCATACTTGACCAAACCCTCTTTTGGAGCTTTGATGTGTTCTATAAAAGCTTTAACAACTTGCAACACAAGATCTGAATCCAAATAAAGTTCCTTAGATAATTCTTTGACGACCCTTTTTATTATAATCATGAATACAATCATAATCTATTTCTACGCCTCCTTCGCTTCCTAGACCAAAATTCCATGAAACTCTATGATCACGAATTCTATTAAGTAAAGCCCAAGCTTTAGTTATAGGAAGATTCATAAAGGCTCCTTCCACGAAAGAGTCTAGTTCAGTTTTATTAGGTTCAATTAAACCGCCATAAAAGATATGCAATAAATACCATTCAGGCAAATCATGATGAGGACATAGATTAAGTAAATCTTTATATCTCATATAAGCTCTTACTAATCCTTCATTAGGACGGTTCCTACCGTTGGATATATGCCCAAGAGGCAATAATAAAATGGTTATTATTATATCTTTGTGTTTATGATAAATGTTTACATCCCATTCTATAATTGTATTATTAGGAAACAATAATACTAGCGTGTTTTGTAAACATAAAAGGGTCCCTAGTAAGACTCTTGTAAATACTAGCTTATTGATTAATAGATGATCATGGTTTCCTGATCATGGACATTGGATGTTATTAATAACAAGATCATATCATTAGGTGAATGATGTGATGGAAACACACCCATAGTAAGCATAGCATCAGATCAAGTCATTAAGTTCGTTTTGCTACAAGCTTTCAAATACATAGTAACCTAATCCTTCAACCATGAGATTATGTTAATCACCATCACCGAATGAGTGCTTTGATGACATCAAACGCCGCTTCGTAACTGGTGGTTATAAAGGTGGCATTAGGTATTCTGAAAGTATGTGTTAAAGCGCATGGATCAAGACTGGGATTTGTCCATCCATATGACAGATAGATATGCTCTAGGTCCTCTCGGTGGAATGTCATCCAATTAGCCTGCAAGCATGTGACTAGGTCACAAGGGATGTCATATCACAGAACGAGTAAAGAGTACTTATCAGTAATGAGGTAGAACTAGGTATGGAGATACCGATGATCGAGCCTCGGATAAGTAGAGTATCATGTGACAAAGGGAATCAGTGTCGTATGTAAATGGTTCTATCGATCACGAAGTCATCGTTGAATATATGGGAGCCATTATGGATCTCCAGGTCCTGCTATTGGTTATTGATCGGAGAGGAGTCTCGATCATGTCTGCATAGTTCACAAACCATAGGGTGACACACTTAATGTTCAATGTTGTTTAGGTAGATATGGAATATGAGTTGGAGACCGAATGTTGTTCGGAGTCTCGGATTTGATCCAGGACATCACGAGGAGATCTGGAATGGTCCGGATAATAAGATTCATATAACACAAGTCGTTTTCTGGGGTTCGAAAAAGTTCCGGAGTTTTGTTTGGAGCTTCTAGAAGGTTTCAGAATGTTCTAGAAGGTTCTACAAAGGGACAAACATAAATCCCTATATTATAGGGGATAAGACTTGGGGGGATGGAAACCTCCCCCCTCCCCTTGTGCGCCGGCCCTAGGAGGTGGGCCAGGGGTGGGAACCCTAGGCCGCACTCCCTCTATATAAAGAGGGGTGGGGGCGCCTCCCCCCTTGCCCCTCCACCCAAACCCTAGCTGCCACTCCCTCCTCCTTCCTCCTGTTGCGGCTTAGGCGAAGCCCTGTAGGAATTCTCCACCATCACCACCACCACGCCGTCGTGTTGATGGGATTCCGTGGAGATCTACTACCTTCACAGCCCGCTAGAACGAGGAGAGGATCGTCTTCATTGACTCCGTACGTGTGACCGAGTGCAGAAGCGCTGCTGGAACGCGATGCTAGAAGGATCGTCTACTCGATCTCGAGATCGGCAAGTGATCGTCTACATCAACCACGAGATACGATCTCGAACAAGGCTTTGGATCTATAAGGGTTAGTACAGATCTATCTCGATGCACTTATCTCATATATTAGATCTTGGCTTTTCCATAGATTAGATCTTGGTTTTGTTCATTCTTGTAGTAGAATTTTTTTGTTTTCCCTGCTACGAACCCATCAGTGGTATCTGAGCCGTGTCTATGCGTAGATCTGTTGCATGAGTAGAGCACAATGTTTTGTGGGTGTTGGTGCTTTTGTTGTCGTTGTCTTCATGTGTACTTTGCATCTTTCGGGATGGTGGGATGAAGAGGCTCGGGCTAACCTTACATGTCCTCGCACATGATACTTGCTCCACGCTTGACGTGCAACTTGCATTGCACAAGTGGCTTTGTGGGTGTCTGTCTCTCCCACCATAGTTAAGATTCAATTTATAATTAGCATCTGACAACACTTGTATCAGCGTTGTGGTTCTTGTTCTTAGGTAAGATCGGTTCCTACACGAAAGCCCCAAACCATGTAAAACATGCAAAGAAAATTAGAGGCGTCTAACTTGTTTTTGTAGGGGCATGTGATGTGATATGGCCACGATGTGATTGTGAATATATTTGATGTATGCAATTATCCTTATTGTAATATGGCAACCAGCAGGAGCCTAATGGTTGTCTTTATTTTGTTAAGACATGCATGTCTATTCATCATGTAATAGCTTTATTTCAAGTAGTTGTAATAGTTTCTGTTATGTGATGGACAACCACAAGGCGGCACAACTGACCTTGACGCCACACTAGTGATGATGGAGATCATGTTCGTGCTTTGGAGATGGAGATCAAAGGCACAAGAAGAAAGGCCATATCATGTCACATATTATGAATTGCATGTGATGTTAATCCTTTTTGCATCTTGTATTGCTTAGATCGCGCGGTAGCATTATAAGATGACCCCTCTCACAAAAATATCAAGTAATAAAGTGTTCGTCCTTAGTAGGCACTGATGCTAAGACTCGTGATTTTGAAGCATCTCGTGATGATCGGGTGTTATAGATTCTACGTATGCATACAACTGGTGCAAGCCAGATTTGCACATGCGGATACTAAGGTTAATCTTGACAAGCCTAGCATGTATAGATATGCTCTCGGAACACGGAATACCGAAAGGTAAAGCATGAGTCATATGAATGATATGATGAACATGTTGATTGTTCGCCTTTGAAGCTACATCTTCTCTCATGAAGATCGGAGTTGGTGTAGTGGATTTTGTTCGTGTAATCACTAAGGCAACATGAGGGATGTTGTTTTGAGTGAGAGTTCACCTAGTTAATTTGAGAATTAAATTTGAACTCAATTTTTCATAAACTTAGTCTAAACTCTTTCCAAATATGTTGTAGATCATGGCGACCCCCTCCATCAACTTTAATGCATTCCTAGAGAAAGAAAAACTAAAAAACAATGGAAGCAACTTCACAGACTGGTTCCATGGATTGAGGATTGTCCTCAGTGTTGGTTAGTTGACCTATGTGATCGATGCACCGCTAGGTGACCCACCTGCAGAGGATGCTTCCGATGATGTTAAGAATGTTTTCTTCACTCGAAAAAATCACTACTCCACAGTTCAGTGTGCCATCCTATATGGATTAGAATCAGAGCTTCAGAAGCGCTTTGAGCACCACGACCCTTTTGAGATTATCAATGAGCTCAAGCTGATCTTTGAGACTCACGCGTCCGTGGAGAGCTATGAGGCCTCCGAGAATTACTTTAACTATAAAATGGAAGAGGGCGGCTCCGTTAGCGAGCACGTGCTCAAAATATCTGGGCACGCGAACAGGCTCCAAGAATTGGGAATAACGATTCCTAATGCATTGGGGATTCATCGTGTCCTCCAATCACTGCCACCTAGTTATAAGAACTTCGTGATGAACTACAATATGCATTGCATGAACAAGACGTTGCCTGAACTCTTCTCCATGCTGAAAACTGCTGAAGTGGAGATTAAGAAGGAGCACCAAGTGTTGATGGTCAATAATACCACCAATTTCAAGAAACAAGGCAAGCCTATGACGAAGGGAAACTTCAAGAAGGACGATAAGAAAACTGTCACACCTGCTAAGAAGCCCAAGGCTTGTCCTAAGCCTGATACCGAGTGCTTCTACTACAAGGGTGAAGGTCACTGGAAGCGCAACTGCCCCAAGTACCTGGAAGATCTGAAGAACGGCAACATCAAGAAGAAAGGTATATTTGATATACATGTTATTAATGTGTATCTTACTAGTAATTATAGCAGTGCCTGGGTATTTGATACTGGTTAGGTTGCTCATATTTGTAACTCGAAACAGGAGCTGCGGAATAAACAAATACTAGCGAGAGACGAGGTGATGATACGTGGTGAAATGGCTCCAAGGTTTATGTGATCACCGTCGGCATGCTCCCTCTTCATCTACCTTCAGGATTAGTTTTGAACTTGAATAATTGTTATTTGGTGCCTGCATTAAGCATGAACATTATTTCTGGATCTTGTTTATTGCGAGACGATTACTCAGTCTAAGAATAATGGTTGTTCGATTTATATGAGTAATATCTTTTATGGTAATGCACCTAAGATGAATGGTTTATTCTTATTGAATATCGATAGTAGTGATACACATGTTCACAACATAGATGCGAAATGAATAAAAATGAATGATAATACCACATACATGTGGCACTGTTGTCTTGGTCACATTGGAGTGAAACACATGAAGAAACTCCATTCCGATGGACTTCTTGAATCACTTGATTTTGAATCACTTGAAAGATGCGAAGCATGTCTAATGGGGAAAATGACTAAGACTCCATTCTCTAGGACAATGGAGTGAGCTACAGACTTGTTGGAAATAATACATACCAATGTGTGCGGCCCAATGAGTGTAGCATCACGCGGTGGATATCGTTATGTTCTTACTTTCACGGATGATTTGAGTAGATACGGGTATATCTATATGAAACATAAGTCCAAAACTTTCGAGAAGTTTAAGGAATTTCAAAGTGAAGTAGAAAATCAGCATAACAAGAAGATTAAGTTTCTGCGTTCTGACAGTGGAGGTGAATATCTGACTTACGAGTTTGGCATGCATTTAAAGAAATGCGGAATACTTTCACAGTTGACACCGCCAGGAACACCACATCGTAATGGTGTGTCCAAACATCGTAATCGAACTCTCTTAGATATGGTTCGGTCTATGATGTCTCTTACAGATTTACCGTTATCGTTTTGGGGTTATGCATTAGAGACAGCCGCATTCACTATAAATAGGGCACCATCTAAATCCATCGAAACGACACCGTATGAATTGTAGTTTGGTAAGAAACCTAATTTGTCGTTCCTTAAAGTTTGGGGCTGCGAAGCGTATGTAAAGAAGTTACAACACGACAAGCTTGAACACAAAGCGGAAAAATGTGTCTTCATATGATACCCTAAAGAAAAATTGGGTATACCTTCTATCATAGATCCAAAGGCAAAGTTTTCATTGCTAAGAATGGATCATTTCCTAAGAAGGAGTTTCTCTCGAAAGAAGTGACTGGAAGGAAAGTAGAACCCGACAAGGTTATTGAACGTTCTCTTGGATTTGAGAGTAGCGCAGCACCGAAAGAAGTTTTGTGCCGCCTGCACCAATAAGAGAGGAAGCTAATGATGATGATCATGAAACTTCGAACGAAGTTGCTACTGAACCTCGCAGGTCGACGAGGGTTTGTGCCACTCCTGATTGGTATGAACCTGCGTTGAATGTCATGTTGGTGGACAACATCGATGACCCTGTGACATATGAGGAAGCTGTGACGAGCCCAGATTCCAACAAATGGCAAGAAGCCATGAAATCCGAAATGGGATCCATGTACGAAAACGAAGTATGGACTTTGGTTGACTTACCGGATGGTCGCAAGGCTGTCGAGAACAAATGGATCTTTAAAAGAAAAACATATGCTGATGGTAATGTTACTGTCTATAAAGCTCGACTTGTCACGAAAGGGTTCCAGCAAATTGAAGGAGTTAACTACGATGAGACTTTCTCATCGGTAGCAAAGCTAAAGTCTATGAGGATTTTGTTAGCAATACTGCATATTTTAATTATGAGATTTGGCAGATGGATGTGAAAATGGCGTTCCTTAATGGTGACATTGAGGAAGAGTTGTATATGGTACAACCCAAAGGTTTTGTCGATCCTAAAGATGCTGACAAGGTATGCAAGCTTCAGCGCTCCATTTATGGACTGAAGCAAGCATCCCGGAGTTGGAATCAACATTTTGATAAGATGATCAAAAACTTTGGATTTATACAAACTTATGGAGAAGCTTGTATCTACAAGAAAGTGAGTGAGAGATCTGTAGCATTCCTGATACTATATGTGGATGACATATTGTTGATTGGGAATGATATAGAACTTCTTAAAAGTGTCAAAGCCTATTTGAATAATAGTTTTTCAATGAAGGATCTTGGCGAAGCGGCATACATTTTAGGCATCATGATTTATAGAGATAGATTAAGACGCTTAATAGCGCTTTCATAAAGTACATACCTGGACAAGGTTCTAAAGAGATTTAGAATGGAAGAAAGCAAGAAAGGGTTCTTGCCCATGTTGCCAGGTAAGACCTTGAGTAAGACTCAAAGTCCAGCTACGGCAAAAGATAGAGAGAAGATGAGTAAAATCCCCCATGCCTCGTCCATAGGCTCTATCATGTATGCCATGTTGTGTACAAGACCGGATATAGCACATGCTGTTAGTTTGACTAGCAGATATCAAAGTGATCCTGGAACGGAACACTGGACAGTGGTCAAAAATATCCTTAAGTACCTGAATAGGACTAAGGATATGGTTCTTTCTTATGGAGGTGATGAACAACTTGTTTTAAACAGTTACACTGATGCTACTTGGAACACCGATCTGGATGACTCGACGTCATAGTCTAGATACGTATTTATTTTGAATGGTGCTGTAGTGAACTGGAGGAGTACCAAGCAAAGTGTTGTGGCAAAATCTTCAACTGAATTGGAATACATAGCTGCTTCGGAGGCTGCACAAGAAGCGATATGGATGAATGAGTTCATTACTGACCTTGGTATGGTTCCTAGTGCATTGGACCCGATGGCCATCAATTGTGACAACACAGGTGCCATAGCTAATGCACAACAGCCAAGGTCACATAGCAAGCTGAAGCACATCAAGATACGTTTCCATGCTATTCGCGAGTATGTCCAAGATGGTGACATAAAGATTTGCAAAGTACACACTGATCTGAATGTGGTAGATCCGTTGACTAAACCTCTCCCTAGAGCAAAACATGACCAACACCAGAACTCCATGGGTGTTAGGTACATTACAATGTAATCTAGATTATTGACTCTGGTGCAAGTGAGAGACTGTTGGAGATATGCCCAAGAGGGAATAATAAAATGGTTATTATTATATGTTTGTGTTTATGATTAATGTTTACATCCCATGCTATAATTGTATTATTAGGAAACACTAATACTTGTGTGTTTTGTAAACATAAAAGGGTCCCTAGTAAGCCTCTTGTTAATACTATCTTGTTGATTAATAGATGATCATGGTTTCCTGATCATGGGCATTGGTTGTTATTAATAACAAGATCATATCATTAGGAGAATGATGTGATGGACACACACCCATAGTAATCATAGCATAAGATCAAGTCATTAAGTTTGTTTTGCTACAAGCTTTCAAATACATAGTAACCTATCCTTCGACCATGAGATTGTGTTAATCACCATCACCGGATGAGTGCTTTGATGACATCAAACACCGCTTCGTAACTGGGTGGTTATAAAGGTGGCATTAGGTATTCTGAAAGTATGTGTTGAATCGCATGGATCAAGACTGGGATTTGTCCATCCATATGACGGATAGATATGCTCTAGGCCCTCTCGATGGAATGTCATCTAATTAGCTTGCAAGCATGTGACTAGGTCACAAGGGATGTCATATCACGAAACGAGTAAAGAGTACTTATCAGTAATGAGGTAGAACTAGGTATGGAGATACCGATGATCGAACCTCGGATAAGTAGAGTATCATGTGACAAAGGTAATCAGTGTCGTATGTTATCGTCGGATTGATGACAAGTACGCCATGGGGGGGGGTCCTCGAGGCGTGTGGAAAAGAGGGGTGTGAGACGTACTGTCTTCCGGGACGGTGAGCACACAAGTTTACCCAGGTTCGAATCCGCCGACTTTGGACGTATCCTACTCCTGCTAGCAATCTAGTAATACGGAAGAGCCGGAATATGGGTTACAAGGGTTCGCCTTTGCGACTTGAGATTGCAGACTATTGAGGTGTTGCCCTAAAGGCTCTCCCTAGGACGGCTTATATAGATATCCGTCCTAGGGTTTACAGGAGAGATCAATCCGGCTATGACTAAGAGTTGGTTACATAGTACATCTTGAACTACAAGTAACATTATGGGCCTAAGTCAGTAAGTCTTCTGGGCCTTCCCGTAGCCGAATTGGACTCCGTCTTTTCTCCCTGACTGGGCCGCCCGTGAAGCAAAGCTCTAACCCGAAGTGGGCCAGCCTGGTCAGTGAGGAACTGGTAGGATACCTGGAAAGTATATCCCCAACAGCAGCCCCCGGAAGTCTCCAAGATCCAAAGTCGGATTTATCATTGTCTAGCTTGATCTTCGGCTTGCAGAATCTTGAAGGGTTCCTGAAACTTTACAACAAAAAATACGATCCGGGTCTTAAAAATAAGTCGGACCTATCAACATGTTACTCGGATTTTCCAGCTTGTTTTCAAACTAAGTCGGAACTTGGTCTCTGACATCATCTGACACTCGTCATGGTCAAGTCACATCTTCTGACAAACATCCTATCAGCATGACTGTTGGTGGGTCCGCCGTTTGCGGAACCGAGGCGCCGTTTCAATGCGTACGCGGAGATCGAGGCGACGTAATCATCGCGTGGGTCCTTCTCAGTTCCTTCCACGACACGTGGCGGTTACACAGTGCCATTTGCACGAATCTTGGCACGGTTAGGTGGATATAAGGGGTGAGGATTTTCCCTCTCCTTTCTTCACCTGTTCCCTTTGCCGTTTCTTCTCCTCCAAATCTCCCCCGCGCATAGAGCTCCCCTGCTTCCCAAACTCCCAGTGCCGCCCATCTAAGGTCACCGGCATACCGGAAGAAATGGCTTCATCTTCATCTTCCGGCCTGGCTGCGGCAGCGGCGACGGCGGCGGCGACGACAGAGAAGGAAAGCTACCGTGGGGTTTGGATCCCCTGCCTGCTGGATGACGAGAAGCTCCGCGGCGTGGAGACTGAAGGGCTCCTCCGCGCCGGCGACTGGCGGAGCAGTTCCGGTGAAACCATCCCCAACCCGCGCGCCGACGAGCAGGTACACTTCGGCACCCACCTCGACAGAGGTCTGTCTTTTCCTCCCTTGGATTTATTTTCTGAGGTAATAGATCACTATAGTGTTCAGCTCCACCATCTTCCTCCCAACTCCCTCTTAGAGATGAGCGCCTATGTGGCCTTGTGCGAGGGATATATCGGCATTAGGCCAAGTCTTAATTTATTCCGGTACTATTTCCATGTCCGGAGAAATTCTATCACAGCCGGTATTACTTATATTACCGGTACAATTAGTTTTTCGGTTAGGCGCGATCACGCCTATCCTAAGATTCTAGCCAGTGACTTGGTCAAGCAATGGCCAACCACTTTCTTTTACCACAAGGATGTCCCTGCTCCCAGCAAAGCCACTGCTTTGCCGGATTTTATCGACGGAGCCGCCACTCCCCAAGCATCTTGGGACGAGCCTGCTCCGGCTCTCAGTGACGATCTGCTTCTTTCCAAGAGGCGGATCAAATATCTGATAAAACACAAAGGACTGAAGGGATCTGACTTGGTCCAATGTTGGGTATCACGCCGGATCCAACCCCTTCAGCACCACGGAGACCGACTAATGCACTCCATCTCGTCGTCCAAAAAAGATTCCCTCCGCATCAGCTCCAGAGCCTATACCTCGCAAGGTTATATTAGCCAGATTAAATGGCTAATAAGGGAACAAATCGAGAGGAAGATACCAGAAATTTCTCTGGATATGCACACAGCGGAAAACCCTGTGGTGCCGGTAAGCTTTTAACAATAATCCCTTTTATGTGTTTCATCCTTTTAAGTTATCTCGCAATACTGATATGTTTTCTTCTTTTCAGCTTGCAGACCTCCCCGAGTCGGAATTTTCTCCACTCAAGGGATATCCTCCAGAGTTTTCTCAGGAGGTGGAACTGGTCCCATTGCCGGACATTACGCTTAAGAAGCACAAGGCTCCGACAGTGGCCGTCGGCACAAAGGAGGTGCCCGTCGTGAAGAGGTAACTTTCAACACAACTTTTCGCCTTTGTACCTTACTCGAATTTTCTTCCGAGATGTAACGTTTTCCATTCTATTACATTCTCAGAGCTAAGCAGCTCATCAAGGGTAAGGGGAAGGGAACTTCTTCGAAGCCCCTGCGATAGACGAAGCTGACCATAGCTTCTCCTACCGTGGCTCCTCCGAATCCTGCCCCCCAATCCTTCGCAATGCCTGTGATCATTCCATCGCCGGCTGTCTTAGAAGATCCGGCTCCTTCAACGGAGCCAGCGATCCTTGAATCGCAGACTGACATCACCATGACTGAGTCAGGTTTAGATAAGGGTGAACCCTCTTCGGGTAATGATCCCTCGATAGAGATCTTTGCCGAAAACATTCTCAGCAATCCGGGGCTTGCCAAGTTTGGCTTGTCCCGAAAATCTATGGAAGAGATCCAGCGGCTGGCCAGGCAATGTCTGAAGAAAAGAAATCTTTTTGCTGAAGAAGAAGCACAAGAGGTAGAGGACATCAAACACTCTGACCTTCTTGAACAAGTGCGTCTTCACGACGAGAGGATAAGGACCAGTGAGCTTCCAACTGCGCCAGTGGTTCCTCTGACTCTCGCCGAGAAGGTTGCTGTTGAAGTGAATGCGAGTTTGGATAAACTTACTCGCAAACAATATGTAAGTCGGAATTCTAACTCCTGTTTTTTCCTTTATTTCATATCATATCCTCTAACCCCCAAGCATGAAGTAGGATATATAATCCGGGTTTATGCTTCCTTAGGATGCCAAAGAATGAACTAGTGTAGCCCCCAAGGCTTGTGCTGATATTAGTAAAAATATTAGCCCGAGTCTTTAGTAGACTTCTGACTTTGGGTATTCTGACTTACAAAAAGTATGTTCGTATAACCAGGATTTGTTGAAAAATGTCTGCAACAAGCGGAGAGAGATCAAAGCTCTCCGACTTAAAAATGCTGAGCTTAAGGTCGCCAAGGATGAGGCCGAAGGTAAACATTCCGAGACTCAAACCTTGTCTTTCATGTTTTCATAGTCGAATATTTTTACTAAACTGTTGTTCTTTTTGACTTATAGCACTAGTAAAATAGTCCTGTGCTATGATTGAAGAGGCCGAGAACCTCAAAACCTTGGTGGTGGAGAACAAAGAACTTCGCCAAGAGCTAGATAAGCTCAAGGCGGATCATGAGAAGAGCATCGCTCAAGTTCTCGAATCCTCCTCCATGGCTACTGACGAGCGTGATCATAAGATTGTTGCTCAAGATCAGAGAATCTCGGATCTCAACAATGAACTTTGCAGAGAGAAGGACCTTTCCGAGGCGCTCCGGGATGAACTCCGGAGTCTTCGAGAAGAGAAGACCAAAGTTGACGACGTCATCTTCGGTATGTTTCCATCTTTCTGACTTGTCTATATTCTTCGACTTCTTTCGATGTCGGTTTTTTCCTAACCTCTTTTTGTGTATAGGTCCTCTGAACTTGACGGACTCCACCTCTTCTGAGCCTAGCACGCACCAGCTTACCCAAGTCGGTGATCTGCTTCATGACTCCCGCCAATCCATTGAGGATATTGGCGAAGCTCTCAAGATTCCGGACATGCATAGCATGTCAGACTTTGAGGTGCAAGACAAGGCAAAGGAGATGTCTCAACTTGTCCAGGATTGGAATATGTCTTACGCGTGATCCGCAGCGCAGAACGCTCTCACCATGGTCATGAGCCACCATGGAAGCATGGAGATATGGCAAGTGACTAGAGGGTACTGCAAGGTGGACGAAGACGGACATGAGCAAGACATCAAGGCCATTATGGACTCCTGCGCCGGATATGGATGTCATGTGGCTAATTTGACCAGCTACGACACTCCCTTCTTCACCCGCGTGGACACTCTGCCTCCGCCTCCCGAAGAAGTAGCCAAGGTTCCCGACAATGACCACACCGTTTTGGATGTGGACATCTCGGAACGATATCAAGGCGATTTATCCAGCGAGCCGGCAGCTCCTTCCTCTCCTCCCGCATCATAGATTGCCAGAAACAAAATGTATTATTCTGAGAAACATGATGGGTCTGTAAATATGCAGTACTATTGCTAGTGCTAAGCTTTTGATCTATTCAACACTTTTGGTTTTAAATTTTTGTGTGCCTGAAATGTTTACATAAGCACTTATTTTTTCATCTATACTTATCGTTTATCTGGCTTATCGGCTCGTCCCTTTTGTGAGCCGGCTAAACCTTCTGCACGGAAACTTTGCCGAGCAACGAAGCTCAATTGCTAAACCAGTTTAAACTCGGAAACAAAGCCGGCTTCTAGTACCAACAATTCACTACTCAGAAATTACCGCATCCGGCAATCAGACAAATAACCAAAGTATAGACTAGAAACTTTTTTTGAGTTATACCCGAAGGTAGCATTTTTAGAATCGGAAATCTAAACCAGAACAAACATGAGCATAAAGTACTTTCAGGTATTCTGGGCTTTTCGACTATGACATGATCATTAGGAAATAAGATGGTAAAAACTTCTCAGAAAAAACTTGAGGCAACCAAGACTTTTATTTCTCATAGAACATGTACATATGTATGATTACAAAGAAAGATAAACTAAGAAAAAAAGGGATGTAGCTGAGCAATATTCCATGGTCTGTCTAACTCATCCGGATTTGTACTACCTCCAGCTCTCTTTCTCTTCTTAGTAACATGTCTTTCTTTGACTGGCCTCATGTCAGTTAAGTAGTACGAACCATTGTGCAATACTCGATTAACTAAAAAGGGCCCTTCCCATACCGGGGAAAGTTTGTGTTTTCTTTGATGCACAAGCCGGAGAACCAAACCGCCTTTATTGAAAGATCTGTTTCGGACTCTTTGGCTATGATACTTGTGTAACTTCTGCTGATAGGCTGTTGATCTCATTTCAGCAACGACGCGAACTTCTTCGACTAAGTCGAGATCATTTTATCGAGAAATCTCGGCATCCTATTCAATATACGCGGCCACTCTAGGAGAAGTGTGAATCAATTCACTAGGAAGAACTGCTTCTGCGCCATAGACCAAGAAGAAAGGTGTGTATCCGGTTGACCTGTTCGGAGTCGTTCGTAAACTCCATATTATAGAGGGTAATTCCTCTGCCCAAGCCCCCGCAGCACGTCGTAGCGGTGCTTCAAGTCTCGGTTTTAGGCCTTGTAGGATTAGACCATTTTCTCTTTCGACTTGTCCGTTAGCCTCTGGATGTGCGACTGACGCAATGTCAAGCCGGATATTTTGTTCATTGCAGAATTCGGCCAATTATCCCATAGAAAAATTACTCCCATTGTCCATGATAATTCTATGCGGATAACCATACCGGATTATGACATCCTCGATAAATCTTTTGGTTGTTTCTCCATCACAACTGGTGACAGGTTTAGCCTCAATCCATTTGGTGAATTTATCCACCATCACTAAGAGGTGAGTAAATCCACTTGGAGCTCGTTTAAACGGTCCTACCATATCAAGCCCCAGACCGCAAAAGGCCATGTTATAGGTATTGTTCGCAACTGATCAGCCGGAACATGAGCTTGTTTGGCATACTTTTGGTAGCCCTTGCATGTTTTGACTAACCGTTCGGCATCTGCCTAAGCTGTAAGCCTGAAAAATCCGTGTCTAAAAGCTTTTGCCACTAAAGATTTGGCTGCAGCGTGGTGACCACACTCGCTTCGTGGATTTCTCTTAAGATCTCCACTCCTTCTTCCGGAGATACGCAACGCTGAAAATCCCTAGAAACACTCCGCTTATAGAGCTCACCTTTAACTATAGTATAGGCTTTCGCTTGTCGGATAATCTGCTGGCTCAGAACCTCGTCTTCGGGTAATTTTCCATCTACCAGATAATCAAGGTAGGGTTGAGTCCAACTGGGAATTATAGCCAAAACTGCTATTAAAGGTGAGTCGGATTTGGTTGGATATTCCTCATCCACTCCCTTTATTGAGGGAACTTTCAGGTGCTCTAAAAAAGTGCCATCCGGGACCTCTTTCCATGCAGAGCCCATCCGAGATAATGCATCTGCTTCCTCGTTTTCTGCTCGAGGGATGTGTTGAACCTCAAACCCTTCGAACGATTTAGATAAATCATCCACGATAGCTTTATACGCTGCCATGTGTTTATTTTCATGACAAATATCCTAAACTTGCTGAGCAACAAGATCCGAATCTCCATAACACATCAGACGTCGGATGCCGATATCCTTAGCAATCCGGATTCCGTGTAGCAATGCTTCATACTCGGCAATATTGTTTGTCGTTGTGAAGTGCATTTGCAACACATATAGAAGTTTATCACCTTGGGGTGACTTGAGCACCATGCCAGACCCCGAGCCCCCGCGAGCCTTAGACCCATCAAAATACAGGGTCCAATATTCCAACTCAGGGAGGGTCATATTCTCCTTCGTATCTGTCCAATCAGCGACAAAGTTAGCAAGGATTTGGGATTTGATTGTTGTCCGAGGTTTATACTCAATATCAAAAGTTGAAATCTCTATGCCTCATTTGGCGACTCGTCCTGTGGCGTCACTGTTGTTGATTATATGTCTCATGGGAGTTGTGCTCACCATGGTAATTGGATGCTCCTGGAAATAGTGTCGTAGCTTACGAGATGCTAGAAAAACACCGTAAGCCAACTTTTGATAATGCGGATACCGCTGTCTTGATTCTGTCAGGACCTCGCTGACAAAGTAAGTTGGACACTGCACCAAGTGTTCCTGATTTTCCTCCGGTCTCTCCACCACCATGACGATACTAACGACCTTGTTTGTCGCAGCAAGATAGAGCAACATCGGTTTCTGTGGTTCCAGCGCAGCAAGGATAGGAGCAGATGAGAGTACTTTCTTTTTCTCCTGTAGTGCAACTTCAGCTTCGTCGGTCCACACAAAATCCTTGGTCTTTTTCAGGAGTTTGTATAATGGTGCGGCTCTTTCACCAAGCCGGCTTACAAATCGACTGACTGCAGCAATGCAACCAGTTAGTCTTTGAACGTCCTTCAGGCGAGTTGGCCTGGAAATATTGAGTATAGCCTTGATTTTGTCCCGGTTCACCTCTATGCCTCTTTGAGACACGATGAAACCTAACAATTTTCCGGCTTGTATTCCAAAGAAGCATTTCTTTGAATTAAGCATGATGTTGTATTTTCGTAGATTGGCGAACATTTCCTCCAAGTCGGAAATCAGTGTTTCCTTCTTTCTGGACATCACCGCAATATCATCCACATATGCATGTACATTGCGTCCGAGTTGATCGTGGAGGCAATGCTGCATAGTGCGCTGGTAGGTAGCTCCTACGTTCTTTAGCCCAAAAGGCATCGTAACAAAATAGAAGGTTTCGAAGGGGTTATTAATGAAGTTTTGACTTTGTCAGATTCCTTCATCCGGATTTGGTGATAACCGGAATATGCGTCGAGAAAACAGAGGAGTTCCGAGCCTGCCGTAGAATCGATAACTTGATCAATCCTAGGCAGAGCGAATAAATCTTTTGGACAAGCCTTGTTCAATGCAGTATAATCAACACACATCCTTAAATCAGTGGTTTCCTTTTTAGGGACCATTACAGGATTGGCCGACCACTCAATGTGGATGACCTCTTCTATGAATCCGGCTAACTCGAGCCGTGCTAGTTCCTTAGCTATTGCCTTATGCTTTTCATCGCCGAAACGTCGTAAGGACTGTTTGACGGGTTTAGCATTCGGGTTTACATTTAAAGAGTGCTCGGCAAGTTCCCTAGGTACTCCGGTCATGTCATATGGATGCCATGCGAAGATATCTTGATTTGCTTTGAGGAACTTGACGAGCGCGCTTTCCTATGCGTTATCTAGGCCTACGCCTATCTGGGTCACCTTGGAGGGGTCATCATCCTTCAATAGCGTCTTCTTCATCTCTTCTGATGCCTTGAACTTCGGATTTGGCTTTGTCACCTCCCTCTTTGTTGCGGGCATGTCGGACGGATCTATGCTCTTCTTGATATCTTGGTACTCCTGGGCGTGCAACACGGCTTCAGCAAAGGCGGCATTTCCATCCTCGCACTCTCGCGCTTTCTTTGGGTCTCCCCTGATGGTGATTACGCCGTTGGGACCTGGAATTTTCATCATATTGTAAATGTAACATGGACGAGCCATAAAAGCCTAGTAAGTCGGACGTCCGAATATAGCGTGGTACATGCTCTTGAACGGGACCACTTCGAAGGAAAGTGCCTCCGTCTGATAATTCTTTGGAGTTCCAAAGGTAACATCCAAAGTGATTTCTCCTAGGGAATTAGCTTGTCTTCCTGGGATAACCCCGTGAAAGATCACAGAGCTATGGTTCAGCTGAGTCTCCGAGATCTTTATCCGACGTAGCGTTTCGACATAGAGAATATTGATACTGCTGCCACCGTCCATGAGGGTCTTGGAGAAACCATAATCGTCAATAAGTGGATTGACGATTAAGGCGTATTTTCCTCGCCTGTGTAACTTAGGTGGATGATCAGCGCGATCAAATGTGATTGCCACTTCCGACCAGTCTAGGTATTGGGAGACAACCGGAACTGTTGCATTGAGCTCATGTAGAACTGCTTTCTTGACCTTTGCTGGTTGAGATCCGAGGAAGGTGACGTAGGTGTCTTTTTTGGTCGGAAAAATTGTCTTCCCTTCCAGCTTGGGATTTGAAGCATTGGCTTCCTCCATGTCGGAATCTTTCTTGGTCTCTTTATCCTTTTCGGGATTCTTCTTTCCCTTTTTCCGCTTAGCTCTGTAGCCAGGGGTATCATATCTTTTGATGTCGTCATTGAAACGACACTCAGCGTTGGTGTGGGACGAGCCCCCATTGGCATCTAAGTGATGTACACATGGGTTATTGGCAATGTCGGCCCAAGTGTAGGTTTTGCCTGGTTGCTGGTCCCCTCTACCTTGAACTCTCAAAGTCCCACGACCATGCCCACGGCCTCCACCGCATCCTCCTCGTCCTCCAGATCCGAAAGTGGCAGTAACCACTGCCGTTTCCGCATTTGGTTTCTCTTCTGAGGTATTTTTGCGCTTCTGAGCTTGTTGATTTGGTTGTTTTGCCGACTATGGCACAACTAGGGCATTGAGTAGTCCTTCTGCGTCGTCGTCAGCGTCTGCATACTTGCTCGTTGTTTCTATCATCTCTCCCAAATCAGTAACTTTGTCACACTTCAAGCGATGACGTAGTAAACCAATTCGGAGACCTGCAATGAAAGCTTCAATCGCAGTTTGATCATTTACTCCCTTACATGAGTTGTTGGTGTCAATCCATCATCCAAGGTAATCTCGGCAAGTTTCTCCGGTGTCGTCGGATTGAGGACAAGTACGCCATGAGGGGGTCCTCGAGGCGTGCGGAAGAGAGGGGTGTGAGACGTACGGTGTTCCGGGATGGTGAGCACACAAGTTTACCCAGGTTCGAATCCGCCGGCTTTGGACGAATCCTACTCCTGCTAGCAATCCAGTAATATGGCAGAGCCAGAATAAGGGTTACAAGGGTATCGCCTGTGCGAGTTGAGATTGTAGACTATTGAGGTGTCTAGAGTGTTTCCCTAAAGGCTCTCCCTAGGACGGCTTATATAGATATCCGGCCTAGGGTTTACAGGAGAGATCAATCAGGCTACAACTAAGAGTTGGTTACAGAGTACATCTTGAACTACAAGTAACATTATGGGCCTAAGTCGGTAAGTCTTCTGGGCCTTCCCGTAGCCAGATTGGACTCTGTCTTTCTCCCTGACTGGGCCGCCCGTGAAGCAAAGCTCTAACCAAAAGTGGGCCACCCTGGTCAGTGAGGAACTGTGAGGATACCTGGAAAGTATATCCCCAACAGCAGCCCCCGGAGGCCTCCAAGATCCAAAGTCGGATTTATCATCGTCTAGCTTGATCTTCGGCTTAAGAATCTTGAAGGGTTCCTGAAACTTTACAACAAAAAATACGATCCGGGTCTTAAAAAACAAGTCAGATCTATCAACAGGTTACTCGGATTTTCCAGCTCGATTTCAAACTAAGCCGAAACTTGGTTTCTAACGCCACCTGACACAAGTCATGGTCAAGTCACGTCATCTGATAGGCATGCCATCAGCACGACCGTTGGTAGGTCCGCGGTTCGCGGAACCAAGGCGTCGTTTCAATGCATGCATGGAGATCGAGGAGACGCAATCATCGCGTGGGTCCTTCCTAGTTCCTTCCACGATGTGTGGCGGTTATACTGTAGCATTTGCACGAATCTTGGCGCAGTTAGGTGGATATAAAGGGTTAGGATTTTTCCTTCTCCTTTCCACCAGTCCTTTGCCATTTCCTTTCCTCCCAATCCTCCTGTGTGCACAGAGCTTCCTCATTCTTCCCCCACAGAACCTCCAGCGCCGCCCCTTTTAGGTCAATCTCGCGCCAGAGAAATGGCTTCATCTTCTTCCTCCGGCTTGGCGGTAGCGGCGGCGGTGGCGACGGCGGAAGCAGCAGCGGAGAAAGAGAGCTTCCACGGGATCTGGATTCCCTGCGCTCTCAACAAAGAGGGCCTCAAGAACGTGGAGAAGGAGGGGCTTCTCGTTGCCGGCGACTGGCGGAGCGGCTCCGGGGAAACCGTCCCCAACCCGCGTGACGGCGAGCGGGTCCACTTCGGCACCCACCTCGATAGAGGTCTGTCTTTTCCTCCCTCGGAGTTCTTCTCTGAGGTGATAGATCATTTCGGAGTCCAACTCCATAACCTTCCTCCCAACTCTCTCTTAGAGATGAGTGCGTATGCCTCGCTTTGTGAGGGCTTTCTTGGCATTAGGCCGAGTTTGACTCTCTTCCAGTACTATTTCCATGTCTGGAGGAATTCCATTACTGCCGGTGTTCCTTACTTCATCGGCACTATCAGCTTTTCACTTAGACGCGACCGGGCATATCCCAAAATTTCAGCTAGTGACTCGGTCAAACAATGGCCAGCCACATTTTTCTATCATAGGGATATTCCAGCTCCCAGCAAAGCCACTGCTTTGCCGGCTTTTGTCGACGGAGCTGCCACGGCCCAATCTTCCTGGGACGAGGCTGCTCCGGCTCTCACCGACGATCTGATCCTTGCTAAGAGGCTGATCGAATATTTGATCAAACACAAAGGTCTGAAGGGATCCGACTTGGTCCAGTGTTGGGTCTCTCGTCGGATGCAGCCCCTTCAGTACCACGGGGATCGACTAATGCACTCCATCACGTCATCCAAAAAAGACTCCCTCCGCATCAGCCCCAAAGCCTACACCACTCAAGGCTACATAAGCCAGATCAAGTGGCTGATCAAGGAGCGGATCGAGAGGAGAATTCCGGAGGTTTCTCTGGATATGCACACGGAAGAAAACCCCGTAGTGCCGATAAGTTTCCATCAGTACACCTTTTTATGTGTTTCAATCTTTGAGTTATACTGCAATACTAATATTATTTCTTATTTTCAGCTTGCTGACCTCCCCGAGTCGGAACTTGCTCCGCTCGAAGGATATCCTCCTGAGTTTTCTCAGGAGATAGAAGTGGTCCCATTGTCGGACCTTGCGCTCAAGAAGCGCAAAGCTCCGATAGTGGTTGTTGGCACAAAGGAGGTGCCTGTTGTGAAGAGGTAACTTTCAATCACAACTTCCGCCTTTTGTACTTTATTCGAATTTCTTTCCGAGAAGTAATGTTTCCGTCTTTACTATATTCTCAGAGCAAAGTCGCTCATCAAGGGTAAGGGGAAAGGGATTCCTTCGAAGCCCCTGTGATAGGTGAAGCTCACCATAGCTTCCCCTGCCGTGGCTCCTCCGACTCCTGCCCCTCAACCTTCTGCAACTCTGGCGATCACTCCTTCTCCGGTGGTTGCAGAAGATCCGGCTCCTCCAACAGAGCCTGCGATCCTTGGGTCACAAACTGACGTCACCATGGGCGCGTCAGATCAAGATAAGGGTGAACCCTCTTCGGGTAATGATCCCTCGGCAGAAACCTTCGCCGAAAACCTCATCAGCAATCCGGGACTTGCCAAGTTTGGCCTGTCCCAGAAATCTGCAGAAGAGATCCAGCGGCTAGCCAGGCAAGTCCTAGAGAAAAGCCATTTATCTCCCGAAGAAGAAGCACAAGAAGCAGAGGATGTCAAGTTCTCTGACCTTCTCGCTCAAGTCCGCCTTCGCGACGAGAGGATTAGGACTGGCGAGCTTCCAACAACCCCAGTGATCCCTCTTACTCTTGCCGAGAAGGTGGCTGCTGAAGTGGACGCGGGTTTGGATAAGCTCACCCGCGAATAATATGTAAGTCGGAATTCCAACTCATGTTTTTCCATTATGTTATATCATATCCTCTAGCCCCCCAGCATGAAGTAGGATATATAATCCAGGTTTATGCTTCATTAGGATGCCAAAGAACGAACTAGTGTAGCCCCCAAGGCTCATGCTGATATTTAGCAAAAAATATTAGCCCGAGTCTTAAGTAGCTTTCTGACTTTGGGTATTCTGACTTACAGAAAGTATGTTCCTATAACCAGGAATTACTGACCAATGTCTGCGATAAGCGGAGAGAGATCAAAGCTCTCCTGCTTAAAAATGCTGAACGTAAAGTAGCCAAGGATGAAGCCGAAGGTAAACATTCCGAGATTCAAACCTTGTCTTTGCTTTTTTCAATGTCGAATTTTTCTGAACTGTTGTTCTTTTTGACTTACAGCACTGGTGAAACAATCCATCGCTATGATTGAAGAGGTCGAGAACCTCAAGACCCTAGTGGTGGAGAACAAGGGACTTCGCCAAGAGCTGGATAAGCTCAAGGAGGATCCTGAAAGGAGCATAGCTCAAGTCCTTGAATCCTCCTCCATGGCCACTGAAGAGCGTGATCGCAAGATCGCAGCTCAAGATAAAATAATCTTGGACCTCAAGAATGAGCTTGGCAGAGAGAAGGACATCTCCCAGGTGCTCCGGGCTGAACTCCAGAGTCTCCGGGAGGAGAAGACCAAGATTGACGACGTCATTCTCGATACGTTCCATCTGACTGACTTATCTTTTTTCTTCGACTTCTATTAATGTCAGATTTTCCTTAACTTGTTTTTGTGTATAGGTCCCTCTGAACTTGACGGACTCTTCCTCCTCCGAGCCCCGCACCCACCGGCTTACCCAAGTCGGTGACCTTCTTCATGACTTCCGCCAGTCCCTTGAGGACATTAGCGAAGATCTAGAGATTTCGGACATGCCAAGCATGTCGGATTTTCAGGTGCTGGACAAGGCCAAGGAGATGCCGCAGCTTGTTCAGGACTGGAATATGTCCTACACACGGACTGCTACGCAGAACGCTCTCACCATGGTCATGAGCCACCATGGAAACATGGAGATATAGCAAGTGACCAGAGGGTACTGCAAGGTAGACGAAGACGGCCAGGAGCAGGACCTTCAAGCCATCATGCACTCCTGCGCCGGATATGGATGTCACATGGCTGATCTGACTAGCTATGAGATCCCCTTCTTCACCCGCGTAGCTACTCCACCTCCCCCTCCAGAAGAAACCGAAGAAGTTTCCGACGATGAACGCACCACCTCAGATCCAGACATCTCGGAACGATATCAAGGCGGAGTAACCAGCGAGCCGGCAGCTCCTTCATCTCCTCCTACATCATAGACCAGAAACTTATGTATTATTCCAGGAAAAAACATGATGCGTTTGTAAATATGTAATACTTTAACTTGGCGAGTGCTAAGCTTTTGATCTATTCAACACTTTTCGGCTTAAATTTTTTTTGTGTGCCTGAAAAGTTTACATAAGCACTTGTAATTTTTCGTCTCTACTTATTGTTTATCTGGCTTTCCGCCTCGTCCCTTTCGTGAGCCGGCTAAAGCTTCAGCCTGAAACTTTGCCGACTAACGGAGCTCAGTTGTTAAACCAGTTTAAACTCGGAAACAAAGCTGGCTTCCAGTACCAACAATTCACTACTCGGAAAATGCTCGCATCCAGCAATCAGACAAATAACCAAAGTAAAGACTAGTAATTTTAGAGTTATACCCGAAGGTAGAAATTTTAGAATCAGAAATCTAGACCAGAATGAACATGAGCATAAAGTACTTTCAAGCATTCTAGGATTTTCGACTATGACATGATCATTTGGAAATAAGATGGTAAAAACTTCTCAGAAAAACTTGAGGCAACCAAAACTTTTATTTCTCACAGAACTTGTACATATGTATGATTACAAAGAAGGATAAACTAAGAATAAAAGGGACGTAGCTGAGCAATATTCCATGGTCTGTCTAACTCATCCGGATTTGTACTGCCTCCAGCTCTCTTTCTCTTCTTAGTAGCAGGTCTTTCTTTGACTGGCCTCATGTCAGTTAAGTAGTACGATCCATTGTGCAATACTCGACTAACTAAAAAGGGCCCTTCCCATACTGGGGAAAGTTTGTGCTTTCTCTGCTGCACAAACCGGAGAACCAAATCACCTTTATTGAAAGATCTATTTCGGACTCTCTGGCTATGATACTTGCGTAACTTCTGCTGATAGGCTATAGATCTCATTTCAGCAACGACCCGAACTTCTTCGACTAAGTCGAGATCATTTTGTCGAGAAATCTCGGCATCCTCTTCAATATACGCGGACACTCTAGGAGAAATATGAATCAAATCACTAGGAAGAACTGCTTCTATGCCATAGACCAAGAAGAAAGGTGTGTATCCTGTTGACCTGTTTGGAGTTGTTCGTAAACTCCAAATTACAGAGGGTAATTCCTCTGCCCAAGCCCCCGCATCACGTCATAGTGGTGCTTCGAGTCTCGGTTTTAGGCCTTGTAAAATTAAACCTTTTGCTCTTTCGACTTGTCCGTTAGCCTATGGATGTGCGACTGACGCAATGTCAAGCCGGATATTTTTCTCGTCGCAGAATTTAGCTAGTTCTCCCATAGAAAAGTTACTCCCGTTGTCCGTGATAATGCTATGCGGATAACCATACCGGATTATAACATCCTCGACAAATATTTTGGTTGTTGCTCCATCACAACTAGTGACGGGTTTGGCCTCAATCCATTTTGTGAATTTATCCACCATCACTAAGAGGTGAGTAAATCCACTTGGAGCTCGTTTAAAAGGTCCTACCATATCAAGCCCCCAGACCGCAAAGGGCCATGCTATAGGTATTGTTCGTAGCTGATCAACCAGAACATGAGCTTGCTTGGCGTACTTTTGGCAGCCTTTGCACGTCTTGACTAATCATTCGGCATCTGACTGAGCTGTAAGCCAGAAAAAACCATGTCTAAAAGCTTTTGCCACTAAAGATTTGGCTGCAGCGTGGTGACCACACTCGCCTTCATGGATTTCCCTTAAGATTTCCACTCCTTCTTCTGGAGATACACAGCGCTGAAAGACCCTAGAAACACTCCGTTTATGGAGCTCACCTTTAACAATAGTATAGGCTTTTGCTCGTCGGATAATCTGCCGGCTCAGCACCTCATCTTCGGGTAATTTGCCATCTACCAAATAATCGAGGTAGGGTTGAGTCCAGCTAGGAATTACAGCCAGAACTGCTATCAAAGGTGACTCGGATTTGGTCAGATATTCCTCATCTACTCCCTTTATTGAGGGAACTTTGAGGTGCTCTAAAAAAGCGCTATACGGGACCTCTTTCCGTGCAGAACCTATCCGAGATAGTGCGTCTGCTTCCTCATTTTCTTCTCGAGGGATGTGTTGAACTTCAAACCCTTCGAACGATTTAGATAGATCATCCACGACAGCTTTATATGCTGCCATGTGTTTATTTGCATTACAAATATCCGACACCTGCTGAGCAACAAGATCTGAATCTCCATAACACATCAAACGTCGGATGCCAATATCCTTAGCAATCTAGATTCCATGCATCAGTGCTTCATACTCGGCAATATTGTTTGTCGCTGTGAAGTGGATCTGCAACACGTATAAAAGTTTATCTCCTTGGGGTGATTTGAGCACCACGCCAGCCCCCGAGCCCCCTCGAGCCTTAGACCCATCAAAAAAGAGGGTCCAATATTCTGACTCAGGGAGGATCATGTTCTCCTTCGTCTCTGTCCAATCAGCAACAAAGTCAGCAAGGATCTGGGATTTATACTCAATGTCGAAAGCTGAAAGCTCTATGCCCCATTTGGCGACGCGTCCTGTGGCGTCACTATTGTTGATTATATCTCTCATGGGAGCTTTGCTCACCACAGTAATTGGATGCTCCTGAAAATAATGTCGTAACTTACGAGATGCTAGAAAAACACCGTAAGCCAACTTTTGATAGTGCGGATACCGCTGTTTTGATTCTGTCAGGACCTCGCTGACAAAGTAAGTCGGACGCTGCACCAGGTGTTCCTGATTTTCCTCTGGTCTCTTCACTACCATGACGATACTGGCGACCTTATTTGTCACAGCAATGTAAAGCAACATCGGTTCCTGAGGTTCCGGTGCTACAAGGATAGGAGCAGATGAGAGTACTCTTTTCAGATCTTGTAGTGCAGCTTCAGCTTCGTCAGTCTAGACAAAATCCTTGGTCTTTTTCAGGAGTTTGTATAACAGTGTGGCTCTTTCACCAAGCCGACTTACAAATCGACTGACCGCAGCAATGTAGCCAGTTAATCTTTGTACGTCCTTCAGGCGAGTTGGCCTGGAAATATTGAGTATAGCCTTGATTTTTTCTCGGTTCACCTCTATGCCTCTTTGAGACACTATGAAACCTAACAATTTTCCGGCTGGTATTCCAAAGAAGCATTTCTTCGGGTTAAGCATGATGTTGTATTTTCGTAGATTGGTGAACGTCTCTTCCATGTCGGCAATCAGTGTTTCCTTCTTTTTGGACATCACCACGATATCATCCACGTATGCATGTACAATGCGTTCGAGTTGGTCATGGAGGCAACGCTGCATCGTCCGCTAGTACGTAGCTCCTACGTTTTTCAGCCCAAAGGCCATCGTAACAAAACAGAAGGTTCCGAAGGGGGTTATGAATGAAGTTTTGACTTTGTCAGATTCCTTCATCCAAATTTGGTGATAACCGGAATATGCGTCGAGAAAACAGAGGAGTTCCGAGCCTGCCGCAGAATCGATAACTTGATCTATTCTAGGCAGAGCGAACGGATCTTTTGGACAAGCCTTGTTCAAGGCAGTATAATCAACACACATCCTTAAATCAGTGGTGTCCTTTTTAGGGACCATTACAGGATTGGCCGACCACTCAGTGTGGATGACCTCTTCTATGAATCCGACTAACTCGAGCCGCGCTAGTTCCTTAGCTATTGCCTTACGCTTTTCGTCGCCAAACCGTCGTAGGGACTATTTGATGGGTTTAGCATTCGGGTTTACATTTAGAGAGTGCTCGGCAAATTCCCTAGGTACTCCGGTCATGTCAGATGGCTGCCATGCGAAGATATCTCGATTTGCTTGGAGGAACTGGACGAGCGCGCTTTCCTATGCGCTACCTAGGCCTACGCCTATCTGGGTCACCTTGGAGGGGTCATCATCCTTCAACGGTGCTTTCTTCGTCTCCTCTGATGCCTTGAACTCCGGGTTTGGCTTTGTCACCTCCTTCTTTGTTGCGTGCATCTCGTACGGATCAATGCTCTTCTTGATCTCCTGGTACTCCTAGGCGTGCAGCACGGCTTCGGCAAAGGCGACATTTCCATCCTCGCACTCTCGCGCCTTCTTCGGGTGTCCCCTGATGGTGATCACGCCGTTGGGACTTGGAATTTTCATAATATTGTAAATGTAACACGGACGAGCCATAAAAGCCTAGTAAGCTGAACGTCCGAATATAGCGTGGTACGCGCTCTTGAATGGGACCACTTCGAAGGAAAGTGCCTCCGTCTGATAGTTCTTTGGAGTTCCAAAGGTAACATCCAAAGTGATCTCTCCCAGGGAATTAGGTTGTCTTCCTAGGACAACTCCGTGAAAGATCACAGAGCTATGGTTCAGCTGGGTCTCCGTGATCTTCATCCGGCGTAGCATTTCGACATAGAGAATATTGATGCTGCTACCACCGTCCATGAGGGTCTTGGAGAAACCATAACCATCAATAAGTGGATTGACGATTAAGGCGTATTTTCCTTGCCTGTGCAACTTAGGCAGATGATCGGCGCGGTCAAATGTGATTGCCACTTCCGACCAGTCCAGATATTAGGGGACAGCCGGAACTGTTGCATTGAGCTCGTGGAGAACTGCTTTCTTGACCTTTGTTGGTTGAGATCCGAGGAAGGTGACGTAAGTGTCTTTCTTGGTGGGAAAAGTTTTCTTCCCTTCCGACTTGGGATCTGAAGCATCAGCTTCCTCCATGTCGGAATCTTCCTTGGTCTCTTTGTCCTTTTCGGGATTTTTCTTTCCCTTCTTCTTCTTAGCTTTGTAGCCCGCGGTATCATCTCTTTTGATGTCGTCATTGAAACGACACTCAGCGTTGGTGTGGGACGAGCCCCCATTGGCGTCTAAGTGATGCACACATGGGTTATTGGCAATGTCGGCCCAAGTGTAGGTTTTGCCTGGTTGCCGTTCTCCTCTATCTTGGACCCTTGAATTCCCACAGCCACGCCCACGGCCTCCGCCGCATTCTCCTCGTCCTCCAGACCCGGAAACAGTAGTAACCACCGCTGTTTCTGCGTTGGGTTTTTCTTCCGAGGTATTTTTGTGCTTCTAAGCTTGTTGCTTTGTCTTTGCTGACTGAGGTACAACCAGGATGTTGAGTAATCCCTCTGCATCGTCGTCAACATCTACATACTTGCTCGTTGTTTCTATCATCTCTCCCAAATCAGTGACCTTGTCACACTTCAAGCTATGACGTAGTAGACCAATTGGGAGTCCTGCGATGAAAGCTTCAATCGCGGTTTTATCATTTACTCCTTTGCAGGAGTTCTTGGTGTCGATCCATCGTCCGAGGTAATCCCGGCAAGTTTCTCCGGCTTTCTGGGTGCAACGCTGTAGGTCTCCGATCGAACATGGCCTCCGATATGTGCCTTCGAAATTCCGGAAGAACGCACTTTGCATGTCATACCAGTTATGGATGGTGTTTTCCGGAAGTTCATTGAGCCATGATCGTGCCGTCTTACGCAACATAAGTGGGAGATATCGGGTTGCGACCAGGCTGTTTCCGCCTTTGGCGATGCAGCAAGCTTGGAAAAAATCATGTAACCAAGTATCTGGCCGAGAAATGCCGTCATAGGCTTGGATGTGCCGAGATAGCAAATCCTTCCGGGAATCTTGTAGCTCTGATGCGTGGTCCAAAGCACTTTGGGACCACGTACATATCATCGTTTTCATAGCGTCGTGCCTCTATGTTGGAATTGATCATGTGCCTTTGCGTCGTTCGGGGATAGAGATTGTCCCGAATGTCGGCTGTGGCTACGGTGCCATGGAGCAGGACTTCGGCTTCTGTCACCACCTCCTCCGCCATGTCGTCCTCCTTGCCCTCATTGGGGGCCGTTATGATAACTGCCTGGTGGAGGGGGTGGGGCAGCTGAATTGTTTCCGACTAATCGCCGGCCTCCGTCCGGAGCATCATTATTCCGATTTCGGGGAGGATCTTGACTACGATGAGCCCCCTGCCAGCTTGTCCTCGCATGGTTTCCGTTGTTCCTTCGTCCGTCGTTCCCAACATGGTGAGGTTCCGCCAGACGGCTTTCATGTCTAGGAGGTGGCATTCCTTGACGATCCTCCTCCCGACATTTCTCTTTATCTTCTCCCCTTCGATCGTTAGATTCTCGTCGGGGAGGGTTCTTCGGATTCAGTGGAGCAATGGCATCTTTCTCGGCCGCTGAGCAATGTTGCTCCAGCTACGCGCAGTTCTGTGATGCTGTCCTAATGATCCGGTTCTTGAATAATTGTCTTCCCTGCGTTCGGGGTGATGGTACTGCGCCCGGACATAATGGAATCTTACGCCAGCCCATGCCGGATCTGTGCGACATTGGTCAGAATCCGAGACCAGTTTTTGACTTCTGGACAGGGCGACCTTTTGCTACTCCAGTCCCTTGTTGAGTAGCTTGATACCCAAATGGATCTCCTCTGGTCCTGGATTAGCCGATAGAATTTCTCGGGCTGCCACGATATTCTGTACTGGGGTTGGGTATACCCAATCTCCGTTGCTAGCTTTCCGTGGCTTCCCCATCTCATCTCCAAAAAGGACGGCACGGACACGTGGGAATTGGTCATCACTGGTGTGACGCTTCCGTGTCTTCTGATGCAACCGAGACGTGTAGTCCTTAGTTGACATGCGTTTCTTCTCCACCTCAATGTTTTTGGCCTAATCGAGGAGTTGTTGACAATGTGCTTCTAGGGCTTGCGCCCTTTCGTCCAGCTCATCCGTAGTGAGTTCTGCAGGTGTAGGGATAGGTGTGGTTAATGCGGCATCGATGAGTTTACGCGCACCTTCGGTGATCACGTGTCCATCCACCGATGTTTCTTTTTTCGGCTCGTCTGGGATAAGTACTCCATCCGAGTCTTCCTCGTATTCCTCGGCAATCACCTCCTTTGTGAGAGGGTCTTTTGCTAGGGTCTTGTTCTTCTTATTCTTCTTCTTTGCCTTCTTGGCAGCACCGGTAGCAAAGACGGCTTTGGGTCCATTTCTTGGAGTCAAGCTCTGATCGGTACTTTCGGACATCTGGACCTCGGGATTATCTCCAACGTCCATGTCATCATGCGCTTTGGGAGAGTGTTCCCCGGATCCTTCATCCATGGCTTCTCCTTCTTCTGCAGCTTTGGAGTTGTACTCCTCTTCATATTCCACGGAGAACTTTCGGAAATCTGTTGACGTCATAGATTCATCCGAGGATGCGGGAACGTCGACATTTGTTCCAATTGCCTCCAGCACTGAGTCGGTGTTTTCTCTAGCGTCGACAGAGCCGGATCCGGATCCCACGTAACCGACGAAGTGCGATGTGTGCTTCCTGAGGTACCTGCGGCTTTCGCGATCAGCCATGTCGAAACTTTTGATGGTCTCGAGGATTGCATCTGCGCTTTCGGCTTGGAGTATCATATGTCTTAGTGTGTACCTTAGGAAAGGCCTGTCTGTCCCTGCGTCGTCAGAGCCGGAATCAGTGTCGTTGATATACTCCTCCTGGATTTTGACTTCCATGGGTGGGTCGATCTGGGATCCGGCTTCTCCGAGGAGATCCACTCCAGATTCGACTTGGTCCGCTAGGTCTTCTTCAGGCTCGGATTTCTCCACTATCTCCGCAACTGGTGCGGGCTGGGTGGGATTAGGGTTTTCTGAGATCTGGAACTCTGCCGCCTCCACGGACAAAGGGGGCCCAGAAAATTCTTCTGCCTCTATCATCACCGTTGGGGTGGGTTGGGCAGGTTCAGCGAAACCGATGTAAACATCGATCTCACCAAAAGACATGATTGTGTAGGCAGTCACGACCTCCCTAGCCGGAATCCAAGTCTCATCGAGAACGATGAGAGGGACGTTGCTGGCATAGAGGATGCGAGCGACGGCGATGGTCTCGCCGATTCCGATTCTTGCAGATTCCGCTTGGAACGCAGATCCGAAGCTCACTTGCCCCACGGTGGGCGCCAACTGTCGTCGGATTGAGGACAAGTACGCCATGAGGGGGTCCTCAAGGCGTGCGGAAGAGAGGGGTGTGAGACGTACGGTGTTCCGGGACGGTGAGCACACAAGTTTACCTAGGTTCGAATCCGCCGGCTTTGGACGAATCCTACTCCTGCTAGCAATCCAGTAATACGGCAGAGCTGGAATATGGGTTACAAGGGTATCGCCTGTGCGAGTTGAGATTGTAGACTATTGAGATGTCTAGAGTGTTACCCTAAAGGCTCTCCCCAGGACGGCTTATATAGATATCCGGCCTAGGGTTTACAGGCGAGATCAATCCGGCTACGACTAAGAGTTGGTTACAGAGTACATCTTGAACTACAAGTAACATTATGGGCCTAAGTCGGTAAGTCTTCTAGGCCTTCCCGTAGCCGGATTGGACTCCGTCTTTCTCCCTAACTGGGCCGCCCGTTGTTGGGGGGATACCCCCGGGTAGGGTCACGCCGGGGTATAAAGGCCGAGTTAGCCGAGGTTCAGCAAGGCCAAAGCAGATGCTGGCCGGGTCACCTCAAGGCAGGCCGAATCACGGGGTACTCTGGACCTAGGGGCGTTCGCCTAACTAGGTCTCATCCAACTTAAGCAGTAAGTCGGAAGTGCATGTTTTACCTGTATGCAGGAACGGGTGTGGCCGGATGAACCATCATCCGGGTCACAGCAAGCTTCTAGGAGAAGGAAGGAATCTCGCTGGTCAAAAGGAGCCCCGGTACGCACTGCCTGAGCGAAGCGAGCAAGGACAGGACCACCGGGGCGTGGCCGACAAGCGTGACGACGCCCGTGTCGGCTGACGAGGGCGCCGCAGAGGCTCACGTAGCTAAAGCATGTGTGACGCGGGGGAAAAAGCACCCCGGTCGGCTTACCACTTTGGGAGGAGGCATATTCTTAGGAATATGCCTCCACGTATGCCCTAGGCAGAAACCGAGCCTCCCCTATAAAAGGGGGGCTAGGGCTTCTGTAGAAGAGGTTGATCTCTCTGCGAATCTGTTTTGGGCTAGGGTTTCAGGTGTGATCTGTGGGTGAGAGTACGAGAGCTCCTTCTTCCTCCTCTCGCCAATACAGCTCTAGGAGCACTTGCAACCTTGGAAGTAAATCAATACAAACTCTTGTGTGGAGAATCACTTCACTATCCCTCCCTGGATTCCCCTAGCGAGTATCAGTCCCCACCTTTAGCCTATACATGGCATCTGCCGTGACACCACCACGACACCCGTGAAGCAAAGCTCTAACCCGAAGTGGGCCACCCTGGTCAGTGAGGAACTGTGAGGATACCCGGAAAGTATATTCCCAACATCCGGCCTTCTAGGTGCAATGCTGTAGGTCTCCGACCGTACAAGGCCTCCGGTATGTGCCTTCGAAATTCCGAAAGTTGTGGATGGTGTTCTACGAAAGTTCATTAAGCCATGATCGTGCCGTCTTCCACAACATGAGTGGGAGATATCGGGTCGCAACCAGGCTGTTTTCGCCTTTGGCGATGCAGCAAGCTTGGAAGAAATCCTGTAGCCAGGTGTTTGGCCGAGCAATGCCGTCGTAGGCTTAGATATGTCTTAAGATAGCAAATCCTTCTAGGAATCTTGTAGCTCTGATGCATGGTCCGAAACACTTTGGGCCCATGTAGATATCATCATTTTCGTAGCGCCGCGCCTCTATTATGGAGTTGATCCTGTGCCTTGCGTCATTCGGGGATAGAGATCATTCCGAGTGTCGGCTGTGGCTGCAGTGCCTTGGAGCCGGAATTCGGCTTCTGCCACCACCTCCTCCACCACGACGCCCTCCATTGCCTCCCTGGGGGCCGTTGTGATGGCTACTTGGCGGAGAAGGTGGAGCAGCTGGGTTTTTCTTACTGATCGCCGGCCTCCGTCCGGAACGTCATTATTCCGGTTCTGGGGAGGGTCTTCGTCGTGATGAGCCCCCTACCGGCTTGTGCCAGCATGGTGTCCGTCGTTCCTTCATCCGTCATCCGGACGGCTTTCATGTCTAGGAGGTGGCATTCTTTGTCGGTCTTCCTCCCGACGTTTCTCCTTATCATTGTCCATGCGGTCTTTCGACTCTCGCCGGGGCGGGTTCCTCGGATTCAGTGCAGCAATCGCCTCTTGCTCCGCAACTGGGTGAACGTTACGCCAGCCACGAGCAGCTTTATTGTGCTGTCCCGAAGATCCGGTTCTCGAGTAATTGTCTTCCCGGCGATCGGGGCGGTAGTGCTGCTCCAGAACACGCTGGGGTCTTACGTCAGCCCATGCCGAATCCATGCGATATTGGTCGGAATCAGAGACCAGATTTTGACTTCCGGACATGGTGAGCTTTTGCTGCTCTAGTCCCTTGTTGAGTAGTTTGATTCCCAACCGGATCTCCTCCGGGCCTGGATTAGCCGATAGAATTTCTCGGGCTGCCACGGTATTCTGTACTGGGGTTGGATATACCCAATCCCCTTTGCTATCTTTCCGAGGCTTCCCCATCTCATCTCTGAAAAGGACGGCGTGGATCTACGTGAATTGGTTGTCATTAGTATGACGCTTACTTGTCTTCTGGTATTGCCTGGAGTTGTACTTCTCCGCAGATGCTATGCGTTTCTTTTCCTCCTCAATGTTTTTGGCTTCATCGAGGAGTACTTGACGATGCGCTTCTAGGGCCTGCGCCCTCTCGTCCAGTTCTTCAGCAGTAAGTTCTACAACTATAGGAATAGGTGTGGTTAATGCAACATCGATGAGTTTACGTGCACCTTCAGTGATCACGTGTCCATCCACCGATTCTTCTTTTTTGGGCTCGTCTGGGATAAGCGCTCCATCCAAGTCTTCTTCGTATTCCTTGGCAATCACCTCCTCTGTCAGAGGGTCTTTTGTCGGGGTCTTGTTCTTCTTGTTCTTCTTCTTTGCCTTCTTGGCAGCGCCGGTAGAAAAGACGGCTTTGGGTCCGTTTCCCGAAGTCAAGCTCTGATCGGTACTTTCGGACATCTGGACTTCTGGATTATCTCCGACTTCCATGTCATCCTATGCTTTGGGAGAGTGTTCCCCGGATCCTTCATCCATGGCTTATCCTTCTTCTGCAGCTTTGGAGTTGTACTCCTCTTCATATTCCGCGGAGAACTTTCAGAAATCTGCCGACGTCATAGATTCATCCGAGGATGCGGGAACGTCGGCGTTTGTTCCAATTGCCTCCAGCACAGAGTCAGTGTTGTCTCCAGCATCGGCAGAGCCGGATCCAGATCCCACATATCCGACAAAGTGCGACGCGTGTTTCCTGAGGTACCTGCGGCTCTCGCGATCAGCTTCGTCAAAACTTTTGATGGCCTCGAGAATTGCATCTGCGCTTGAGTTTTGCATTATCATACGTCGCAGCGTGTACCTTAGGAAAGGCTTGTCTGTCCCGGCGTCATCAAAGCCGTAATCAGTGTCGTTGCTATGCTCCTCCTAGATTTCGACTTCAGCGGGTGGGTCGATCTGGGTTTCGGCCTCTCCAGGGAGATCCACTCCAGATTCGACTTGGACCGCTAGGTCTTCTTCAGTCTTGGATTTCTCCACTATCTCCACAACTGGTGCGGGCTAGGTGGGATTAGGGTTTTCTGAGATCCGGAACTCTGCCGCCTCCGCGGACAAAGGGGACCCAGAAGATTCTTCTGCCTCTATCATCACCGCTGGGGTGGGTGGGACAGGTTCAGCATAACCGATGTAAACATCGATCTCGCCAAAAGACATGATGGTGTAGGCAGTCACAGCCTCCCTAGCCAGAATCCAGGTCTCATCGAGAACGATGAGAGGGATGTCGCTGGCATAGAGGATGCGACCGACGGCGATAGTTTTGCCGATTCCGATTCTTGCAGATTCTGCTCGGAACGCAGATCTGAAGCTCACTTGCCCCACGGTGGGCGCCAACTGTTGTTGGATTCATGACAAGTACGCCATGAGGGGGTCCTCGAGGCGTGCGGAAGAGAGGGGTGTGAGACGTACGGTGTTCCGGGACGGTGAGCACACAAGTTTACCCAGGTTCGAATCCAGGGGTGGATCCTACTCCTGCTAGCAATATAGTAATACGGCAGAGCCGGAATATGGGTTACAAGGGTTCGCCTGTGTGAGTTGATATTGCATACTATTGAGGTGTTGCCCTAAAGGCTCTCCCTAGGACGTCTTTATATAGATATCCGGCCTAGGGTTTATAGGAGAGATCAATCCGGCTACGACTAAGAGTTGGTTACAGAGTACATCTTGAACTACAAGTAACATTATGGGCCTAAGTCGGTAAGTCTTCTGGGCCTTCCCGTAGCCGGATTGGAATCTGTCTTTTCTCCCTGACTGGGCCTCCCGTGAAGCAAAGCTCTAACCCGAAGTGGGCCACCCTGGTCAGTGAGGAACTATGAGGATACTCGAAAAGTATATCCCCAACATATGAAAATGGCTCTATCGATCACAAAGTTATCGTTGAATATGTGGGAGCCATTATGGACCTCCAGGTCCCGCTATTGGTTATTGATCGGAGAGGAGTCTCGATCATGTCTGCATAGTTAATGAACCGTAGGGTGACACACTTAAGGTTCGATGTTGTTTAGGTAGATATGGAATATGAGTTGGAGACCGAATGTTGTTCGGAGTCTTGGATTTGATCTAGGACATCATGAGGAGATCCAGAATGGTTCGGAGAATAAGATTCATATAACACAAGTCGTTTTCTGGGGTTCGAAAAAGTTCCGGAGTTTTGTTTGGAGCTTCTAGAAGGTTTCAGAATGTTCTAGAAGGTTCTACGAAGAGATAAACATAAATCCCAGATTATAGGGGATAATACTTGGGGGGAAGGAAACCTCCCCCTCCCCTTGTGCGCTGGCCCTAGGAGGTGGGCCAGGGGGTGGGAACCCTAGGCCGCACCCCCTCTATATAAAGAGGGGTGGGGGCTCCGGGCTTGTTCGTCTGTGGTACCAAAGTTGGCAGGCCAGCGCATGGCGGTACCTAAGTTGCCTGAAATTACCGCGTTTTGAAAAGTTGGGCCGCCAACCACTAGGAGGGGCCATTTCGATGCAAACTCGTCTCACCCCAACCAAATCCAAACATGCCATGAAACTTCCCCGTGAAGTAGACAGTCGGGACCCTCATGTCAGTAATATTTCCGTGACGCGAGCGCCAACACGGCAACCACGTAGGCGAAATGAGATACTAAAGGAGCATCGTGCATTGACCAAATTCACAAATCCACCCCTCCCTCCTTTCGCATGAACCCTAGCACCGGTGGCGTCGAAATCCCCTCTCCAACCAGAATGATCTCTTCGGGCATTTGACTTCCGGCGCCAAATTGCTGTGCCTACTCGCTGCTACCGAGCTCTAATGCCGAATGCCGTGCCAGCCATTGCGACGATCTAGCCCGCCTCTACTGCCGACGAGCTGAGCAGCGTGGAGGATGGTAGATCCATTTGCCGAGGAAGAAGTACTTCTAGTTAATTTTGGGTGAGCTACTCTTCTCTTTGCTATTCACACTACCTATAACTGCTAGCTGGCTATTGGCATTACAGAGATATATCGAACATAGAATTGTTTGCTAGAACGACGCTGACAAACAATTCTTATCTTTTGTTTCAAATTTTCTGTCAACTAGGATCTCCGCTGAACCCAACTACACGGTTCTAGTCACCATCTGCGGCTACCTCATTAAATTAGCACATGGGAAGAGCACGTGGAAAGAGGATCAGAATCTGAAGATGAAAGTAGCGCCTGTGTAGTTATGCACTATCCCTGGTTTGGTTGCTGCTGTGCGTGAACTTGCTGAAATGATGCCGGAGCAGACTGCATGGTTCAACCTCCTTGATGAACGAGGCTTCAAGGTTCCTATAGCGTGTGACCGTCAGCTAATTGGGTTGATGAAACAACTTGTTAGGCTTCGCGTGGTTATGCTGGTGTGTACCATAGTAGATGAGGAAGCTCCTGCTACTGGGAGTCGCCCATCTATTATTGGACAGGGAGGTCTAACTCGAACCCCTGTTGTTATAGAGCAAAATGTGGTTCCTCGTCCGCGACATGCTTCTGTCAGGCAACCTCCTCGTAGGAGTCCCCGTATTGCCGTTGTGGAAAACTCTGCTCTGGAATCTGCTGGTACTGTTTGTCCCCTTCCCTGTGCCCGTGTTGCTGCGGCTACTGCTCACCCAATCCATGCCGTTGTTGAGCAAACTAAGGCGTCCAGAGGCTACCCCACTGTTGTTGCCAAGACCGCCGCCTTGTGTGCTGCTCCTCCTCGAAACCGTCCTCAAGTTGTGCGAACCCGTGCTCTGGAATCTGCTGGTACTGGACGCTGTTGACCCAATCCCCGCCGCTGTTGAGCAAACTAAGGCTTCAGGAGGCTGCCCCACTATTGTTGCAAAGACTGAACCATTCTCTCCTCCTCAAACCCGTGCTCGGGTTCAGCGAGCTGCTGGTCTGAAGCCAGCTCATGGTCTGGACTCTGCTAGCACTCGAAACACTTCTGTTGTGGGAACTGCTCCTGATCGTCGAGGTGGCATGGCAGTAGCTCCTATTGTGGCTGCCGTTAGAAGGGGCCCTGCCTGTCCACCATGTAATGTAGCTCCCGCTGCTAAGGGCCCTTGCCTTGCTCCTGGTCATGGTACTTCCACCGAGGTTGATCCAGCTAATGATGACGCTGGTGATGGCGGCAATGGCATTGGGGCTAGGTCTGATGGTGCCGCTCCATCTCTTGAACCTCTCGGAGGTTTCTATCCTGAAGAACCTGATGATGGCAAAGTAATCATTTGTATCGGTGTTGTGGATTATACTGCAAAATTAGATGATGGCACAGAAAAATTCTATGACGAGTTTGATGTAATCCTTGGCAGATACGACCCTGAAGTGGTAGAGTTATCTGACCTAATGGCATCGTTACGTGTGAAGGTGCTGTGGGGGTCCTCCTAGGAAGCACGTTTGTTATATTATGGTTACATGAGCAAAAAGGCTATCGAAGTGAAAGATACCAGGGATTTAGTCATACCGTTTATAAGGAAACATTATAGAGGTGAAGTTTACTTCCACTTGGTAGTGCTCATGGTTGGAGAGGAATTGGAACTCGACAATAGAGATGATGGACTTTTAGAAGGCAGGGGTGACCTGATCCATGGCATCACTGGGGCTGGTGCGACTGAGGGTGGCTTCGAACAGAGGAGAGTCTTACAGAGGAGCGTCATAAAGAGGAGCAGGAAGAGCATCCCAAAAAGGGCACCCTAAAGAAGAACATCACCAAGGAGACCACGCCAGAGAAGAGGACGCCCAAGAGTCGCACGACAAAAGGCACCACACCGCAGAGTACACCCCTGAGATCCAGTCAAAATGCCACACTGAACGGTTGCAGCAAAAACGCTAAGAGGGCTAGCACGGTGGTGAACACTCCTAGGAGTGGTAGCAAACAGGTGAAGATGGCCAGCACGGAGGCTACCACACCCAGTGGGAGCAGAAAAAACACTAATTTGGAGCGGAACACGCCGTTGTTAGGGAATTATGCCAGCACAAAGGAGAACACGCCCAATAGTAGCAGCAAAAGGGCTAATTTGGAGCGGAACACGCCGCTGAAGTCAGGCAATAATGCCAGCACGTAGGAGAAGACGCCCAATAGTAGCAGCAAAAGGACTAATTTGGAGCGGAACACGCTGCTAGGGTCAGGCAATAATGCCAGCACGAAGGAGAACACGCCCAATAGTAGCAGCAAAAGGGCTAATTCAAAGAAGAACACGCCGCAGAGGTCAGGCAATAATGCCAGCACCCTGGAGCCAACACCCGTGAGGGGAGGCAGTAAGGAGATCACACCCAAGAGTGGCAGCAAAAGGCCTAGTTCGATGGGGAATGGAACGCGGATGTCAAGCCCTACTGATACCATCGGGAAAGATTACATCAGGAAGGAGGATGTACACAGGAAGAGCAAGAGGGTTCTATACACTCAAGATGAGATTGATTCTGACTGCTGTTTGTCCACTGAAGTACCTAGGATGCGTGCAAACGTAAGACCACCCCATGTGGTTGCTGCAGAACCAACCGAGTGTCTTGGAGAAAACAGAGTTGTCGGTGAGGTGGACTGGGGCAATGTTCCTGTCCATTCGGGTGGGGACGATGGTGTAGCCCCACCCATGGGAGTCAATATGATGTGTGTAGTACTAGGCATTAGAGACGATGGCGAAGATTCTGAATCAGATGAAGAAGCTGGCACTGTAGAGGATCAAGAATCTAGTGATGATGAAATAGATGAGGAACTTAACGATGAGGCTGGTATTCTAGTCGATGATTTGGGTGTTGAAGTAGAAGAAATGAAACATGACCACGAGTATCCTATAATTTTGGTTGGCACCGAGTTCAGGAGCATGCATGAGTTCAGGATGTCGTTCCGGCATTTTTGTATCAAGGGGGAGTTCGATGTTTATCGACTGAAGAACTCTGCCGAGAGGTATGAGGCCGTTTGCAAGTTAACATGGATGAATGGACGGGCAGAGGTACATTGTCCATGGAGGATCAGAGCAAGATCCTTACCTGCATCGACTGCAATTAGGGTATTGGGGCAATGAATGCAGCAAACCATTAGAACTCTCTCTATCTCTCTCTTTTCACTCTATAACTACAATTGATATGCAATATCTTTCTGGCAACTAGTCGACTCCGCTTATCTTTTAAATGAATATGTGTTGCAGGTGAACAGAATGGGCCCTCCACACATGTGTCCGACAGGCAGCAAACTAAAATCCTCAATGGCTGATACGGAGTGGGTGGCTATGCAATCTATGTCCATACTAAAGGATAACCCTAAGGAGACCGCGAAGAATATTCAGACTAGCCTCGGTTCTCAATACAACATTGTCCTTCCGTATTACACGGTTTGGAAAGGTAAAGAGAAAGCTCTAGGGGTCTTGCACGGGGATTGGACCAATAGCTTCAGATGCTGTACAACTTCAAGGCGGAGGTACAAGCTAGGTGTCCGGGGAGTGTTGTGGAGATTGACATAGAATCAGAAGGTGGTAAAATATATTTCAAAAGATTTTTCATGGCGCTTAAACCTTGCATCGATGGACTCAAGGGCGGCTATAGGCCGTATCTGAGTGTAGACAGCACTATCCTAACTGGCAAATGGAAAGGCTGCCTGCCATCTTCCACAACACTTGATGGTCACAACTGGATGTTCCCAGTGGCATTCGGGCTGTTTGAAACAGAAACAGAGGAAAACTGGGTCTGGTTTATGAGGCAGCTCAGGAGATCAATAGGCCACATGGATCCATTGGCTATATCCACGGATGCATGCAAAGGGCCGATGAATGCAGTGAAGGAGGTGTTCCCGCGAGCTGAAGGTAGAGAATGCCATGCCCATATGATGCTCAACTTGTACTCACACTACCCAGGCAGCGTATTTCGTTACATGTTTCCTGCTGCTAGATTTTACAAACCTAGTAGCAGCGATTATTTCATGAGCAAGATTTTTGCCGAAGCCCCTGAACTTCCAGAGTACTTAGCCATCCATCATTCGCAGCTATGGAAGAGGAGTCAATTCAACCCTGACATCAAAGTTGATTACATAAACAACAACCATGCAGAATGCCTGAATAACTGGGTGAAGGACATAAAAGTGTGTCCCGTTCATATCTTGATGGACAGCATACGTGGTATGATCATGAAGCTGTTAAATATAAGGAGAGAGATCGGTAGGAGACTTAGAGGACATATGCTACCGCCAGTTGTACAGCAACTACACAAGAGAAGCCGAGGACTTTCTCATCTTAAGGTTCTCCCGTCAACCAGCAGAAGCTGTGAGGTGGTCGATATGTCCAAGAGTGGCAAAAGGGATGTTGTGAACATCCAGCTACGAGAATGCACCTGCTTAGAGTGGCAGCATACCGGGAAACCTTGCGACCACGCCTTGGCCTTCTTGTGAAGAAAAGAACTCTACCACATTTGGATCAGTATTTGTCAGACTACTACTCTATGGAAAAGTTCAGAGCTGCGTACGCTGGATCCGTCGAGCCATGTACATACCCATCTCAGTGGCCTCAAGTCCAACTGTCTTTCGCTTTGCCAGCCAGTTACAAAAAGGGGCAGAGGAAGACCCCAAGTGAATAGGTTTAAGAATTTTCTCGAGAAGAAGAGTTCGGCTTTCTGTGCTACAAAGAAGGGCAAAAACAGATGCAAGACCTGCCATCTTATAGGCCATAGAGCAGCTGGATGTCCCCTTAATGCTCCCAAACCTAGGTATGAGATGGTACATTCACAAAAAAAATTGTTTCTAGTCTGTAGATATAAGGTAGCAATCCATGTACTGTTTTTTTATAGGAAGCGCAAGGTAAGAAACAAGACAGCCGACTCAGTGATTTTGCTGCGGGAAGAAAACCAAAACGAGTGGAGTGATGATGCCGAACAAGATTCTGGTGCTAATTGGCCTGACTTCCCTTGGCCCGGAGATGCAGGGAATGTGAAGGTAAGAAAATTGGCACCCAGGAAGAGGAAGAAGGAAGGAGATGAAGAAGCCAGTGGGTGTGAAGGAAAGAGGAAGAAAGTTGGCACCCAAGCAGAGAAAGAGGGCTAGCAGTGTAGCAGCCTAATGATGTATTGAACTTGAACCTATATATGTAGTTCGGTTAAAATCTGGAGTATGTGCGTGGAACTTGTCGGGCGAAACAATCTGCCTCTCGTACTAGGAGTAAATGTATCACGACTTTAGGATTTGATACGGCCAAGGCCACTAGTTGAATCCAAAACTGTGACTGTGCCACTACTATCTAAACAATCGCGATAGCTGAGCAGTTAAATCCTCTCCAAAATCGATGGGTGTTAGTGGCACAGACATGATTTATTTATAGGCGCTTAATAAATCCCTGCTGTTGGCATTACACTTATGATAAGTTTTTGGGCTGGAAAACAATTTCTTAAGCTGGCCGCTACACTCCACGAAGCAGCAACTTATTTCAGCTGCTGGACAATGACATCGCAACATAAACTGCAAATGCAACAGATAATGCCTAGATAATGAGGAAATTGCGTCCACTATCTGGCCTAATCTTGAGCCCGTCTGTCTCACCACCTCCCTGCCCCTGCCTCCCCTGCACCTGGCGAAGCTCCCGGATCTCTCGCTCCATCACACGAATCTCCTGTTTCTTGTCCCACACAACATCACGCAGATCCTGAACAAGCTCTCTGTGAAAACCTGTCAGTGGCTTTTCGATCCACACAAACTTGTCACAGCCAGTCCCCCTCCCTTCCTGCGTAGTAGATCGAAGGAAACAAAAAAAAGAATTACATTACGCTTTCCGGATCCGGGTTACCATTGTACCTACAGTAGGAACTTACTGCTCTGATGCTGCAGTTGATGAATTTTCCTGCAGTATTTTCGTCGGTCCACGAAATCCATCTCGGCATCTTCTCACCACACAAACACAGCATATCGGGGTAGTAATCGTAGGGCGCCCTCCGGTACCTGATGAGGGCACCCGTGTTGTGACCTCAGATCGTTAAGGATCCTAAGTCCCTGTGATTAACATGCTAGTCCCTGGATCAATAGCTAGCACTTCACAGTCGATGAATATCATGTAAAACACAAGTCATTATTACACGAATAATCCAGAGTAGAATTATTACAACTTGCGTAGCTTATAGCTAGCTCAAATAAAACAGCGGAAACTAAGTAAAACTTGAGTCCATCAACGCCTCAGGCTAGTTGCGTGAAGACCCGCGATCCCTACGCACCTTTCAGTCTTCGGATTCTGCACATAAGACGTGCAGCCAACAAGTTGGGTCAATACTTTGAATGTATTGGCAAATTACACCAAGGAAAGAGTAAGTCTATCTCTACATGCAAGGCTAAGAGTAGGCTTTGGGGTTCATTTGCATAAAGCCAATTTTCTCAATGTAAGAAGAAAAGGGGAAGAGTTTACCCTACTTTGTAACTTTGGTAAGTAGTATAGGGTCGAATGGAACATGTGGATATTACTCACAAAGTGCCCAATCAACCTAGCTCTTGGATATTAGGCACCAAGTTCCCAAAATCCCACCCAATGGCGATATTACTCACGCCGTGGGGTTTATAAAACTTGAAGTTTGGAAAAGAGAGAGGAAGATCTTTCAGAGGCTCCATCCTTCAGATGCTCAATGTTGTTCTGTTTCCGTGAACACGGCTGATCGATCAGATTGCAATACTCTCGAGAGGTTGTGCACTTTCCCCACAATCCACGATCAAGTCCTTTTACATACAAGACCATGGCGAGGCCTTCCCTTCGTAGCCCCTCTACCAGCTGGATCCAACCGTACCATGAACCTCCAAATGTTGGTACCCCGGTGAGGTTTCCCACTAAGTACTAAGCTAAGACGGAGCCCATATGTATTGTGGTTGCACTGGAAGCTTCTGAATTCTGAAACATGGCAGACTTCTTTGATTCCTGGGCGGCCGTCCTCCACCAAAGTCCCACTCGTTGTCCTGACAACCATTCCGCCGAGAAGAAAACTTAGTTTTATTTTGAAGGGGGTTTTGGAGAAGAAAATTTCGCTTGAGAGAGCTCTCATACTTAGAAAATTTTGAGTCTTTCGAACCCCCCCAACGATACTTTACATATATATAGCATAGCAAGCAATACTTAGCAAAAACAGGGAACCTAATAGGACGGAGAAATCCTAAGTATAGAACTATCATGGCATACTATAAAATCATCGCTCTTGCTAAATATTTCCAAGTAGATCTACCAAAACAATCCTACACATGCATACTACTATTTTGAAGAGCAAAACATGCATAGTATTCAAAACTGGGACAATATATGAACAAGAGGTGTAACTTGCCTTGATCCAAGCAGCACTCTACACAATAGTACTCCTCAGCGCACTCCGAACAATCTAACGAAACACAAACATAGATCCAATCACAATTTGCACAAAACAATGTCACGAAGGTGAACATGCATGCATGCAACAGGGTAATATGAAAGGATGGATTCAATTTCGACCAAGGGTTTTATTCTGGGGTGTTGTTGAGTTGGGGATGTCATTAGAATCGATTCCCCATAGATTTTAAGTATTTTGGGTTAATCCCTAAATAATCAAGCTCAAAAATAGATCTACACCGCCAATCTATCCCGAAACAGATCTGGTCACTCTAAGAAAGTTATGACAATTTTCTACAGAAGATCTCATAGATACAAAGCCAACGCAACAAGAATCAACTAAAACGGATCTACGGATAATTTTCGAGAATTAAAATACTCTAATCTAAACTTTAAATCCTAATGCAAGATTGTTGTAGTAAAACAGCAATATAATTGTAGATCTATGTTCTACTCAATTTTACGAATCCAACGATATATTATACGCATGTTTGGCCAAGTATTCGAATTACTATAAATTTTTCAAGATTAAAGTGTTTTCTGCCTATTTAAAAGAAAACAGGACGGCGGCCAGCTGTGCGGCGCCATTGGTGGCTTGGGATTGGTCCAGGGGGGGCACGGTGCTGACGCGGCGAGGACGCGGCGCTGATGCGGCCACGCCACACGGCGGAACGCGGTTGGGCGATACCCCTTTGCTGGGGCGGGCTCATCTCCACCGCCGGATCTAGATCTAACAGAGGGGGCGGAGGAAACTCACCGGCAGCGATGACTTGACGATGACGACGACGACGGACGGCGGCGGCGTGTCGGTGGCGATGCTCAGCGGCGTTCTAGCGAGCTCCCGGTTGTGCGAAGCGGACGACAACATGGCCCTCCTCCTCCCAGTCCCTCTGGTACAGACAACGTCGGCCCTCCCTTCCTCTGTTCGCGGTGGCACTCCGTCGATCCCTCCCGTCTCCGGCGAGACTCCGACGACAAATCGGTGGCGGCACGGGGCTCTGCTCAAGGGGAAAAGGGCATGAATCGAAGTGGTAATAAAGGGGGAAGGCAAAGAGGGAGAGAGAAGGGGAAGGGGCGGTCTCGAACCCGGTCCGGCGAGCTCGGCGGCGGCGGCTCCGGCGAGATTCGTTCCGAGCTATATGGCGGCGGCCCGGTGGCAAACGGCGGAAAAAATAGGGTTTTGGGAGGCATGCCGAGGGGTTTAAATAGGCAGTTTGCTTGGCGCGGGAGCTGTAGAGTTCACTCCGATTCGGCCGGAGGTGGTTGTGCCGACGCGGTCGTGCTCGTGTTCGAGCTGGACTCGAATGAGGGAGAGGGATGATGGGTGGGGCCCGCCTGTCGGCGTCTGCGGGCGCGGGAGGGCAGAGCTGGGCCGGCCCACGTGCTGTGCGCTGCCCACTCTGCCAGGCGCGGCGGCGGTTAAGTCGCGGGATGGTCTAGCCGGCCCGCTTCGCTAGATCCCCTCTTTTTTTTAATCTTTTTTTTTTCTGTTTCACCAAATGTTTCATAACTTTTGCAAACGGACTCCGAAATAAGTGAGACCGGTCTCTAAAATTTTGTAAAAAGAAGAGGATTAGAATGGGATTATAAAATAACACTTTTGCAAAGGTTTAGTAGGTTAGATTTTGTTTTACCCTTTTTAGTCTTTATATGACTATAGGGTTTAGGTAAGGTATTCGATGCGGCTTTAATTGTGTGATGCCATGATGCAAGGATATGATGCATGCTTCTAGTAACATCTGCAATTGTAAAATTTGGGATGTTACAACCCGCCTTACGGTCTTGAGCCGACCCTGATTCCGCCCGAGACGAACTGCACGAGCTGCGAGCCATGAGCGAGGGGAGCGAGGGCAGAGGAAAGAGGAGCCTTTGGATGTCAGGGTAGAGGTGAAGCGTGATTTATCCCTACTTAATAACCCTGGCAGAATCCTACCATTCACATTAGGCTGACAGGTGGGGGACCTAGCGTGTGGACTTGTCCAAAAAACTCGCACCTTCATGGTTCAAAAGCCCTATCGCGCGCATTGGACGAAATTTTTTGGTACCTTGCCCACGTACATATCACTGGGAGGTCTTGCTTAGGAACTAGACACGCCTGGCCCACAATCTTACTCCCTCCTAGGAACTTGTCATGGCTCGCGCCGGCAGATCCATCTGCTCCACCACTTCCGGTAGGGCTTGCCGCGGCGGATCCACCCCAAGATCCTACCGTCACAGTATCAAATGGCCATGGTTTCTTGAGAGGAGCGACGATGCTACGTATGCGAGCTCAGCCCCTCCTACCTGTAGAAGGACTGATGCGGCATCGAGCTCGAGCAGGAGCGGCCAGGCGTGACGGCGCTCGGTCCACGCCAACCCCGTCACCTTCGTCATTTTCGATTCTGATGTGGAGACGACGGGGACGAAGCTGTGCAGAACACCATTTTTGCCTCCTTGGCAAAGGGCAAGCCACGGGCGGGAGTGGATGTCGCCGGGAAGGGCACGGCGGTGTCACCAATCGAGGTGGACTCCGACGATAGCTATGTGATGTGGGTTTAGATGTTGTTTAGGATGGTTGCAATTTCGGTTATGTTTAATGCGAGTACAATTATTGTAATGTGTTTGTCGAGCTATATTAAGAAATATGTGCAATAGCAGCCGGTGAGTGCTTCCACTTTAGAAATTGTGTCTATGCCATTTGTATGTTGCATTATCAACGTAGATTACTTGTAAACAATCCAACGAAAATCATCAGATTACAACCATCGGACGGGAGTGGCTAGATGGAAGAGAAGTTGGGACAGTGGCTTCGAGGGGAAGGACACTGGCAGGTGGGTCCTCGGAACACGTGACACTGACATGCGGGAGCGGGAGCACACGGTATTGTCAGTCTGTCCAGAGTAAGCGGACTTTGCAACGTGACAACAACAAGCTGATTGGACCAATATAATAACTCGTCGAAGTATTAAGGAGTACTGAAAACTACAACTCGGGTAAATTCGCACAACATGTATGCTCTAAGCACGTGAGAAGCATCGCTTAAGTCTAACAGTAACGACAACACAAGTACTACATTCGTCTGTCGGTCTTCTCGATAGAAATGTAGAAATGCATCTGCCTGTTCGGTCTAGTACCGACAAGGTACTGAGATGGCACGCATAGGATCGACCTTAGGTCCACATACTCCACCTCCCGCGGCGTGGGGCAGCTCGGCGCCTCGGCTAGCACAAGAATGCTATTCGACGACAGCGGCTGGGCATTTTCCCACATGCGCACCATGTATACGGGCCAGGCACATGAGACCGATCTGACACATACGGCACCCACGGTGGTGGGCCCGGCTCTGGTTCCCGAAACACCGGCGGTGATGGTCAGGACGAAAACAGAGCCGTCCCCCCTAGAAAATTAGCAGGTGGCGTGCCGAGTCAGTGAACGGCACCTGCTCTTGGAGAAGTTGGGCTTGCCCATATGAGATCCTAATCACTTCGATCAAGTGCCCATCTGCAAGGTGGACGACAAGCTCTGCCGGCGGGCCGGTGTAGTTGCAGCACGGCTCCGTGCAGGCACACGCGCCGTGCGGGCACGCGAGCTCGTGGAGCGGGAGCTTGTGGTAGGAGTAACGGTGAAAGCATCCTGGGTGGGAGCACATGAGCGGGAACGCCGCTGCGAAGTTGCGCGCGAGGATCTCCATATTCTTGGGCTCCCACATCTGCCACAACTGAAGTTCGTCGAGAAATCGGAAAAAGATCAGCAGTTAGATTGGCGAATAGCAGGAATGTGTAGGATAAGTTCAAAAGCTTGTAAAATGATTTCTTACCATGAAGGTAGCGATCGGAGAATTGGCGGATGTCGTCGGCTTACGGCTATGGCAGGATGGAAGTGAAGTGGGGAAAGTGGCTTCGAGGGAAAGGAAGAGAAGTATGGGGAGGAAGAGAAGTAACGGGGACGTGACACTGGGATATGGCCCACTGAACTCGTGAGTCGTAAGACTCGCAACATGCCAGTTTGTCCAGAGCAAGTGTGGCCAATCATGCCGTAGAACAGCCTACTCGTGGATCGCTCTCGCGAAGACCATGCCAATCGTCCAAGCGCCCCAATCGAACGGTATGTAACAATCGTCAAGCAGAACAAATGTGTTATGGCGTGCCTTCTAGAAGACTCGGTCTAACGATGGATCCATTGGGGGGGGGGCAATGCTAGTTTTAGTATAAGAACAAGCATGACATGACTTAAATGGATCCATGTGTGGTTTGTGGAAATAACACACATTCAATGACTCTAGTGGTTGATCCATGTGTGGTTTGTGGAAAGAACACACATACAATGACTCTGGTTGATCCATATGTGGTTTGTGGAAAGAACACACATGCAATGACCACTGGTGGATCCATGTGTGGTTTGTGGAAAATAACACACATGCAATGACCACTGGTTGATCCATGTGTGGTTTGTGGAAAGAACACACATGCAATGACCACTGGTGGATCCATGTGTGGTTTGTGGAAAAGAACACACACGCAATGACTGTAATGGATCCATAAGTGGTTTATAGAAAAGAACACCCATGCAATGACCACTGGTTGATCCATATGTGGTTTGTGAAAAGAACACACATGCAATGACTCTAGTGTTGGTTTTAGTATAAGACACACATGCAATGACTCTAGTGGTTGATCCATGTGTGGTTTGTGGAAAGAACACACATGCAATAACAGTGGTGGATCCATGTGTGGTTTGTGGATAGAACACACATGCAATGACTCTAGTGCTAGTTTTAGTATAAGAACACACATGCAATGACCACTTGTTGATCCATAAGTTGTTTGTGGAAAAGAACACACATGCAATGACTCTAGTGGATCCATGTGTGGTTTGTGGAAAAGAACACACATGCAATGACTCCAGTGTTGGTATGTGGTTTTAGTATAAGAACACACATGCAATGACTCTAGTGGTTGATCCATGTGTGGTTTGTGGAAAGAACACACATGCAATGACTCTGGTTGATCCATATGTGGTTTGTGGAAAGAACACACATGCAATGACCACTGGTGGATCCATGTGTGGTTTGTGGAAAAGAACACACATGCAATCACCACCGGTTGATCCATGTGTCGTTTGCGGAGAGAACACACATGCAATGAATCGAGTGTTGGTTTTAGTATAAGAACACACATGCAATGACTCTAGTGGTTGATCCATGTGTGGTTTATGGAAAAGAACACACACATGCAAAGACTCTAGTTGTTGATCCATGTGTGGTTTGTGGAAATAACACACATGTAGTGACTCTAGAGGTTGATCCATCTGTGGTTTGTGTAAATAACACACATGCAATGACTGTAGTGGATGCATAAGTGGTTTATGGAAAAGAACCCACATGCAATGACCACTGGTTGATCCATATGTGGTTTGTGAAAAGAACACAGATGCAATGACTCTAGTGTTGGTTTTAGTATAAGAACACACATGCAATGACTCTAGTGGTTGATCCATGTGTGGTTTGTGGCAAGAACACACATGCAATGACAGTGGTGGATCCATGTGTGGTTTGTGGATATAAGACACATGCAATGACTCTAGTGCTAGTTTTAGTATAAGAACACACATGCAATGACTCTAGTGGGTCCACATGTGGTTTGTGAAAAGAACACACATGCAATGACCACTGGTTGGTCCATAAGTTGTTTGTGGAAAAGAACACACATGCAATGACTCTTGTGGATCCATGTGTGGTTTGTGGAAAAGAACACACATGCAATGACTCTAGTGCTGGTTCGTGGTTTTAGTATAAGAACAAACTTGCAATGACTCTAGTGGTTGATCCATGTGTGGTTTGTGGAAAGAACACACATGCAATGACCCTGGTTGATCCATATGTGGTTTCTGGAAAGAACACACATGTAATGACCACTGGTGGATCCATGTGTGGTTTGTGGAAAAGAACACACATGCAATGACCACTGGTTGATCCATGTGTGGTTTGTGGAAAGAACACACATGCAATGACTCTAGTGTTGGTTTTATTATAAGAACACACATGCAACTACTCTAGTGGTGGATCCATGTGTGGTTTATGGAAAAGAACACACACATGCAATGACTCTAGTGGTCGATCCATCTGTGGTTTGTGGAAATAACACACATGCAATGACTCTAGTGGATGATCCATGTGTGGTTTGTGGAAATAACACACATGCACTGACTGTAATGGATCCATAAGTGGTTTATGGAAAAGAACACACATGCAATGACCACTGGTTGATCCATATGTGGTTTGTGGAAAGAACACACATGAAATAACTCTAGTGGTTGATCCATGTGTGGTTTGTGGAAAGAATACACATGCAATGACTCTGGTTGATCCATATGTGGTTTGTGGAAAGAACACACATGCAATGACCACTGGTGGATCCATGTGTGCTTTGTGGAAAAGAACACACATGCAATGACCACTGGTTGATCCATGTGTGGTTTGTGGCAAGAACACACATGCAATGACTCTAGTTTTGGTTTTAGTATAAGAACACACAAGCAATGACTCTAGTGGTTGATCCATGTGTGGTTTGTGGAAAAGAACACACACACGCAATGAGTCTAGTGGTTGATCCATGTGTGGTTTGTGGAAATAACACACATGCAATGACTCTAGTGGTTGATCCATGTGTGGATTGTGGAAATAACACACATGCAATGACTCTAGTGGTTGATCCATGTGTGGTTTGTGGAAATAACACACATGCAATGACTGTAATGGATCCAGAAGTGGTTTATGGAAAAGAACCCACATGCAATGACCACTGGTTCATCCATATGTGGTTTGTGGAAGGAACACACATGCAATAACTCTAGTGGTTGATCCATGTGTGGTTTGAGGAAAGAACATACATGCAATGACTCTGTTTGAACCATATGTGGTTTGTGGAAAGAACACACTTCCAATGACCACTGGTGGATCCATGTGTGGTTTGTCGAAAAGAACACACATGCAATGACCACTAGTTGATCCATGTGTGTTTTGCGGAAAGAACACACATGCAATGACTCTAGTGTTGGTTTTAGTATAAGAACACACATGCAATGACTCTAGTGGTGGATCCATGTGTGGTTGTGGAAAAGAACACCCACATGCAATGACTCTAGTGGTCGATCCATGTGTGGTTTGTGGAAATAACACACATGCAATGACTCTAGTGGTTGATCCATGTGTGGTTTTGTGGGAATAACACACATGCAATGACTGTAATGGATCCATAAGTAGGTTTATGGAAACGAACACACATGCAATGACCACTGGTTGATCCATATGTGGTTGTGGAAAGAACACACATGCAATAACTCTAGTGGTTGATCCATGTGTGGTTTGTGGAAAGAACACACATGCAATGACTCTGGTTGATCCATATGTGGATTGTGGAAAGAAACACACATGCAATGACCACTGGTGGATCCATGTGTTGTTGTGGAAAGAAACACATTGCAATGACTCTAGGGTTGGTTTTAGTATAAGAACACACATGCAATGACTCTAGTTGTTGATCTCATCTGTGGTTTGGTGAAAGAACACACACATGCAAGACTCTATGGGTTGTCCATGTGTGGTTTATGTGGGAAATACACACATCATGACTCTAGTGGTTGATCCATGTGTGGGTTTGTTGGAAATAACACACATGCAATGACTCTAGTGGTTGATCCATGTGTGGTTTGTGAAATACACCATTCAATGACTGTAATGGATCCATAAGTGGTTACTCTAGTGGTTGATCCATGTGT